>VMOF01000002.1:86019918-86036703 GCA_011764245.1 Trialeurodes vaporariorum | reverse complement strand
GATCTCAACAATGAACTAAAACTTCGGGTCAAAGGGGCGGTCATTTTACGAGTTATAAGAACCAGAGCTTAAACTACCGATACCATACATTTCAAAGCCGGTCCAAAGGAATACAACGCATGCAACGTCAGTTACTAACTCGAAACTCGACTCTCGTCGAGCGAGAGATCGACCGGCAAATTAAATTGCGCGGTCGAAACGTATTATTTGCGCGCACAAGAATGTGTGCGCCAGCACATGAGTCATGAATCATGAATAATATATTCATCGGCATGTTACTGAACGCTTATTTTACGAGAGGTTTAAACAATTGCGACAATCTAAACCACGAGAGCAATTTTTTACAGAGATGTGCTTACTTCCTATCAAAAATAGCTTGGTAATCAGAGATTGTTGAAAAAAAAAAATAAAAAAATAAAAAAAAAAATAAAAATAAAAAGCCATTTAGTGGAGGACTGGACAGTGGACATTTGTTTGTATTATATCAATATCAAAATTGCAACTTTTTTTTTTTATAACCCTGAGGTTTGTCTATTTTCTTTATAGCAAAGAATGTGCTGCAAAGTTTTTTCAACAAATAAATAAAACCAAATTCTCATGGTAGAAAAATGCTTAGGAGCATTGAACAGTGGCGAGGCGTGCAATGTGGCAACGTTGAATTTTGTCCATTAAAACCTAAGAAAAAGATCGAAATCCAACATGCTCGCCGCACACCCAAAAGTTCAAAAAACAAAAACTGCAGTTCGAATAATTTTTAATTAAATCGGCAAAATGCAATGTTGGCAAGTTGCACTCTTTGCAAGCGGCATTGAAAATGTTCAAAATCCATTGCTAAAATTATGAAAACACGTCCAAATATATGATGCCACTGTGAAATAGAAACGCAAATACAACAGGCAGTAGTTTTGTTTAAGTTGTGTTTTCTAACATAGACCTCCGTCGGCAGCGTGGAAAAAGAGTCGAAATAGATATCAGGTACATAACGACTCCTCCGGAGGTAGACCACCCCCAATACTTGTGTCAATGAATTTTAGCATTACAGGGTGCCTACAAAAGTCAAAATACAAGAAGAGTCTTCTAACAGTTTACTTCTTTTTGCCCCCCTATACGCCTTTATGTTCTTTCCCTATGCACTTATTGATTCATATCTATTTGCGCCGTAGGGATTCTTTTGGACGGTGTTCGGAGGTTTCGTCGAACGGAGATTTCAGCGCTTCCTTTTTTTGCTGAGCAACGTCGGGTTTAATTAGTTCTTTAATATATAATGCAGGGGCGGCTCGTGCGATTCGGCAACAATGTCATCCCTCTATTTGATTGTATGTAAAACAATCGATTCGAAAAAGAAGCAGCGCTTCACCAACAATCGATTGTTAAACATACATTCAATTGGAGCAAAGACATTGTTGCCAAATAGCACGAGCCGCCACTGCTATACTTAATGGGGAAACAGTTTTTTCTCCTGTAAATTTCAATTATTTTAAAATCCTTCACACTTATCCATGATTTTTTCAGGCTTAGTATTGGCCATGCATTAGCTTTTTTCTGGGGGGGGGGGGGGTCAACAAAAATTTACTAATATTTTCTTTAAAAACACTCTTATGGGCGTGTTTTGACGGTTTATTTTTGGAGGTTTAAATGACTCTTTATCAATTTTAAAAGTATGCTGTTGTGAATATTTAATTGAGATAGATGGCTCTTCGTCAATTTTTTTTACAGTAAATGTGCTGTGATAAATAAAGCAAATGTATCATGCCTTTTCGAATAACAAGGGAAAACTTTAAAATTCTAACCAATTCTTTAAAGTATTTATATTTTTCCCCTAGAAAGAAACACTCTTTGCCAGTCCTAAGCCTAGGCAAGTGTGAAGGGAAAGTTTAAAAATCGTCTAATCGATCCAAGTACACGCAGCCCGCCGAAATCTCCCGAGGTGAATGTTCGCGCTGAAACCTACTAACGTCCTTTTGGACAGTTCTGTGTTTGGATGACCAGTATAAGATATTCATAGAGCTTCAACAACAGTCAATGAATTTTATCCGTAGAGCCTAAAATTCGTCAGCCAATCGGATTGTTCTCGTATGTCTACTCGCTTATCTATGTATATTTAGAGGATCTCGAGATGCACCCGCACTCCGCAGTGTTGCCAGATTGGGGTGAAAAAGCCGTACGTTTTACATTGATTTAAATGGGGACGATACGGCTCTTTACCCTCGATCCGGCAACACTGGATGCACCCCCTGTGAACGTTCTCCGTGTCCCTCGTATTTGACTTTTTGCAAGGGTTGTATTGGACAAAATGAAACGATGCCAGAATGGACGCTACAACTTTGCTCCTTTCCAAACAACCTGACAAATTATAAGTGCAAGTGGTGGTGGATTACATTACTTGAATTTCAATGAGATTCTATGCCTTATGCCTATTATCACTCTTTTTTACAAAAAAAAAAGCTTATGAAAATCAGAATTTTAGAGTTTGAAACGAACAAAGATACGATACTTCCTACCATCGTTTACTCGATGTATATTATATGGTTTTCTCAATGATCATGTGAATCTACTCGTCATCTTATACGTTCTATACAGCCTTATTTCGGCCCTGGTTTAGGTTTTCCTTATACCTATACGGATCTGATTGATGGTTAATATGCATCAGAGTATCAGGATAAAAAGGAGTCAAAAAGTCACTTTCAAGCATGGCGCTAGACTTCAATGATACTGAAACATGTGTTCCCTTATTTTGAAGGAGGCATCTTTTTGGGGGTTTCTAGTTGCTGTAAGGTGCAGTTGCCCAGTTGCCCTCCGTATCAAATATTTCAAACAGGGCTCCCTGTTTCTACTACATGGTTTGATAGCACATAAAGGTCAACATATGTTCGGACCCATTGGATGTCGATATAGAATTTCGTCTCTGATTTGTGCCAAAAGTCAAAGGTTGAACCGACCCAATTTCAAAAATTACCCACCCTCTTAAAAAAAAAAAAAAAAAAAAAAAAAAAAAAAAAAAAAAAAAAAAATCCAAACTTGATATCCGAACCTTCATTATTTCTTTTTTCAAATTTTTCAAATATTTTGGAACAACAACTATATCTTGCAAAATGGTTCGAATCCACCAAGTGGGCTTTGAATTCACCCTCTGAGTCAAAAGTACCAACAAAGCCTGAAATAATTTGTCACCAGGTTCAAAATTTGACCGTATTTTCAAGACTGTTCATGGTTTAAACGAAGATGTTGATACTTTTGAGAGGCTTTCGTGGCACTGTAGAGCAGAAATTTTAACTCAGAGAATTATTTTCTTACGAAACAAAGAGTGTTTGTTCTTCTCTAAAAATCACTGCTTTTGTAAAGTACTTTCAGATTTTAGTAGATAAAATTTCGACTTTTTTGAACGGGTTATGAGACTTTGAAAATGAGTCACAATCGAACTTTGACCATCGAACACAAAAATATATTCTGACCCCCAGTTTGCAGCTACATTTTAAAGTTTTATGCTTTTTCCCGCCGCATGTAATGAAAAAAGGAGTAGATTTTGTAGATATTTTATTTAGTGGGGTGATTATTCTAGTATCCAATCTTTAGTGGGGTCTCGATTTGAAAATCCCCGTTGAAAAGTTCTCCTTAAAAAATGGAACACCTTTTAGCGTTTTCCCAAATTCGAAGTTATTCTCAAAATACGACTATTCATACTGGATCTTTTTTTATATCTTCATACCCTGGACGTGTTGTCCCTTGGTAATTTACATGCAGGCATTTTATAAGCTGCTCATTTTATGATCACAAGAAATGAAACTTTTGCCAATTTATGCTTCACAAAATAACTTCATTGAAGTATTAGCCCGCTAATTCAAAAGCTGATAAGCTGAAAAATCAATGCATGTGAAGGGTGAGTTTTTCCTGGCAAGTTTTTCAAAATGTTGTTTTGAACAAAGAGTTAATATCTATGCATTTTCTTCAAATCATTATAATAATTGAAGCAGTCTAGGAAAATCTTGATCAGTATATGCTTAGATTCATCAGCTGTCTAGCTTGTGAGTGACCAGGGGAAAAAGCTTGATAACATTATTTTGTGTAGGGCTAATAAAGAGTGCCAAAATGTGAGCTACTTCCAAAATGGCTGAGCATCTGATTAGCTTGTAAAATTATTAAGCATGTGAACTGTCGGTAACATATAAATGCGATCCCAAAGCAAAATTTTAGGGATGAGTTGTAAGAAAAAGTTCCATTTTCTCCCTCCAAAACTACCCCGCTAATATGTTTGTTCCAACATAATCCTTGTAAATCCACATCTAAAAGAGGATATTTTTTCGGGAAGACTCCACTAGAGCTATCCAATGTTTAGGTTCCATCACAACATGTTGAAATTTTGACAAAAAATAGTCGATAAGAAATGTTATTGAGAACTAATTGAATTTTTAAAACATTAATTGTAAATTTCCCGTAACCGCAGAGATAGACTCGTCGCGAACCGAAATCGGCAAAGAAGGATAACGGCGGCGACACTTGAAACACCGGGAGCACGAAATTCTGAAATGAGGAAAATCCGAGCGTAAACATAAAATAGGAAGATCGAATTGTGAAATCACGAAAACTAGAACTTACAGCGTATTTGATAGAGATCATGATTGGGTGTGTTTGATTATGAGGTAACTAAAAACTTTGGCTAACAAGCCACCTGCGATTGAGAAGAAAAAGCAAGGAACGGGTAAATTACTCCGGTAACTAAATGCTTTGACTGCAGCGGCGAGCTTTATATACCCCTACCTATTACTACTTAAAAGTGAACTGCAAGACTGTGTCATCCAGTCATCCAGTTCTTGCGTAAGTTTTTATCAAACACAGAACTTATTCCGAGCCAGACGGGTGAGGCAGGGAAGGCCGGAGCGGCCATCCGCGTTAGCTCTGCGCTGTCTCGGCTCGGTCAACATATAACACCAACACCACCACCACCACCACCACCACCACCACCACCACCGCTGCTCAACGAAAGCCTTTGAGTTTCGCACATTCTCCGGAATTCCTCTTCTTTGCTTCCATTTTCCCGCAAATTCCGAAAATGGCATTCGCGCTGTATCCACAAGGAAGTAGACCAAACCCCAAGTTATCGCACATTCGCGCCATCACCGGGTTATCATATCATCGAACTATATGTAGAGTACTTGCCTAGAGTGACTATACAGCGCTCTTCAGGAGTTGAGTTTAAAACCTGCTACGAGAAAGCCACGCGGCTCCGGGGGGCAAGAGGGATAGTTTCCCCTCTGGAAGTTAGAAAACACCTATTTGCAGGCGGATTTAACCTAAAAAGAACTGACAAATGACAAAGCGGGTGCAGTCTGGCAATGTTCCATTAGTTCCATTTAAACCCATGAAAAATATCGATATCTCTGGGGATCGACGATGACTATATCGAATTCAACCTTTTGTATGATATTGGACAAAATAATTAATGCTACTGCTACGAGTGCAACGTTCCCAGATATCATACTTCGCCACTGGAGCTGAAAGCGTGCACGCACATCGAGGGCCGTATCAGCCCCCCCCCCCCCCCCCACCAAGGGTGTGAGGTTCGAAGGTTCTGTGCTTAGTAATACACCTTTGACAATGAATCATCAGGGACACGAAGCGAGCTTTGGCCCGGGCTCATCAGTGACAAAGTGTGTAATTTGGCTCCGTTGCATATCCTCTCCATTTAAATCCTTGACCTAGATTGTAGGTGTGCATGGGTGCAAAGTAAAAACCCTCGTATTCAAAATTTTGCATGAACTAGACGAATCACAGCCTAGCATTGCTAGATTGTGTGCTGCGTGGTTGGTCTTGCGAGGAGGAAGTTTTTTACAGCAGGAAAGATACTTTTGAAAAATAAAGAATAAGGTACAAATATGAATTCGGCCTCAAAATATGCCAATATTGAAATGAAGCTGTTGCAAACTTTTGCTACAGGCTTATTAAAAGATGGTTATGGGGTAAAACTCTGCACAAATAACGATTAGCGCACTAAAAAATCACAAAATCCACTCCTAAACTCACAGAATGCTTTTAAACGCGATACCGTTATGGCGGCCGGGGCCGCGGTTTTCATTGGGGTTCCCTATCTTCAATCAGCGCCATTTACACGAGGTGTTCTTGCAACACCACACAAGAAGAAGAAGAAGCATACAATTGCCATATTATTTGGGCGGCCTCGGCCGCCATTACGGTCTCGCGTTAAAAAGCATTTTGTGAAATTAGGAGTGAATTTCGTGATTTTTTTAGTTCGTTAATCGTTATTTTCACAGGGGTTTACCCATGACCAACTATTAATCAGCTAGTTGCAAAAGTTTGCAACAGCTCCATTGGACATAATGCGTATCTTCGAATTAATGGTTCTACTCACAATCAGACTCACCCTTGAATCCATTTACTACAACAACTGTTACAAACATTAGCGGAGCCAGCAATTTGGCATCAGTATATTCTTCCCATTTGATTGCATGAAAAATAATCGATTAGTTCTGGGGGTGTATCCCCTTCAAGAATCGATTGTTAATCATACATTCAAATGGGAAAAATGCGCAGTTTCCAAATTGCTGGATCCACCTATGGTTACATGGTTTCTTCAAACTGCTGCAAACATGCTTTGTTCCTATATGCTTGAGACATTCTGGTGTGCTTATTAAATTTTTGTTTTTATTTACAAAAAAAAAAAAAACCGGCGGTAATTTTTAGTATTTTTACGTCAGCAAAACGATTAGATTTTTTACTATAATTTTACCAGTAGCCTGATAACAAGAGTCAATACATGCACTCAAAAACGGTCACCGCATTCGCTTTGGCTAGGGCTGACTGGCATTAAAATACGTGGAAACGCCATAGATATTTAGAATTTCTCCGCAGAAAAAAATAAAGAAACAAAAATGTCTCTTCCTACGGGAACAAAACAACCCTGTTTCAGTTTCAATTCTTAATTGGACTGTTTATTTTGGGGTCATCAAAATATCAAAAAGATAACTACCTACTCATGGGACAAAACAGATAATTATATCCGGGTAAACTTGCGCAACAGAAACTTTTAAATAATGGGACACTTGGTTGAATTTTCACGTTAGTGTCCGTGGCAGCTTATTGCAATGTTATTTTTTTTGGTTAATGCTCCTAAACCTGAATCAGCATTGTTCCGGGAAGCGATTCACGTACATACGCGAAATTTTCAATGAAGGTAGGTCTTATAAAAGAATGATTTGTTTCTTGATCTTTTTTTCATCAGTTTGAAAACAGCGAAATAGTTTCCTGTGTCTATGTCAGCAGCTGGTAACTGTACACAGGTTTCAATGGTAGGAGTACCTATGCTTGTGCGATCTTCGATGCATCCACGCATGTTCGATGTTTAAGGGACATCGAATGCGGTTCGATGTCTCATGAGAAGCATCGAAATATCGATTCACATCGAATCATTGCAACTTCCATCCATATCGATCGACATTGAAGCATCAATAAATATCGACGCATCGATCCGGACCACGATTAATCTATGGTGGGATTATCGAATAAGGTTTCAATTTTTCGACCATTTTTCGAGTGTCATGTTGGTCACTGTTCCGATCTATCTTTAAAATAAAAATCAAGAAAAATACGGCAGTAAAAATTCCAATCCTTGCCTTTTTTTAAATCATTTTTCTTCATGTTTTGGTATTTTGATTTAAATGTATGCTTTTATGCAGATCAATTTTTCGATGTTTCTATGCAAATGGCAAATCAACGATTCGATACCGACCAATGCTGCGATGTTTCCATGTTTTGATGTAGATCAATGCTCCGATATGGATCCAAGTTTCGATGTGGCTTGATGATCCGATGTTGGTCAATGTTGCGATATTTTTCGATGTTTCGATACAATCGCTCCAATGTTGGAAATTGGCATCGAAGCGACTTCGATGGACCGAACGAGACATCGCACTGGCCTAGGAGTACCTCACAAATACCTTGTACATATGACCCAATGCTTCAGATTTTCATTCATTTTGCTTTTAACTTACAAAAATACTCAAAAACCAGAAAATGAGAAATGTTAGGGTAACATGGGACACATGTTTTTTCCATCGCTAACTTATTATTTTTTTAAAAAAATAACAATTTTTGTGAGAAATTAGCTGTAGAGAACGAGGTTTAGGTAACTTAGACAACCAGTGACAACTTGAAAACCTCTAGGAATGTTCAAAAATTGTCTCTAAACTATAGAACACATAACTGGGACTTTAATGGACTAAGAACCATTGCTATAACTATGAAAAGAAATATTTAAAAAATATATAGGGCAAATTACAAGCCCCTTTCCTATTCCTACCATTGAAACCTTCATACAGTTACCAGCTGCTGACAGATACAGGAAAATATTTTGGCGTTCCAAAATGATAAGAAAAGGTCAAGAAACAAATAATTTTTTTAATAAGAAAATTGAAATCTCTGCGTATCTACGTGAATCGCTTCAAAAGGGCTTGTAACTGCTCTACATATTTTTTACATGTTCCTTTTCATAGTTGACAATGGTTCTCAGGCCTTTAAAACGCCAGTTATGTCTTATCATAAGCGTCGGTAGACGCAGACGGCAAGTCAGGTAACCCCACCCTACTACCACCCTCTCTACGACCTGACAAGTCTGCGCTGCGTAAACGCTTATAATTACAGAAATTATTTCATTCCCCCAAACCGTGCCTTGATATGATCCTGTAGCGAAAAAACTACGCAACCAAACTCATCAAACTTGGTCTTATTTTAACCAGCGTGTTCTGTGCTCGTGCCTTTTTTTTGTTTGAACGCAATCCGTCTAATATTTATTGAGAAATGATAAAAAAACTGAATTTCTTATTATAACGGCTATTTCAAACTACGCGGTAACTCTACTCTCATTGGCTACTGCCTTTTAGTATTTGAGATCGCCGCGAGAATCGACGCTTCATCGTCAGTCAACAACAACTGCACATCATTTCAAAACAAAAACATTTCTCTCTGCTTTGACACTTTTGAAATAAACTCGTTACAAATACATGAGTGATACAAGTGATTATTGTTTCAATTGCAACGGAGGCCGTGAATTACGAAATTAGTCCTCCTCAGTTCTTCTTTTAAAATAAATGTACCAAACATCTTTTCTAGTTATTTCTTTTGTGTGCTTCTAATTTGCTGTATGCACGCGTATAGTAAAGGTTGGTATGCTCTCACAGTTAGGTACTTTTGCATATTCATTTATTTAATAACTATTCTAGCTCTGAAGCTGAAAGTATTCGAATTTGGGCATAACCGCGGAGCTTCATTTTCCACTTCATTGCTTGCAAATGTAACAGCTGAGTACCCTAATACTGTTGATCACTGGAGGGAGAGTAGTTTCTGATGTGTTTACAGTACCTTTGTGATTTTAGCCCAGAATTATACAATGTATTATTCTGTGATTTTAGTATAATTATTCATAAGCAAGTAGTGACAAAAGTTCTTTGCTGTGTACTTGTAGAGTTTACAACTGATATGTTTATTTGGGAAGAACTGGTAGTGACAGTACCTTATTTCCCTGAAGTTACAGAATTGAGCTATAGCGGATCTGCCAGCGGCAGAGTAGCCAGTGGCGGATCGGCCAGAGGCGTACCGGCCAGCGGCGGATTACCCATTGGCGGATCGGCCAGTGGCGAATCGCCCAGAGGCGGACCGGCCAGCGGCGGACCGGCCAGCGGCGGACCGGCCAGTGGCGGATCGGCCAGTGGCGGATCGGCCAGCGGCGGCCTAGCCAGTGGCGGATCGGCCACCGGCGGACTACCCAGTGGCGGATCGGCCAGCGGCGGACCGGCCAGTGGCGGATCGGCCAGCGGCGGCCTAGCCAGTGGCGGATCGGCCAGCGGCGGATTACCCAGTGGCGGATCGGACAGTGGCGGATCGGCCAGCGGCGGCCTAGCCAGTGGCGGATCGGACAGTGGCGGACCGGCCAGTGGCGGATCGGCCAGCGGCGGCCTAGCCAGTGGCGGATCGGACAGTGGCGGACCGGACAGTGGCGGACCGGCCAGCGGCGGCCTAGCCAGTGGCGGATCGGCCAGAGGCGGACCGGCCAGCGGCGGACCGGCCAGTGGCGGCCTAGCCAGTTGCGGATCGGACAGTGGCGGACCGGCCAGTGGCGGATCGGCCAGCGGCGGCCTAGCCAGTGGCGGATCGGCCAGAGGCGGACCGGCCAGCGGCGGCCTAGCCAGTGGCGGATCGGCCAGAGGCGGACCGGCCAGCGGCGGATTACCCATTGGCGGATCGGCCAGTGGCGAATCGCCCAGAAGCGGACCGGCCAGTGGCGGACCGGCCAGTGGCGGATCGGCCAGTGGCGGATCGGCCAGTGGCGGATCGGCCAGTGGCGGATCGGCCGGCGGCGGCCTAGCCAGTGGCGGATCGGCCACCGGCGGACTACCCAGTGGCGGATCGGCCAGCGGCGGCCTACCCAGTGGCGGATCGGCCAGCGGCGGACCGGCCAGTGGCGGATTACCCATTGGCGGATCGGCCAGTGGCGAATCGCCCAGAGGCGGACCGGCCAGTGGCGGATCGGCCAGCGGCGGACCGGCCAGTGGCGGATCGGCCACCGGCGGACTACCCAGTAGCGGATCGGCCAGCGGCGGCCTAGCCAGTGGCGGATCGGCCAGCGGCGAAGCAGCCAGTGGTGGATCGGCCAGTGGCGGATCGGACAGTGGCGGACCGGCCAGCGGCGGCCTAGCCAGTGGCGGATCGGCCAGAGGCGGACCGGCCAGCGGCGGATTACCCATTGGCGGATCGGCCAGTGGCGAATCGCCCAGAAGCGGACCGGCCAGTGGCGGATCGGCCAGTGGCGGATCGGCCGGCGGCGGCCTAGCCAGTGGCGGATCGGCCAGCGGCGGCCTACCCAGTGGCGGATCGGCCAGCGGCGGACCGGCCAGTGGCGGATTACCCATTGGCGGATAGGCCAGTGGCGAATCGCCCAGAGGCGGACCGGCCAGTGGCGGATCGGCCAGCGGCGGACCGGCCAGTGGCGGATCGGCCAGCGGCGGATTACCCAGCGGCGGACCGGCCAGCGGCGGACCGGCCAGCGGCGGACCGGCCAGCGGCGGACCGGCCAGCGGCGGATCGGCCAGTGGCGGACCGGCCAGCGGCGGATCGGCCAGTGGCGGATCGGCCAGTGGCGGATGGGCCACCGGCGGACTACCCAGTGGCGGATCGGCCAGCGGCGGACTACCCAGTGGCGGATCGGCCAGCGGCGGCCTAGCCAGTGGCGGATCGGCCAGCGGCGGATTACCCAGTGGCGGATCGGCCAGTGGCGAATCGCCCAGTGGCGGATCGGCCAGAGGTGGACCGGCCAGTGACGGATCGGCCAGCGGCGGATTACCCAGCGGCGAATCGCCCAGTGGCGGATCGGCCACCGGCGGACTACCCAGTGGCGGATCGGCCAGCGGCGGACCACCCAGTGGTGGATCGGCCAGTGGCGGATCGGCCAGCGGCGGATCGGCCAGTGGCGAATTGGCCAGCGGCGGACTAGCCAGTGGCGGATCGGCCAGCGGCGAACCAGCCAGTGGTGGATTGGCCAGCGGTGGACCGGCCAGCGGTGAGACGGCCAGTGGAAACGGAACTGTAGGTTAGCATATGGATCAGGGAAAAGAAAGGGAAATGAGACTGTTGTCCCTATCGTAAAATGAGCACTCGAGAGTCTATGTGAGTGTTGTCCGGAAACTATTCATAACTGGTGGCTAGTCAGCTGATGGATAACAACTGTAGCTTTTATTTGTGGAATGAGGAACTGGAATTTTACAAGCTAAAACCAGAGTATATCCCATCAAAAACCTTTCCAGGTGCAAGCAGACGGCATCAGGTAATTATGTCTGTCACAAAAAGCCGTTCCAATGCATCCACTCAAAGATATGATATGATGGGAACGGCAAGTCTCCTCCAAAAGGGCATCCAGCAGGGCAAATGTTAATCATTTTTCAAAATCAACACTATCCATCTGCGGCGAATTTAGTGAAGGAAAAACTTTGAGGGATGTATTTCTTTATTTTTTATTTTCAAACGCAAAAACTTGCCGCCGTTCATCGCCTTAAAAAAGAAAAATATTAATTATTATTATTTTTTTTTAAGGCGATGAACGGCGGCAAGTTTTTGCGTTTGAAAATAAAAAATAAAGAAATACATCCCTCAAAGTTTTTCCTTCACTAAATTCGCCGCAGATGGATAGTGTTGATTTTGAAAAATGATTAACATTTGCCCTGCTGGATGCCCTTTTGGAGGAGACTTGCCGTTCCCATCATATCATATCTTTGAGTGGATGCATTGGAACGGCTTTTTGTGACAGACATAATTACCTGATGCCGTCTGCTTGCACCTGGAAAGGTTTTTGATGGGATACATAGTTCAGAAAAAGTTTTAGAACATTCCTAAGTTTTCAAGTTGTCACTGGTTGTCAAAGTTACCTAAACCTTGTTCTATGCAGCTAATTTCTCACATAAACTGTTATTTTTTTAAATAAATTTACTTTCACTTTTTTAAGAATGCCAAATTGTGTCCCATGTTGCCCTGGAGGAGCCTAGTCTAGCACTGTTACTTGAGTTTCGTAGGAGTCCCAAGTAACCCCATATTTCGCGGTTACTTGGGACAGTAGAAAATTGGGGAAAAAAATAATATAAGAGAAATTAAAAACAAAAATGTTTGACCTGCAAACCTAATGCACTGACATGCTACTCATACATTTCAAGAAAAAGTTCGTCTGAAAAATTTGTCTGAACTGGACAAGCTTTTTTATGCTAAAACTGTCCCAAGTAATCCCGTTTGACGGTAGGGCAAAAACCAAGGTATATGTAAAAAAGAAAAATCCATTTTGAGATTTCCCCATTGTTGTACAAAACAAGTTCTAAAGAAATTGCTAGTGAATATTTTTTTTAATGATACAAAGAGAATACCGTATGAGTTTCAAGAAGAAAAATAAAGAAAATATTGGAAGTAAAACATTTTGAAACTTGGTGAACATTCGAGTTACTAAAGAGCTTGGAAATTTGAAAGCTAGGAAAAAAAATTAAAACATAGATTTGGCCAAACATTGTTTTTACTTTTCTTCTTCTCCTTATTTTTTCATGTGAATGACAAAACTTTGAACTTTCTCCTATAAATTTTAAATGAATGACCAATGTGGATCGTAAATCTGAGAGCAGAATACATACATCGTAAAGAATAAGCGGCGGGACAACGATGTGTTCGCCGCGTCGCACTATGGTCTCAGACCTTCAAAAAAAGCCAAAATTCAGAAAGTAAATTTCTCACCAATTTATCATTTTTATGAAATTTCAACGCCAATTTCAATCGCTGAGAACACTTTTACCAAGTAACTTAAACCTAGAAATGACGCTGGAAAGTTATAAGTAAGCCTAAAAGGTCGAAAAAAATATGATTCTTGATTACTTTTTTTCACTGATTTTTGTCACTTTTTTTTCGGTCTTCGACCATTGTGCGTCGCTAGGCGTTCTCAGTTCATCCGTAGTCTTGCAGGGACAAGACGACGCACAGTGGAGCGAATCTACGGAAGGGGTAGGACACGGAATTTATGACTAAAAATGTTATTTTGAGTGTATTTACTGTCAAAAAAGAAACTATAACGAATGATTCTCGAAAAAAATGGTACAATAAACCTATAAACCAGGGCTTCGGACCCGAGCATTTGAACAACAGGTCCGGGTCCCGGTCCGACAGAAAGTGAATCCTCAGGGTCCAGGCTCGGGTCCGGTCCAAGACAAAGTGAGTCCTCATGGGTCCGGGTCCAGGTCCGGGTCCACCAAAATACTCTGGACCCGGTTCTGGACCGGTTCTTGAAGGGTCCAAATAATTAATCAGTAAATTTGAGTATTATAGTTGAACTGTACATTTTATGCAGAAGGGGACACATATTTCTGTGTGTGCAAAAGTGAACCGATTAACAAGACAGGAAAATCATAGCAGTAGGTTACTTTCTGCATAAGGCCATCCACGAATAGAACTGTCTGGCAAATAGAAAAGAACAGAACTAATGAAATGTTAAATGGCAACCGTTTTTGGTTTTCTTTTCTTCCTATTTTTTTATTTTTCTTTATTTTTTCTCCTTATTTTATTCTTTATTTTTCTTTTTTCCTTCTTATTTTTCCTTTTTTTTATGCACACGGGACCGGTTGAGAACCGGTCCTGGGGGTTCTGAATGAACCTGTCCGAAGGGTCCGGGTCCGGTTCAGGGTCCAGAAGAGAGTACATTTTCGGTCTGGGTCCGGAAGAGAAACAAATTTCGGTCCAGATTGATTCGGGTCCAGGTCCAAGAAAAAATAAATTATTTAAAGCATTTAAAGCCGCAATGCTATGTCCGGCCTCTCCAGTTGACTCGTTCCACTGTGCGACGAGACTGCGGGGGTGAACTCAGCTCAACTCACCTTACTCAGCTCAACCCGCCCTGTCAATCCTATGGAAATCCGAACCCAGCTAGTTGACGGCGTTAATGGCGCCTTTATTCAAATTTGCGTACATCTACAAGGAGTAGTATATAAGTACAACTCGATGATTATCTCGTTTGGTTTATGACGTGAGGTTCCACAACGCCGCGACATTAGAGCTGAAATGATAAAATCACAAAACAATATTTTGTGTCCATGTCCGCAAATGGTCAAGAGGCAATGGGTCTGTTGCAAACTTTTGCTACAACGATTAAGAGTATATAATCCAATGTAAAATCGCCTGAAAAGTCCATTGGTGGCATCAGAAAGTCATAAAATGCAATAATAAACTCACAAGAGGCGTTTAATGAAATCCAAGATGGCTGAGAAATATCGAGCAATTTGTATGCATGCACCACAAACATCCAAGGATGGCCAACTTTGACAACCTCACTGGAGGCAGAGGTTATGTGTTTGTTTACGTTGTGATTGGTTGTGATCGATAGTGTGAGGTTGGCTATCCTTGGATGTTCGTGGTGCATGCATACAAATTGCTCGATATTTCTCCGCCATCTTAGATTTCATTTAACGCCTCTTGTGAGTTTATTATTGCATTTTATGACTTTCTGATGCCACCAATGAAGTTTTCAGGCGATTTTCCATTAGAGTAACTCTCTTAATTGTTGTAGCAAAAGTTTGCAACAGACTCATTCGGTAGAATATATTTTCCTTTCATAGAAAACGTAAGCCTCTCTCTTACATCTTTCTCTCTGTTACAGTTTTTGTTGGTGCAAAATTGCGAACATCATGATTGCAAAAAACTAAAGTAGGTTCATAAGCTTCAAAACGATCTTAGATAATCACTGCTACTAATTTTTCACATTTATTCCGATAGTTTAAACTGATTTAGTGCTTGAATTTCGATTTCTTTTGAATTGCATTCAAGAAGATTCTGAACATTATTTTTTTTTGTCTAAGTTTTGATTTTGGGCTGCTTATTTTTTTTATTACAATTTTTTTTTTTCACAGGAAAAATCGCAAATACGAACATACCATTTTTCGTCGGACCTAAATTTTCAGGGGGCTTTTGGCCAAACTGTTGAAATCTACCAAACCGAAAACAAGTTAGACCTCCAGTATGCAAAAAGTTCCCAAGTTCTAACGTTCCGGACCACCGACAACATCAAAACAAAAGTTTATCAAAACATAGGCTAGGTTAGGTACTAATTGTTTTCGTGTTGACATTTTTGAGTTTAGGAGCTCACAGCTCCCCTGGTTTCCTCGAGGACTGGTAAGAGGATCAAGATTGCCATGAAAGGTTTCCACTCCAATAATTAGGTGGCTCGCAGTGCTCTTACAAAATTTTTTTCGGCTACACTATGCAGTAAAAACAGTCACCGGTCGATTTGCTTATTTTGCTTAGCAGGTATAGAAATAAACTCCAAATAGACTATCTGTCGTTTACTCTAATACACATTTGAACGCGACATACTTTCTGACAACCGCAATAGTTCTAATGGGTCTGTTGCAAACTTTTGCCATAACTATTAAGAGAGTTACATCTCATATGTAAAATCGCCTGAAAAGTCTATTGGTGGCATCAGAAAGTCATAAAATGCAATAATAAACTCATAAGAGGCGTTTAATGAAATTCAAGATGGCGAAGAAATATCGAGCAATTTGTATGCATGCACCACGAACATCCTAGGATAGCCAACCTCACAATATCGATCACAACCAATCACAACGTAACCAAACACATAACCTCTACCTCCAGTGAGGTTGTCAAAAGTGGCATTCCTTGGATGTTCGTGGTGCACGCATACAAATTGCTCGGTATTTTACCGCCATCTTGGATTTCATTAAACGCCTCTTGTGAGTTTATTATTGCATTTTATGACTTTCTGATGCCACTAATGGACTTTTCAGGCGATTTTACATAAGATTCAACACTCTTAATCGTTGTAGCTAAAGTTTGCAGCAGACGCATTGCACTTTAATGCAAGCACTATATAACTACCGTTCTGATCGTATATAAAGTAGTAGGCAGTAGATAGATCGGGAAGTTCGATTGATCGATATTTTTCTCAATTAAACATGTAGAAAAATCGAAATTAAAGGAAAGTTCCTGCGCAGCCGTTACACTTTTTCGACTTTTGTTGCGAATGTTTTTAGGGAAAAGATAACATTAGAAAGAATTCCGCAAGCAGCCTCGGTCACTAAGTATCGATAAAGTACCAAACTCCTAAGCCAATGAGCGACGGCTATAGTTCCTTCCTCTTCGCATTTATTGTCCATAAATATGGCCTTAAGCCATCAAAAGTCAACCAGCCATCTCATCGGAATAATTGCCGGACATTCCGTATCCACACAATGGAAACCATAG
>VMOF01000002.1:85844918-86014918 GCA_011764245.1 Trialeurodes vaporariorum | reverse complement strand
GAGGACTATACTTTAAATTTCAAACGTCTTTTTATAGCCGCGAGCAGCATTGGTTAATATTCAGAGGTGTAGGTTAGCACTATCGCCAAAATAATCCGATTCAACTGGGCTAAAACTGGTTATCAGCTGAAATGAACTCTCATTTTTTTCAACATGTGCTTGGTTGCAGTTTAAAATGTTTAAATAGTTGGAATCCCATCGAATCTTTGCTTTTTCCCAGCAAAATCAGCAAATATGAAAATGTAAGGATACAGGGTGTTACTTTCGTTTTATGTATTATTTTCTATCCCCCCTCCACCTACCGAATCTTATTGTTTTTCCATCTTAATTGAGAAAAGAACTGTCTGTTAAGTATGAGAGTCATTCCTTCCGGCTAAACTTTATGTTGCTGTTTTGAAAATATCCTCTTAGGTTTTATTTATTTATTTATTTTTATTTTTACCTTTATCTTTTTCAAATTCTGCGAAGAACGAAAGAGCAACGTTCAAAATTAACCAGACATACGTTTCAAAGAGTAAGATTTCGCCAATTTTTTTTTTTTAAAAACTTTAAAATTAATAAAAATTGCCCATTTAGTGGCGATCTTTTTAAAGTAACGACTAGACAAGGAGAAAAAAAAATTGCTGGATATTTTGATCGTTTCTTATGTTATCTGTTTCGTCATTAGACCAGTCCTTGCTCCAATGTGATTTGGAACGGGCTCACCTCGCTCTTTATTTTATTTCTTTTTTATTTTGTCCGACTGATGAAGATTCACGTAGATGTTTCGAAACGTTTCGGTGTTATTTTAGTTTTTTTTTTTTTGGGTCTAGTTCCCATTTATTGGTTGTGTATTATTGATTGTTTTGGCCATTTAACGTTTTCTTTGAGCATTAGATCAGGTAGAGATTAAAGGGGGGGAGGCAACCACATTTTATACTCCCTGTTCGCACACCTCAACATTTATAAAAATGACTTCCTACATGAGGTCAAGGTCAACCACCAGTTATTGTCAATATCAGCAAAAGTTTAGACTTTAGGAGCGACAAACGCATACAGTTATCGTCCTTTAATTGCACATTCAATTGGCAACAGTGCTAATAAACCATCAAAGGTGTTTAACCTCTCAAATAAACATAAGCGTAGACCTGCAGGGCAAGCGCGGCGGGCGGACGGGCTAACATATGGGCGCGTGCGTGCGTCCCAGACTGGACTTGAGCGCGATGCGATGCGACTTACATTCATCGAATCCAACGTAAACTCATAGGGCATCGGCCCTTGCGCTCGCGTTGTGATACCCGCCTTGTTGCTAGTGCCACCGTAACCCAGTAAATGACCTAAAGCCCACTTTACACGGGTCCCTCTCGAAACAGTTTAAAACGGCCACCTTATTTAATATTCATCCTATTTCACCCTTCCTCCGCACCGCTGTATCTCAACGGACGAATATTATTGCATAATCCAGAGCGGTTTTCGTCGTGGTCTTGGTCTTCAACCCCCCCCCTCTATCCCGAGCGGGAAAGATAAAACACCTCTGACGATTCATGATATCCACTTGTTCTCGTGCGACCCGGTCGGCGGTCATGCGCAGACGGCCTCTCTGCCTCTAAATAAAAGCATCTCCAAGTTTTTTTGTGGGTCCGAATGCAAGGTATATTGACCCGCCATGGATTCTAGAAGCGTGTTTCAAAACACGCAGAGATTCCTCAGATGAGGGCACAGGGCAAATAAAAATTTGGATTGTCTTCGAAATTTGGTATCGTAACTAACGTGTTATTCAACAGCTGTGTTGAGAGAGGTCTGCGAACACTTAAAACTCTAGTTTAATGAATGAATGATTCCCAAACTCTTTTATTCAATTTCGTTTTCTCATGAACAAAGCTCGGCTTGTTATTTAGACTTGAATGACGCGTCATTCAATTCATGGTGTAATTGTCGGAGCGAATGTTGCAGATTGCACATCATTGAAAATTCGGATTTTTAGATGCTTAGGAGTAACAGTAAGTTTTAGCAACAGGTCCCTTTCAAAGTATTGAATCAGTTTGCTCTTTAGCCATATTGTTTCGAACGATTTAAAAAAAAAAAAAAAAAAAAAAAAAAAAAAAAAAAAAAAAAAAAAGTATAAAACGGTCTTTTACAATGAATGTGAAGCGGGGGTTGTTGCATCAATTTAAAGGGCTATTTATTTTTAAAAGGCTTCCAGAATATTTTGATTTGTGACACACTGTGGAAAGACATTACGTTTTGCAGCAACTGAAAGAAAAAAATTGATTGTATGAAATAGTCAAATTTTAAAATGAGATTATTGTTTTGTAGATACACAGTATGCAAATAGATTTTTTCATCTGTTGAAGATCCATCGAAAATGTTGGTCACGGGTCCAGAGTCAAATATGTATGTCTCCAGCAATAAACTATACCACGCCGATCCTTGGATCTTAAATTACGGAAGTCTCACCAGGTTTTTTTCATGCATGCGGTGCTCGAAAGTATACTAAGTGCAGGTAACTTAATATATTTTTTTATTTTATTTTGAGGAAAAGGTGGTTACATACAGGTACTAAAAAAAAAAAAAAAAAAAAAAAAAAAAAAAAAAAAAAAAAAAAAGATAGCAAGAAAGAAAAAATGCGTTTCTGTTGCCTTCTTATGTAGCCCAAAATAAGCACAATGAGTCAAAGTTTTGTCCAAAGTAACCATCACATCGAAAATCGAAAATTCGACGTAAAATGTAAACGATGTAAGTACAAATAATCGTGGTGAATGGAAAAAGAGGAGTTTTAATAGTGTACCAAGCTATTAAGGAGGTAAACAATCTCTATGAATCTACATATCATCAGGATGAAGAATTATCAAAATGTATGATATTAGCGACTAGGTAAGTTGCTAAATAGCACCCATCAATACGTGCTGAATTAAGTGTGCCTTTCGGCACAAGGGGGTTAATTCTGATGGTCTAGAACCTGTTTCAGCAATCTTTTCTTTATCTGAGAAAACACATCATTTGGTGCCGACATCCGTAATTTTAAGATCGTCCTTTCTCCCATACAAACCTGTCTTTCGTTTTGATTCAGGAGTGAAGATGAATAGATTACTTATGCAATCATCACATTTCATCAACTGCGTCAAAAAAAAAAAAAAAAAAAAAAAAAAAAAAAATGCATTTAAGTTTTAAGGCGATTCTCGATAAAGCAAGTAAAATGGACAAGGTTGGAGCGGTGGCGCCGAATTTTCCTTGCTGGACTGTGAGATTATGTATAAAACGCCTTCAGAGCTGCTATTATGCAACAACGGACGCAACTATCACAACCATTGACTAACGTCCGTACTGCTTTATTGTCTCTTGTTAGGCTGATCGAAGGTTGAAGATAAGGCATCATCAGCGATCCACAGTCATTGGCAAAGCGTGCACTTTTACAAGATTTTATGTTGTCCATTTAAACTCATACAAGTCGAATTGAAGGAAGCGTGTTCATTAATAATTCAATCTTTTTTATGGGTTTAAATAAACAGAAAGTAAAATTGTTTGATCTCACGTTATACTACCGCGCATAAATATTTTGCGAATCATGATGACAATAGCTGAAAAAATTTAAAATAGTCCTTCTGAAATAAATGCAAAACATGAGACTGTATTTTTAAAACTATTTAGTTTATTAATTTCAGATTTTGGCACTTCAAAAATAATTCTGGGATTGACCGCGGAGACATTATGACTTTTAATTAACATTCGTTTACAATAGTGATTTATGATGATTGGTAAAGTCAATCACGATCCGTAAATCTAAGTTTTTTTTTTTTCCAAAACATTGGACGTAATCAATAAAACTAACATGGGTGGTTGAAATGAAAAATTGCATGCACTGTATAGAGGTAAATCAAAGGCATAACATTTTAAAAAAGCTTAAAGATAATAGCATTGTCTCCAGTAATTTGGTTGACATATTCATCAATAATGCACAAATAGACAATTAATTTTATTAAAAACAAAAAAAAAAACAAACAAAAAAAACTTTAATTTTAAATAGTGGTGGGTAAATTATTTCATTTGTTGCTAACTATTCTGCTGACATCAACAAAACCTCTTGGTTTGCAAGAAGCTACTCTGTTACTCCTCGTGAATGCATCACTTCGGCTCACCACTCTCATTCTATAATAAAAGGCATGACAGAGGCATTTTTGAGGCCACGTACGCCAAGATTCAATTTACTAAAAATAAAACAAGAAATCACAGAAAAATAAACTTAAACGGTGAACCAACAAACATAAGCATAAATTCATTATCATAAAGTTTGGAACCATATTGGCTAAAGGTATCGCATGCACCTAAACGATGTTCCAAATTTGAACTTTCAAACGTACTAATCGAGATGTATCAAATTTTAACGTCCTCGATTGGTGTATCGTGGGAATTTATAGAGAATTGAAGTTATAGATTTTTGATCGAGTTCCAGGGAAACAATTAACATAGATCTCTGATCTTTGGAAACATTAAAACATAGCTTACGATTTGACATGTGTTTAAAGAGGTTGTTTCATCGCCCATAAGGAATGGGCTGAGAATGGATTTCCTTCATTTTTTCAGGGCTGATAGAACTATCTTTGGGGAGTCTAAAACAGGCCTATTTTTTATTTTTGCCCTCTTAGAACAGGGGGGGGGGGGGTCAAAGGTAAAACGGTTTTTCGGCCATAACTTTTGAACGGTTGAAGATATTAAAACGAACTTTTTTTTAATCGAAAGATCTTTTATAGACCTATCTTTTGATGTGTATGATATTTCAAAAATATTGAATTTCAGTTGAATTGTTGCATTTTCAAAATTTTGGAAATTCCAAAAAATTAGTTTTTTGGATTTTTTTCATATGGGGATCGCACTGAGGAAAACAAAAAACTGTTTCAAAGAAAGCCCTTTTTTCACCGATTAAAATGAGCTAAAGTTCGTTTTCGGGAAATGATTTGTCTTTGAGTTATGAATTTTTAAAGTGTCAAAAAGCGCTATTTTTGGGTTCTCAGCGGCAGCGACGAGGCCGAAAAAAATAATTTCTCCGCATGTAGTGGACTAAATTCAATGAAAATCGGTATCTGGGGGTTTTTTAGGTCGCAGATTTCAATTCTGCCGTCAGATTTGAAGAATTGTAAAATCCAAGATGGCTGCCGAGTATATAGAGGTCGGCAGCCATCTTGGATTTTTCAATTCTTCAAATCTGACGGCAGAATGAAATCTGCGACCTCAAAAACCCCAGATACCCATTTTCATTGAATTTAGTCCACTACATGCGGAGAAATTATTTTTTCGGCCTCGTCGCTGCCGCTGAGAACCCAAAAATAGCGCTTTTTGACACTTTAAAAATTCATAACTCAAAGACAAATCATTCCCGAAAACGAACTTTAGCTCATTTTTAAACGGTTTAAAAAAGGGCTTTCTTTGAAACAGTTTTTTGTTTTCCTCAGTGCGATCCCCATATGAAAAAAATCCAAAAAAAAAAAATTTTTTGGAATTTCCAAAATTTTGAAAATGCAACAATTCAACTGAAATTCAATATTTTTGAAATATCATACACATCAAAAGATAGGTCTATAAAAGATCTTTCGATTAAAAAAAAGTTCGTTTTAATATCTTCAACCGTTCAAAAGTTATGGCCGAAAAACCGTTTTACCTTTGACCCCCCCCCCCCCCCCCTGTTCTAAGAGGGCAAAAAAAAAAAAAAGGCCTGTTTTAGACTCCCCAAAGATAGTTCTATCAGCCCTGAAAAAATGAAGGAAATCCATTCTCAGCCCATTCCTTATGGGCGATGAAACAACCTCTTTGCGACCTAACTCGTTGGTTTCCGCAGGAAACGATAGTTTTTTCGTTTTCGGTGAAGATAAACGTGTTGCATTACTTTGGGAGCCTCGCGCTGTAATTCAAATAGCTTCACTTGCCCTCATCATAGAGACAATATACAAATGTACTAAAGACCACGGAGCTATACCACCATGCCCATTTTATAATCAGGAGGTGATTTTTTCTTTCTTTTTTCGGGGTAGCAACAAACAACGTCCAACTCAGTGGCGTAGCGTAGAAAAATGTATCCGCCTCTTGAGGTTCCGTAATAAACAGGTGCCACTGTAGTTCCAAACTCTTTGATGGTTCAAACTTTTTGGTTCAGACAGTCAATTTATCCTTACAATTGTCGCAAAGCTTAAACCTGCAAGGGCCCCGTGACATAGCTTTGTTATCAAAAATCCATTCGCTGAGTTTGTTGTGATACGGGTTGCCTGCATACAGGATGATGGATCTACCCCCGCAATCTGGTCTGTCGTGGAGTGTAACGCATCGGCCGTGTGTGTTAACGGACGACACTTTCCGATGGAACTCCGTCGGGAGGTTGACGCAACTGCTCGAGGTAAAAGACACGTTCTGACCCTTGAATTCGTACTCAGTCCATGCTGTTGCCTGCCAGCTCTGCACAAGCTCGACCATTAAACTGAGCACTACCAGCGAAATGACGAGAAGAATTCCTTGTCTCAGTCCCATTTTGCCCTCTTTGGACTAACTGTATGGTATCGACCGAGGCGGCTTGTTCTTAGATCCCAATTCTGAAAGAGAAAAATTAGGATTGATTTAGTGATGGTGTCTCGCTGTGGCGTTTTAGACATTACTGTTTTCCTCATAAAAGTGGCATTTTCTTCCTCTCTCTTGCTCATAATTAAAATCTTCGCACGAGTTGAAAAGGCGTAATTTATTTCTAACAGAAAAAGAACACAAAAGGTACAATTCATAACCTTTCCTTGGGATCCTACTTCACTTCACTTGGTTTGAGAAATAATCAAGTCTAGTCGAGTCGAATGTGAAATGGGGCAGTTGCAAGAATCCGAATTTCGGTGTTTCAGATTAAAAAAAAAAATAAAAATGATAGCATTTGATCAGTCGCTAACAAGGATGCTATGGATTTTTTCCTTAGAGTTACAGTTTCGGAGATACTCCCGGGTAAAATAAATTGCAAATACTTGTATGGGTGTTAAAGGGGTACCCCACTGAATTTTTTTTTCTTCCCTAAAGCATTTTGCTGTCTGAAATTTTGCCCAAAGGTTGATCCTACTTCCAATATTTCCAAAAAAAAAAATTGGTGAGGCTGGTTGCATACCTGCCCCTTAAAAAAGGATTATTAGACAAAAGATAGACCTTCACAAAATTTGGAACTCCTCTGGGTCTAATCAATCAAATCACTTGATTTTTGGCTCTTTTGGAAGGTTAAGATGTCCTCTAAATTCTGTAAGAAGGGATTTTCAATAATTGAAAATTTAGTTCTGAATTGTTTGTTTTTATACTTTCAGTAACCAAAATTTGAAGAGTTCTTTGACACTCAATGAAGAGAGGAAAAATTAACTAGGCAATATTTTAAAAAAAGCTTCCTTGAAAAAATAAGTCTGAAAATTCCCTATTTTTTAAAGAAAACCAGAGGTCTCAAGATATCATAGAACAAAAGTAGTTCAACCTTATGCGTCCAAAAATATTGGAAAATTGCAACACTTCGAAAAATTGAAAAACAAAAACCAAAACCAAACCAAATACATATATAAATTTTTTATAACTTTTTTTTTTTTAAATATATACACAGTCTAGCCATAAGTTCTGTCAATCGCTATTTTGCCGATAGCAGCCAAACGACTGAAAATAAGTGTACAACACTATACATATTCTGAAACGACAAAAAATGCTTCAAAACCATGCAACTATCATGTGACGTAAGCACATGTGCTTTGCCAGTGGCGTAGCCAGGCTTTTTCTAGGGGGGGGGGGTCCGGGGTTCGAAAATTGTCATGGGGGGGTCCAAAGATACTAATTTGGTAAAATTTGTCTGAACGCAAAAATGACCTTTTTTTAGGACAAATTTTGGTGTCATGGGGGGGGGGGGGTCCAGACCCCCTGGACCCCTCCCTTGCAAAATATCGAACGAATGGATGTTCGGTGAACACCTTCGCATTCGACCTTTTATACGGGTTTAAATGGACACAATACAACGTTGCCAAGTTGCACGCTACGCCACTGGACGCTACCGCCGGACCTCTGTCAGTACTGCAGCCGTAACCAAGACTCCACGCTTCATCTCCAGACGCCCAGCGGCTCGAACACCAGCGGGACTCGCCTCCAACAGCTCGAGTCCCTTTAGAAAAAGGCCCTTTTCAGAGCCACCATACATATACTTGGTTCAGAGCACCAGAAAGTTTATACGAGAGTGGATTATAAAGTAAGTCTATTTTTTCTCTCAGACACTATTAATGTTAGAAAAAAAAACAAACCCAGCGTTGGAACGTACGTACTCTCAGCTTTTGAACGAGCTACAGTTTTTCAAATTTGGCTCCCGCGTTGCGGAGATATCGTGGATTTTCCACAGCCATCTCTCCTTCAAACGTGTCCACCTTTTTACGCTCTGCGGAGCTTCACAGAAAACATGAGTTTAAGACTTTGAAACAAGTGATAACATTGTTGTGAGGCATCTCACCTCATTTTTTGACATAGTCACCCTCTAGATTCTTGAATTTTTCATATCGGTGCAACAATTTCTGTATACAGCCGTCGTAAAATTCTTTCACCATACTCCTGCGAACCAGGTTTTGACGCAAACTGTTAATCCAGCTTCAATTCATGATGATTGCACTTTCAGTACTGACCGAAAGTTTGAAGATCGATACAAATTGGATCAGTTTATCAGAAGAAGAGAAGTCTATTCATTAAACAACATGCACTCAGGTGTTATTGAGATGTCTGAGCCAGAGATAAGCGCATCGCCTGCCGAAACTCGCAGTCTTCTGTAGCGCGCGTGAAGAGGTGGGCACGTTAGGAGTAACGTAAGGAGAAACTGGTGGTGAAAATCCACAATATCTCCGCAACGCGTCGGCCAAATTTGAAAAAATTAAACCTCGTTAGAAAGCTGAAAGTACGTAAGTTTCAACACTGGGTTTGTTTTTGTTTCTAGCATTGGTAGTTTCTGAGAAAAAAAAATGGGTAAACTTACTTTAAAATCCACCCTTGTAGTTCAAAGTAGATAAAACGAGTTATCTTAATGAAATGTTGAAGTAGTCTCTTTGAGATTTATCATGAGCCGAAACTGTGTGTTTTCAAAGTGTGTTTGAATTGCCCCCGTTCTGTATTCTGTGCTTATTGTTGCTTGAAAATATCCTTGAAACTCTAGAAATTTTAAGGCATTTTGGTTTTATGTGTACCTATTTCTGAATGGGTCTGTTGCAAACTTTTGCTACAACGATTAAGAGTGTTTAATCTAATGTAAAATCGCCTGAAAAGTCCATTGGTGGAATCAGAAAATCACGAAATGCGATAATAAACTCACAAGAGGCATTTAATGAAATCCTTCATGACTGATAGATATCGAGCAATTTGTATGCATGCACCACGAACATCCAAGGATAGCCAACTTCACAATATCAATCACAACCAATCACTACGTAAAAAAACACATAACCTCTATCTCCAGTGAGGTTGTCAAAGTTGGCTATCCTTAGATGTTCACGGTGCATGCGTAAAGATTGCTCGATATTTATCCGCCATCTTGGACTTCATTAAACGCCTCTTGTGAGTTTATTATTGCATTTTATGACTTTCTGATGCCATCAATGGACTTTTCAGACGATTTTGTATTTGATTAAACATTCTTAATCGTTCTAGCAAAAGTTTGCAACAGACCCATTGTAAGTTGAATCTGGATGATTCTTCAAGTTCGAGTTGAGTGTTAAGTAGATCTCAGGTAAAGTATCTAAGTTCTAAATTGCGCCCAAAGTGTCTTTGTAACGAGTTTGAGAGGTGAAATAAATAGCATTCTTGTCATGGATACTTAAAAGTGAGAGATGAAAAGATACGTGTTATGAATCAAACACATCAAAAAGGTTCGGTGTCTCCATCGATCAATTAAGTAAAATGACAAGTAAAATGTTGCAAAGATCCATTTTAGGACTGAGTAGTTTTTGAAAATTCTTCCATAGATAACGAAACAAATATTTTTATTTGAAAACACGTTCTTGCAAGGAAAAATACATGTAAAGGGAAGAAAATGTCTGAAAAATGCATGTATAGTGAGTGAGTTTTACTGGCGCGTGAATAATGAGATGTTGAATTCTGTTTGGTGCTCTGATTGAACACTGAACTGATCTATTGGGTTTGAATTAAATAAAAGTTTGTGAAGCCGAACGGAATGGTTTCACTTTTTTTTTTTTTTTTTTTTTTTTTTTTTTTTTTTTTTTTTTTTTTTTTTGGCGTGCAATCGAACTGGGCTGTATTGCATCATCTTCTTAGCCTCCTTGTCTCTGTCTTCTGATATTCCAAAATTCAGAATTTCGGCAATAAATTAGATATTATATTCGGTCTCATTATTATGTGAATGAGGTAGGTACCGTTTCAAACGAGCGGCATCGCACAGGGGATGCCTCCTGTGATTTTCGGACTCAAAACATCATCATTTCACTTCTTTCAATTTCAACGAAAGAATACTCTTATTCTTTGAATTTAAAATGTAGCCTTGAAATTTCGGTCTACGACCATGAAATATAATTTTGCAACAAATTCTATTTTTTGCCGCCACAGAAAATTAAAATAAAAAATAAATAAATAAAGCAACAACGTTGGCTAAATTCCTAAAGTTTACGTTCTGTTACATCGGCAATAGTGGGGGGGGGAAGGGGGCATTGTCAACTTTGGAGAAAATTTCCCAATTTTTTGGGAAGTTGAGACTGAAAGTTGGAGAACACTCCAAAGTTGTCAAACATCCCCTCAACTTTTGGTCTAAATCTCCCAAAAGTTAAAGAATTTTTCCAAGCTATTGTCGGTGCAATTGCACGCAAACTTTGTGGAGATAGTTCTCACAATCAGCGTTTTCCCCCGTGCGCATGCAGGGTGTTTTGCAACTCATTTGCCAAACTTCATGAGCGTACTAATGTAATCGCAGGATCAAATTAAACCTTTTTAAGAATAAAGATTGAAAAACATAATTTTTGAATAAGAGTTTACGGTAAAGGGGATTGAATTCTGAAAATTTTAGAACGACGCCAACGTAAAATAGACTAAAGTAATGATAAATGCGTGCAAGAACTCAACGATTTTTTATACATAGAGACATACAAAAATCATTTGCACTTCATGTAAAACGTTGAAGTCAAACATCTTTGCTTAGTCACAAAAAAGGTTGACAACTTTGAGTACCTACATAAGTTTTTCTCAAAACGACGTTATTTCTGCTTTTATCCTCTTTTTAAAAAAAAAAGACAAGAGCATGCATACGAACCAAAATTCATGTAGGTTTGATTTGACTATTACGTGTGCAATTCATTTGTGACCTTAAAAAATCAGGTATTAACCCTTTATGGACCAAGCCCGAGTATACTCGGTTTTTTTCTCTCTAGTCTCTTTCACATTGTTTCAGCCTTCCTTCCAGATAAACGCGATTATCGATGAAAACACTTACATGATAAAGTTATATTCGTTTGGCACCTTCAAATATTCGTATAGGCAACCCCAACTCCCCCGAGTACGAACAGTTAACTACCTTCCCTACACAAACGGAGGAGTGGCGTTCTTGTGAACTAACCTGATCCTTAAAGGGCTAAGTCTGAATAAACTTTCTATAGCTAATCTCTTACCTTTGGCGGAAAAGACTATAGGTTACAATATCTAAATTTTACAAATGACTGTAAAAGCCAGGTCGCGACAGTCGAATTTTTGGATACAAGTGTTCTTTTCCTTCGTTTTTTTCCGATTCAACACGTTGCAAGCAAGACAATGGCCGTGGAAGGTAGAATAAGTCATCGCGTTTGACCAGTTGACTGGCGCACACAAGCATCTGTAAGCGACCGACCGGCCGGAGCGGCGCGACCAAAGATTACTTATACATACAGATATGGCATAAGCCCGAATTTTGTTAAGTTGACTACTACGGCCGTGATACAACCGGGCATACAAAGGGGATCATAAAGATTACAGAGAAAAGATTACATTTTCCATGTTGGTCTGTTACAAAACTGTTCCATGTTCCACGTTCCACGTTCCACTGGTCACGTTCCGTGTTTGTTCTAGTTCCGCAAACAAACACAGGAAAAGTGGGAAACGTAATCTTTTCGAACCAGAATTCTGTAATCTTTATGATCCCCTCTGATGTATGTCCGGTTGTATCACGGCCGGCGTTTTATCCATTTTTCACTTAGGTAACACGGGCGAGATGGCTAATGCCATCTGTATGTATAAGCATAATCTTTGGACGCGACAGTCATCTTCCTCCTCTCCGTCCGTCAGAGTCTAAAGCGCAGACTTTCGACGGAATAGATATTAGAATGGCGGATCTTATAGAGATACGAGCCCACCCAAAATCGTTTCAACTTAAGCCAATCGATACATCGATTTTACAAATCCGCAGCATTGGCTGATTTTTTCTTAATTTTTCTCGAAACTTCAATTGAAGAAAAAATAAAATCGAAAAAGACCTATTTGAGGACACGCGTTTTCAAATTCATCGACGCAATAATTTCATTTGATACGATCGATCGATCACAGAAAAGAAACTCATGTTGCAACACTGGTGTCATCGTTGTTGTACAATTCATCCTCAGTTGACCGAGCGTGGCATAGAAACGTAAACGGTCATCATTCGGAATGAGACGAGTGAGCTGTCAACAAAGCGAATCGCCAATGATACACTGCCCTATCTAAATCACTGTTGCCAAATCGACAGACTAATGTAGAGTCCCTATATACGATGAGAGTTGCGCCATTGCTGAATCCATTTCTGATTGGCTCTCAGATTTAGGCTGTCAAGAAAGCTCCAAGAGGCAAATGCAAATGGCGGAGGGTTTGTTTACTTTTCGCGAACACGCTTTCATTCCACATTTGAAGTAACAGTGACCGCGGTAATTTTTGCATTATTTCAAACGTCTAATTTTCTTTCGTTATTAGTTTTTGTGTCTCTTAAGATTTATAACTTCTAATCTCAACCTAAGACTAATCATGCTGTATTGAATATATAAATTACAAAGACTAATCTCATTGTCAAAGGAAGGCATCAAGTGATTACTATTAATTTATGACTGTACAATCAGCATTATCATACATTGAAACTGAGAGTGGTGATGCTTATAGTAATCATTAACACGGCCTAGTGTCGATGTCAATTGTTTGCACGGGTGGGTTTCCTCAAGGCAGAGACGTCTTAAATAAATTAACGATCACAATTTTTGGAAAACAGACGTATTTTCACTTTTCAGCCATGGATTTACCGAATCGGTCGAGTCATTCTTTCCCTAGGTATTCATCTCAGAAAATGACAACTATGCTCCGGTGTCCACGTTCAGTGACATCGCAGTCCACTACTGTGGTAGTTCCGTTCTCATGAGGCGAGTGACAAACAATGCGACAATAATGGTAACGATTCGCATCGTTTTCATCTGCTTCGACTAGACGCAGACGCCGCGCCGAGCCGGCCATCCAGTGACCACTTTCATTTACTTACACTCGTCGATACAGAGTGTTTCATGAAATCATGGCGGCGAAACGGGTCTGTCGGGTCATATATATGAGTAACACCTCATCGTTCACTCGTTCGTGACTTATAAAGCAATCAGTATGTGTGGTGATACATTTCAGAAAATCAAAAGTGTTGGCATATCAAGAGTACCAATAGACCTCGGGATCTAACAATTAGAATCGGAGCATCCAACAATGAGGTATCTTCAACGATGATGAGCCGATTGTGTTAGACCCTAAATAGTCGGTGCAGAACCAGCAAAAGTGAGCCTCACACTTAATCCAGTCTTATTGTTAATCAGAAAGTTAAATTTTTCACACCTCTTCGGATAAATAACAAGATAGACACAATTTTACTATCTATTCCAATTTGCCGCCAAAGAAATATAAGAATACATTCTTTCAATACGAACTCAGGCCATTCATCGACTGCTTGCAGATTGCTCATGATCTTGTTATTTTTTATTGATGTTTGGCGCGAGATAAGGTGCATCATAAAACGGTGTTATTCAAGTTTCATCTTCAATAAACAAACAACAACTCGCACATCATAACTTATAGGAAAAGTCACAATACCAAACGACATTCATCATTGTGATGAATACGCTAACTGTGGACGTAACTCTATATCATGACTTGTAAGAACCGCCGCGCCATGCGGCCATGCGCCAAGTCTTTGAACACAGTTCTTCGGACCAGTCCGGAATCGCCTTCAATTAACGAAACGCAACTCGCATCACGTTACGAGTATGAATAGTTGCATCACCTGACGCCGTGAACTCGGGAGGACTTTAATCGTGGCAAGTACTTACATGCTTTTTATTTTGGACTATAGTCCTTTGTTGGAAATTTTGTTAGGGATCACTAATAGGGCCGTGGCGCAGCTGCGACGCTTTGTATATTTGAAAAGAGGTGGCTGCCTGAACGAATTTAAATGTTAAGTTCGAATGCAGGAATTCGTAGACGGAATTCCGGCCCATTATCATTTGTTCCTCTTCTCCTCTTTATCCATTTATTTGTGAGGAGCCTTTGATGTCTTTGACTCCTGTTCGCCCCTCTATGAAAGCCTAAATCCAACGACCAATTAGAACTCGCGGTTGACCTCGTGGCGGTACTCTTTGACAAAAATTCCATCAAGTAACTCTAATAAATACTTTTTGTATCATCTGGCCACTAAAACTCAATAAGGGTAAACTAGATGATTTCTTTTGCCCTTCTGATTTGCTGCAAATATTGTTACTTTTGCGATATTTTACATTTATATAGTGTATTTATGACAGTACTAAAATTGCCGGAGCAAAAGTTCACAACTGACCCATTGATTTTACAGTGGCGGCTCGTGCAAAGTGGCAACAAAGAATTACCTTCATTCAATCCTATACAAATTAATCATCCTTCATGAGGTTCACCAGAAATCAAATTTTTGGATGGGTTTAAATAACGAAAACCATGGTTGCCAAATTGCACGAGCCACTCCTGCGATTTTATCGAACGGCGCCTTAGAATCACGTTAGACATCACGTGATTTTACCAGCCAAATCTTGATGGTCGATAATATCACTCATGTTTTATTTCCACGTAGGTATGTTCAATGACATTTCTATAGTTTCAACTGTTAACAGCTATTATTTGAGTGAAAATAGTCACGTCTGTATTGTTACTTAAAATACAACTATACCTCACTTACTAATGTGCATTTATATAATTTTAGAGCGCTAATCATAGATTCTGACTGTCGAATTTTCTACGATAAAATAGCTGTTCCGCAAAGAATTTACGCGAGCATTATTTACTTTGAAGCGCACACATCACACACCTCGTCGGAATGTCACGCATGCACACGCAATGAAGGTAGATTCTTCAATGGCCAATATGACGCTATCTCGGAAACGGGAACCAGTCATCGTACTATAATGGATGTTTACGTGACTTAGTCTCTTCGAGCACGGATATCGTCAGTTGCAATAGCACGGTTCTTGTTTGCCCAAACAGAATTGAAAAACCAATGAGACATTTGCGCATGAGGAAAACGACGAATTTTGATGAAAACTATCTGTTCTCAGTGCTCGATTTTTTTTCTTTCTTTTTTTTTCTTTGTCTTCCTTTTTTCTTTCTTTTTTTCAAAGGAACTTTAGTGAATGAATAGAAATCAAACCAAACGAGTTATTTGTGTAAAGCCACGAAAAATAAAAATCCAACGTAGAAAATCTTAATTAATCTTATCTAATTGAGATTTTGGAAACATTTCCTCTGTTTGTTTTTGTTTTTTTCAATTTTTGACGTCATTGAATTTTATAAATTATGAAATATTTCTCTCTTATACCTTGTAATTGCATTGCGCCTTGTTGTTATGAAGTTTAAATTATAACCAACCATTTTGTTTTTTTACTAAAAAATAGTCACTATGTAACAAACATCAAAGCAGTGATTAAAGTACTTGGTGCCACTTTTCCTCCAAATCGTAGTAACCACATGCAGTTTAATATTCATGAATAAATCCCCCCTTATACTTTTCAGTCCTAATTTTTCTATCGTACCTAAGTGCGGATTCCCAATTTTTCTGGTTTTTAGTGATTAATGATACACGATGCAATTTTGCCAGTTTTTTCGCCTCCGAAAGACACGCATATCTTGTCCGGAAGGAAAATGCTGTAACGTATAAGTTTAGTTACAATTTGGCCTTGATTCTCTCTTTACGGACCAAAGAGCAGTGGCGTCGCGTGCAATTTGGCAACAATGAATTCTATCCATTTAAATGCATGTAAAATATCGAATTCAGGGGGTGCACAGTGCACGAGGAAAATTCGATGTAGTTAATGAGTTTAAATGGAGCAGTTGCCTTGTTGCCAGATGGCACGCGACGCCACTGCCAAAAAGTATCAATGATCTAATGAGATACCAACGAGAGCAAAAATTATCTGAATTTTTCAGTTTCTTATCTCAGTAATGCATAGAATCAGTAATCAATCACGTTGGCATACAGAACAATCAAAAATTCAGTTCTGACCACGAGTTTCGAACACTATAAATTCATGAAACCACTCATTAATTTTTCAGGCGATTGGAGTGTGAAAGGGAGAGGAGAGGTTGTATACAACTGCATTAAAAGTTCCTGATATGATTGTTTCAAAAAACACCACTCAAATAGATCGAATCCTTCATTTTAAGAAAATTTTGTCAGTACAATTTGGCAACCGAAATTTTCTCAGTTTATTTTTTTGTTACATTTTTAGGAACTGAAATAATGACATGAATACAAAATCTCGTTACCATTTTCCGTCAACGAAGGAGGCTCTTAAAGAACATTTCTCTGTTGGTGACCCAAAAACATAAGATCTAAAATTAAATTCTCTGCAGTCTGCAGTGGTTGAGAGAGACAGGAAACTTCACTTGTTTGCAAATCCTTTCCGAAAACTTTTATCCTACCGACCAGAAGTGCGAGGCATTAAATGTCTCGACAAATACGACAAATTTTGTCGTGAAACCTAAGGTTCACATTACTTAACATAATCAGCAAAAAATCATAGTGTCGAGAAAACAAGTTTGACCTGAGTTCAAAGAGCAAAATAAAAACAAAAGAAGGATGGTAGACGAAATCAAATAAATAGTTTACATAACGATACGGCGAATGATAGAAATAGGAGCAAAACCGATTCAATTCACTGATACAAAGCATTTTATGAAAAGCACATTTTGTAAACAGTAGCCCTTAATCTTTTTTCACGACACAGCACAGTGAAACTAAAAACACGAAAGCGTTTCTTGTAAAACATTTCTATACAAACAAGTCATCTCGGTTTGGTAGAATATAACTTAAAGCACCGGACAACTTCATTGAGACAACACCAAGTGAAAGACACTTACTTGAAACACAGGTTAAAAAAAAAGTCGTGTACAGTGTAATTTATCTAATAACAATCGCTAGGTAAACGTATAAATGGAAACTTTAAAAAGCTAAGCAAACGCACTCCGTGAGGAAAACTGAAGATCACTGAGAAGCATCTCAACTCACCTGTGCCGGTGCCAAGGTCAACGACTATTGGGCATCAACTGCAAGGCTGTTTCGCTCGTTGATGTTGTTGATGTTGTTGATGACGTTTGACAAACTCCCTGGGCGCAAAGATGAGCTCTCTGTCTGCTAGTCTGTTGTCAATGTAGCGACCCGGACGCTTAGGGAAATCCCGACGCAACGAGATTTGGAATGGGCAAGCTCGACAGGCTAAGGAATGCCAGGAAAAGATTAAAATTGGTCAGCTGTTGCATTCTACAGCTGCCCGCGAACGAGCGAATAAAATCGCAAGAAAGCAACTTGACAACGTTGTATTCAGTCCGTATAATCGTATGTGAAATATCGATTCGAGCTATTTGAAATACGCACCCGGCCCCATTATTTCTACCTTTTTCATGGCTTTGAGTGTACTAATGAAACGTTGCCAGTTTGCACCTAGAGTCCCTATATACTATGAGAGTTGCGCCATTGCTGAATCTATTTCTGATTGGCTCTCAGATTTAGGCTGTCAAGAAAGCTCCAAAAGGCAAATTCAAATAACGGTTTGTTTACTTTTCGCAGACTCGCTTTCATTACACATTTGAAGTAACAGTGACCGCGGTAATTTTTGTGAATTTTTCCTCTGCTTGAATTTTATTCTGGAGAACATTAGCTCTTTCAATAACAACCGTTATTGTCGAGAAACTGAACCTAACCTTTAAGAAATAGCGAAATAGTGGCAACAGCGCAGAGGCAAATGGCCATCCGTCATTTGCAATTCGCCTCTTGGGGGCTCCATTGATCCGCTTCTTCTTCTTCATTTTGAGAGTCTTTTCGCAACTCTCATAGTATATAGGGACTCTAATTGCACCCACCGCCACTAAAGTAAGTACAAAGATCAGGGAACGGATTCTGCTAAGGCCTTGTTAGGACGCACTATGTGTTCTGAAATCGCCAAGAAGTGGCCAAAAGTCAAAAAATGACTTCCTCACCAATTTATTATCTATTTATAAACTTTCTATGCTGACATGGCCTGGGCGGCTATCGCCACTTATATGATCAAAGAGGACAATTTCAACATGCAATTTAAACCCGTAAGAATGCGACTGAAAAGTTTTAAATGAAGCTCGAATGATTGAAAACGTTGATTTTTAATAACTTTTTTTGATTGATTTTCCAAAAATCAGTGAAAAAAAATAATTATTTTTGGCCACTTATTTTCGATCTTAATCTGTACTCGGACGTTCGATCAGCACTGCTGTTTTCATATTTTTTGTGTTTGGAGATCGGAGATTGGAACTGAAACTGATAATATAACTAACTACTGGGTGTTATGAAAACTTACATACTCTACAATGTAATCGATGTTACTATGTGTCAATGTTATCGATGTTACTGAATCGATGTTATCGATCACGAAAAGAATGATCGATTCAATTTATCATACCCATGGTTGATTTTGACGTCAGCCAAACTCAAAGTTGTCTGATAAAGTCATCAAAATATCTAGTAAATTCAACCTGTCCTTTGGGTTGTTTATAACCAGACGTCTAATAGAGTTTACCACAACTTCTGGTTGGAGCCAAAATAAACCACAAATACGTCGGTCAATTTTATCAATAATTTTCTCCGCTTTAGAATCTGGTTCAAACAAAATAAAGCTGATTCAATGAAATGGGTCTGTTGCATACTTTTGCTATAGCGTAATGGAGGGTTGATTCTAGTGTAAATTCGCGTTTAAGTTCGCGTTTCGACACAATGAACATGAAGTTCTATTTTTCGCCTTATATATTTTCCTTTCGCTCGCTGTCAGTGGCGTAGTGTGCAATTCGGCAACGTTGTCGTTCGTCCATTTAAAGCCCTGAAAAATATCGAACTGTAGGGTGTTGAGCGAACACCCTCACATTCAATCTTTTGCATGAGTTTAAATGGACACAGTACAACGTTGCCACATTGCACGCAACACCACTGCTCGCTGTTTACTACTATTCCGCACATTCTACATTTTCAAAACATTACAAGCAATCACTGTTATATAATAGATAATTAGGTGTAAACAATATGTATGAATTAAGTTATTTTCAAATAAACTTCTTGGTAAGCAGAGTGTCTGAGGATTACTTCCCGTTCTATGACAACATCGCACGCCAAACAATCGACAGCCATTGTTTCAGACAAAATAACGCATCATTACCGAACCATTACTTTCAAAATTTGTTTGTCCTTTTACAAACGACCAGACCTATTCGTGTTGTTATTGTTGTTGTTGTTGTTGTTTGGCATCTCCTTTTGTACAATAAAATGACGATTATTTTCGACAAAATAAAAACAAAGTGGCCAACAATGTGGTGTCCGTGTCGATGCTTGGGTAACGCTTTTTGCATACGGCCAAACAAAACGCAGAGGTGCAAATCATATCAAATCGGAGACGTGAGTGAAAATTTTGCATTATTTTAACGCCCCGCCGCCGTTGTCTGTTCCATTAAAATCGCGCAATCGTTTTCAATCACTATAGTTGAGTTTTTGGAGCACGTTAATTATACCTACCTTAGAACTGAAGACAGGCTCCAAAACACTATGGGTGATTTTGATTCAAATAATTTTATCAATTCAGGCACCACAGAGGCGTTTATTGCAGTAATGTACGTGTTATCTCAGAGCTGCTGTCCGTCCGAATTTTACGTGTCCAGCGTGGGGTGCTTTGGCGGTAAACAAAACGAGCGCACCAAGCGTGAAATCGATTTTCTTCACCGTTTTCGGGAATTGATGACTTATTGATGGCCCTTCCAATCAATGAAGCAACAAATAGATGGAAGAAAAAAGAGAGAGATAAAAAAATATTTTAAAACTATTCTGAAGAAGCGTACTTACATAGGTACCTACTTACCACGTACTTAGTGATCTAATCAATTTGACAGAAATAGAGACCCTCCTGATTGAGTTAGTTTGAACACTTTGCTGATTCAGATCTCAAGGAGAAGCATATATTTTTTCACATCAGTATAAGACTTGTAAAGGCTTGACAAAATACGCTTATATAGCTAATACAAATGGGCTCTTGCAGACTTTTGCTACAGGGGATTGAAGAGTTAATTCTTGCATAAAAACCTGTAAAAATGACGATGCGTACACTGAGAATTCACGAAATTTACTCTAAGAATCGGGCATAATGGCGTTAAACGCAGGTATCATGGGAGATTCCTATCTAATTTGAGACATCATATCTCGATCTCTGTGTTTTCGTACAGAAAGTGACAAATTAGACAGGAATCTCCCATGCTATACCTGCGTAGAACCGCCATTACGATCATGCCGTCAGAGCAGTTCTGTGAGTTTATTACTGCATTGTAGACTGTTTTAGTGTGATTTACGTGACTTTCGCTGGTTTATACATCAGATTGGACGAATCATTTCCTTACAGCAAAAGTTCGCAAGAGCCCCATTATTGATTCGGGGATTTCAACTATTGCCAAAGGATCGAAGCAAGATGGCTGATGAAAAACTAATTTGCAAAGTGTAAAAATGGTAACTTTAATTTTTAAAATAAATTGATTTTACATTGTACAAGTTATGAATATTAAAATGAATCGAGTTAAACGGCAGTAAGTCGTAGGTGGGTGACCTAAAGAAATACATTTTAAGAAGGAGTTTGCAATTATTATAGTCCAGTCAATTTAGTTCAAGAATCGGAGACTTTGAGCGAATAATTCATAATGAATGTTTCTCTGCGTCGGTAGTAAGTTGTTGATATATTCAACTTGTGAATAACCCAGAAAAGATCCGATAGACCTCGCTTGCCACTACAACCATCATCTTAAAAAAATGATCAAAAACACGGTATTACCGGCCGGTTTTTTATGATGTGCCTAAAAACCATTGATTTGACGTAAAAAACAAAACCATCTTGTTTTACAATGTAAAATTTCTTCTCATATATGTGAATTTCAAATTTTCCTCTTTTGAGTCACGCATTTTTCTGAAAATAGATAAATTATCGTTTCTTGTAGATTTTTCGCAAATAATGTTGCACCAAACAAAAAGTAAAAATCATGCAAAATGACATGGAGCCTTAGTACGTCAATTCATCCAAAAGGGCGGTTTTTTTCCATTTTTAGATAAAAGAAAATCTCTTTAGAACCAAGAAAAATCAATTTGGAAACCAAATAACGATTCGATAGGGAATGATACACTCCATAGAGCTAACTCCGTTCATTTTTTACGAAGGATCAATACCTACATCGCAAATAACGAAAAACCTGTCAAAAATACCGTAATTTGACCCTTTTTGTGAAGGTTTTTCTTGGGTTGGTTATACAGTCATCCCTCGCCTTTCGCGACTTTTCCTTTCGCGATTGATTTTTAGTGACCCAATCTTGCCTTTCGTGAGACCAGTTTCACTTATTCGAGAATGCGATTGTGTGAAAAATGTAGATAAAGGAAAGAAAGAAAGTGAAGAAAAAAAAAAGAAAAAGAAAAAAAAAGAAAAAGGATGCGCGCAATGTGTCTAAAAATCATGTTTTGCAATATTTTCTCATTAGACGGTTGTCATAGACAAGCTACAGATTACGTTACAATTTGTGGACGACAATTGGCGCCAATTTCGTTGTGCAGTTCAAAGTTTCTAGTTTGAATAAATTGCCAGCTAGAACAAAATTAAAAAATTTTCATCTCTCATTCTAAATTTATATTTGTAGTTTATTTTTGAAAAATGTCGCAAAAAAGAGTCGAGATTCTTCTTCCGCCAGCATGGGAAACCGTGAAAAACGATCGAGATCAATTATGTCTTAGGAAAAAAATTAGAAATTCTTGATAAATTGTTAGGTTTTTCCACCAATTTTTTGTCTTCATCCACCGCTCGGAACCGAACCCCCAAATTCCCTTAAGCTCTGTGTCTCGCCTTTCGCGATATTGCCTTTCGCGAGGTTTTCATGAAACGGTACCCTCGCGAAAGGCGAGGGATGACTGTAGTACCTAGTTCAATATGCAACGCTTTTCCGCAGAGGAACATTTACGTATTTGTATAATAAATTATATCGAAATGCTGGACTCCAAATGAGGACATTTCAAAATAAATTTTTACTCCTGTTAATGTTTTACTATACGCTTATGCAAAAATTAAGAAGATGAGAAAATTTAACAATAGTCACCGAAAGAAAGTTTTGTTTAGTTCTTAATCATCAATTCTGCTCAAAATAACCTCAACTCGCACGATGTTGGTAAATTTTACGAGAGTGTCGAAAGAGAATACCATATAAATTGTATTCCTTATAAGAGTGATACGTGCTGAGAATATTATAAAGATCAGTGAGATCAGAGGGTATCATTTCAACGTATTGGCAATAATTACCGACTGAACGAGTCCAGATCATTTTGTACCATCTTAATGATTACTTATACCAACAAGTTTTTTTGGTGAGATTTCCAACAAAAGACACAAAGCACGATTTATTCAATGTACATGTAATGTATATTGTCTCGTGATTTAGAGTAGATCCATAGGATACAGCTTGGTAACGACTATTTGAACCAAAAGTTTCCTTAAAGGCTCTGGTAAATAAAAAAACTAATTATTGGTTCAAAACAAACAGGCACAGGTACAGTAAACAATAGGATATCATAATGCCATACTTTCGTTGGCTGATGTCATTTCTCTATCTAGTATTTCATAAAAAAGAAAAACATATCAATTAAAACAACCGCTCTACATACACCACAACTAATGTAAAAATGTTGGACCACGAGTTGGTTTTGAACAAAAATAAAATACTTACTAAAGATGCTCCAACAGCTAGCAAAGTTTTGGAGACAATAGTATTATTATTAGATTTTGTGAAAGTAAAATTGATTTTTCTAAGTGTCATTTATCAAATACTTCTCTTTTAAATCATGATTACTTAGAAAGTTTCTACAACAAATTAAGTAAGTGGAGGTTGTCACAGCCTCTTCGAAACACTTATGAAATTCATGCATATGTTTACAGAATTGAGTAGTATTAACTCTGGGAATCGCCATGTTTTGAATTTTGAATCCTCTCCTAGAAATGACACTTAAAAAAATAGAGTCTTTTTGACCGTATAATCACTGTTGGAGCAACCGATTTCGGCCTTTTGGACCGTTGAAACATCATGTGATTGAGGTTACATGTATTGCAATTTTTTAACGTCCACTGGCTTATTGTGTGGTTCTTTGAATGAGGATAATCACTTCTCAATAATGGGGCTCCTGCAACATTTTGCTACATGGGATTGAAGAGTTGATTCTTGCATAAAATTCTGTACAAGTGACGATGAGTACACTAAAAAATCACGAAATTCACTCTCAGAATCGAGCTTAATGGCGGAGAGACGTAGGTATCATGGGAGATTCCTATCTAAATTTAGACATTTATTTGTGTTTCCGTAGAGAAAGGGACATATAATAGACAGAAAAATCTCCCATAATACCTGCGTTGAACCGACATTACGAACTTGCCGTTGTAGCAGTTATATGTATAAGAGTTTATTACTGAATTTTACACTTTCTCAGTTTGATTTTCAGCATTTGCTCACAGCAAAAGTTTGCAAGAGCCCCATTAATATCATCACCATTCGAAGAATCGTCTCTATAGAGGGTTTTAGTAATGGCGACTGCCGGTGATGAGCGTTCCAAACAAAGCCAGTTTGTCTCTCTCGCTCTCACGTGACCCCTATGTACTCTCATCTCACTCTAATTTCAAAAATCGTATATAGAGACTTATTTTGTGAAATTTTATGGTAGAAATGAATTTCTCGAGGCATTTTAATGCGATTTGGATAATAATATGTCGTAAAACAAGGCCCTATATACGAATTTCGATACTAGAAAGAGATGGATGTACATGGGGGTCACGGGAGAGTGAGTGCGATAATTTGGAACGCTACGCGAGTTTTATCACGACCGGTTGCGACCGATGAGTGCATTGTTGTGGTTGTTGGCTAACCGTTGACTTCGCACTAAAACCGTCTATTGTCAAGCAGACGCGTAAGTCGATTGTGACGTTGTGCTAATGATATAGCTTCCTCATTAAGTATGTGATACAAGAAAAATATTATTTACAGCAGTTCATGAAAACCTGATCAATCGCTATATGTTTAGTTATTTTAAAGAAAAAAATGCGAAATTAGTGCTCCGTCACAGTCAACTTTACGACCTAACACGAAAGCGCGAATCATCTCCATCCAATTGCTTTAAAATTATTTACTTTTGCGGGGATATCCCGATTTACTTCTGATTGACGTTTTGAGAGGGAACAAATAAAAGGTGAATCGCTAGCCTGCGGGGTGAGCGTGATATACGTGGACATGGTTGTGACGGAATCCCTTTCCTTTTGGCACTGATTTCAGAGGGACCGGTCGTGACACCGGTCGTAGAGGGACGTGATGTATGTGTTTGACGGGCAGCGATCGGAACGCCCCTGGTGGCACCTGATGATATCTGAACGGAGGAGATTTGTAATTGTAGTGGTATTTATATCTGCCTTTCCGAGGTCTCTTCTGAATGATTTTGTGATGATGGTGGACGAAATGGACGAATACTGGTACGTGAATTATGTGTCGTTCACTGGAAAAAAAGTCAAGAAAATACAATAATGTTTAGTAACGAGAAAAAACATAAAAAACAAAAAACAATGATAAGGATATCAAGCTAATGGATGAGCATAGAATCACAACAACGCTATTCGTTAACCCTGCGGGCCGATCATTTACTTTATCGTTAAACCAATCGTTAAAACTGTTTATGAATGATTCTACTGGTCGAAAATTGTAAAACTTGGCTGTTGCTATGGTAACCATCGCGTTAAGAGTCTCGTTTTATAAATGCTATTCATGAGTAATCTTTGAAAAACGGACACTATCACGATGGTTACCATAGCAACGGCTAAGTTTTATAATATTCGACCAATAGAATCACTCATACACAGTCTTAAAGATAGGTTTAACGATGAAGTAAATGATCGGCCCGCTGAATTCACTTGATTTTGCAGAACACGAAGTTGTAATTGCAAAAAATAAACATGTTTGAATTAGGATGATGAGGAAAAATTTGTAATCAATTGGCATAGCGAGCGATTTGGCAACGTTTCATCCTGTGCCTTTAAACCCTCGATAAATGTCATTTGTAAGGGTGTTCACAAATTCACAATCGCATGTCAAAGTTCTGGTTTTTTCATTGGTCTAAATGGACAAAATGAAACGTTGCTATAACTTTAACGGTGCGCATTGTTGCCCAATCATGCGAGCAGTGGCGAGGCGTGCGATTTGGCAACGTTCCTTTTCCCCCATTTAAACACATTAGAAAGGTCGACATGCCTGGTCATCGCCGATGAATGAAGCGTTCGACTTTTTTGGTGAGTTTAAATAGAGAAAATACATTCTTGCCAAATTTCACGCCTCGCCACTGCAATACTGCATGCAGATCTCATCAGTTAATTAACTCATCATACACTATTACGTTTTACCATACCGGGTTCTACCCTCTGCAACGCTTTGCGCGATTCTTTTGTATTTTTTTATTTTTCTATGTTATTCTTCTTTCTTATTCTTTCTTTGTCTTCCACTTATTTCGGTTTACGATTAATGAAGACTCGGTTCCTCCTGAAACTTTTTCGAGCAGTTTCTAGCAAATTATGAAACAGAAAATGGAAAGATAGAGAGGCGAAGGCAATACAGCAATTGGAGAGAGAAATAGAAGTTCCAAACCAAACAAGTGTGTGATAAGCCGCCCCGTTATCGGAACATCTATTTATTCTCATAGTCGTCACTTCGAAAAAAAAAAAAAATAGTCCATGGCGTGAAATTCCAAAGTACATTCGTGTCAACAAAATGTCGGTTTGTAAGTTTTTTTCACAATCAGGATTGATTTACATTGCATTCACAATTCACGTAAGTTTTTGACCGATTGGACCTGTCAAAACATGTTTATTTATTTACAAAACCTATTTTGGACTAGGTAATAAAATTATCTATGTATGGCGAGCAAAGTAATATCGAGGCCAGTGAATTTTTGCTATTTGCCAGTGAATGAGGAATCATATAGCTGAAACAAAGGACCATCACAAGTTGACAATATCAGTAAATATCGTTGTCTCTCTGCGATCTGTTCTTTCAATGAAATAAGTTATTATTATTATTTAGGATTTTTTTTTTCAAGAAATTCCGACAAATTTAAAAAAAAAAAAATATATTATCTTTTGTTGGTATCTTTCGGACAGTTACTAGGAAGGTTTTTTTTTTTATTTAGAAATAAAAAGTACCCCTTCTTCCAGAAAACTTGACAAATCTTATCGATGAGGTTTACATTTGCTTAATTGCTCTAAGTAACTTATAGATAAAAATAACAAAAAGGAAAGAGTAAAGAAATAATGTAACAGCTAGCAGGAAGAAAAAACAAACAAAAAATAAAACGAAAGAAGACTCCCCACCCCCGCCTTAGGAATGAATGAATGAATGAATGAATGGATAAATTCATACTATTCCTATCTTAACTTTCTACTTGCACGCCTTTTTAAGGACAAAGCACCAAAGGAGTAGAGACACCCATGTTGCTTTTTAGATTTTTTTAAAGTAACTTCATCTGAATTTTTAATTTTTAATTTATTCTTATGATTTATTTTATAAGTATTCAATTTCTTATGAATATTATGAAAGTGAAAATACTTAAAAATAAAAACACTTTGATTCAATGATTCATTCAACCATCCTCATTCATTCATTCATTCATTCATTCATTCATTCATTCATTCATTCGTTCATTCGTTCATCAGGAACCCAAAGCTGATATTTAGGCACAGTCTTGGTAAAAACAAAAGAAAAACGCATTAAACAAGAATAACATTCAATCATATCCATATATCTTTATTCTTCGTTTATTTTTCTTATGGAAAATAAGGTATAAATAAAAAAATAAAAATAAAATAATGAGAAACAAAAATAAAACGTAAATGCACGTGTTGTGAATTGCAAAGAATTTTAATGTAACATGGTCCACTGCTTCGGCCTCACTTTGTTTCATAAATTAATTCGTATGTAAGTACTAATGAAACGGTTCAACGGATAATTAGAATGATTCGCTCTATTACAAAAAATATGCGAGAACAGGCAAGAAATGACTAATTGGTTCGATGATAAGGCTTCGATTGCTCATTTACGAAATAGGGTTGACCTTTGTTGCGATAAAGTTAGTTTTTTTCCGTTTTCCCCCTTAAGAATGCATTTGTTCTTTCTTTCTTCAGAAAAATTGAACTTTGTAACTAGACCCGTTCTGGTTTCAAACAGTTTGAGTAGGTTTTTTGTTTCTGAAGTATCGCATGTTTTGCGCTTACAATGTTTGACTACACCAATATATTCCGACGTTATCCGTTTAGTGACTCTTGTTTGTTGAGTTTGTTTTTTGTTTATTATGTGGGGATCAGGTTGGCGTCAATATTTGCCTGATTGTAAGAGACAATAGCAATAATTTGGTATTAATTTGATACTGTCTTTAGAAGTAGCTATCATATTTTCATTGAAGTTTATGTCTAGATAACTGAGCATTTTTCATAAAAAACGAATGTATCATAAATTTATCCATATTTAATGTTGTTTAACTATTCGAAAGTGCATAATGAGAGAGGAAAGTTTAAAGGTTTAGAACTTTTTTCGAAAATGCGTATCTTCTCATTAAATACTAGAAAATAATAAATAAATAAAAACAAAGTAGAACAGATAAATTTTCATTGGCACAAGCCGGGAAAAATACTTGCGCCCACAAAATCACATAGCACTGTTGCTAATAATCTATGAAAATCAACTGTTGAGTAGAGACATGATGTTATAAGTTTGTAGAAAAAATAAACACAGTAAGTATGTAAGACTGGCTTTCTTACTTAGCGTATATTCTCATGTATGCAGACCTTGTCAACTCGACTTTTTTTCATCGATTTATGACGCAATTTATTTTATTTCAGCTTGTTCGGGGTTTCTCATGGACCAAACATCACAGAATACAAAAGGTGTGTCCAGTAGCTCACGGTGAACCTTCGCCTTCGATACAATTTACAAGTAAGCGTTTAAGTGGGATAACATATATGAGTCAGTCGCTAACACTCAATAATTTTAGCATATTCAGTCCCCCCCCCCCAACCGATAGTAATTAATGTTATATGGCTCACAAGAGATCAAAATCCTCCCAGGAAGAAAACTGACATTAGGTCTTGATATACGATGAGATGAAATTAAGCTAAGCTTAATTATCAAGTAAAAAATTATAAATTCTGGTGAGTTTATGGATGGCAAAGCAGTTTGAATACTTTTTAGTGCTAAGAAAAAATAAAAAAAAATAAACAAATCGATTAAGTAAAGGTTTGATTACAAACATTATTATCAGTAACTATGTGTTAAAAACATAGAATCTAACGGTTTTTTTTTTTTTTTTTTTTTTTTTTTTTTTTTTTTTTTTACAGGTAAGATTCAAAACCGATATTCCTCATTCATGTTTCAGCTTTGGTCCTGAAAGACCGTGACTGAAAATCGCGCAATAGATAGTTCTATCTCAGCAGTGATGGTTCGTGTATAATGTGGCAACAACGGGTTCTCTCCATTCAAACACACGTAAAAGTAATGGATCTTCAGGAGATTCAATGAATTCCAGAGAAATCGATACTTTTGTATAGGTTCAAATGACAAAAAAACATGGTTGCCAAATAGCAAGAGCCGCCACTGCATCTCAGAGAAAGTCCAATACGGAACGCAGATAACAAATGGACTATCGCCATGATGTTCTGTTGAAACGATGAATCGAAAGTATTTTTCCTCATGAATTTTATTCTAACTTTGTTTCAGAGAAGCACCGTTTATTGCTCTTTGCCCACGAAGAAGAAGATGATTGGGACAAACCAGACCCGGAGTTGGAAAAACGTGAGTTGAGGTCTAAGTATATCGTAATTTAACTGAAGGTCCAAAAATAAACCTTATAATTTGATGTGGAAAAATGCAAACTGCACACAGCACACCCTCTTCATCTAGAAATAGGCTCAACATTTATTTTCAGATAGTTTGTTATTTATAGCGTGCGGTCTAGCAACGTTGCATTTTATCAATTTAAACCATTGAAAATACGGAACAATAGAATGTACAGAATAGCTTACAAATTTAAATTCAATTTCTGTTCGCTTTGTTCAAATAGACGCAACGCATAAAACGCGGGGCAGCGTTGAATGCAAAACATTGCAACACCGCACTGCTCAAAGAACATCCTACTGTAACGTCGTCACTGTGTCCTATTTTTTCGACATTTTCAACCAGTTTATAGTTATTATTAAAAATCATTTTGTGCGTTCGCTATGTCACACAAAAAAGTGTTAGTACTCTTGCGTAGGTTCAATGACACGTTTCTGAATTTCCTTCAATTTTTGCTTTGAAAATGTGTGCTCTTCCATGCGAAAACGTTCAAGTGCTTTTGTAAACAAGAGCATATGAAAACTATAACATGAAAAATAAAATAATTTGAAAATCAAAAGGTATGACAAAAATGAATAGCCATACATCTATAGTAATGTCTCATTTAAATTAACGTAGAGGAAAACCCGTCTTATTCATTGTATGCAGATTCGGAATGAACTTATAGTGCGACATGGTTTTGACACAGTTTGCTTATGTCTTTTATAAAGAAAGTTATCTTGCTCGGAAGTATCGTCATTAATTATAATAATCAATGCCGAATAAATGACTGCGACACTGTATGCTAGTGAAAGTATTCTATTTCCACGCGAGCTCCTCCTCGCAGCGCAGTTTTTTTTTGGAAGAATGCACACTGCACAGATACGTTTCATAAAACAATAATAATTAATAGAGCGTAAAATTTTTGGTTCCTTCCGTTTGGCCTAGAAGTGACTCAACAGCTTACAAAATATAGTTGCATCTGTTCACCTTACCCGTTTGGCGTGTGCCGTAATACCCGTAATTTATTTCCGTTTCCCCGGTATATTCGCGATAGAGTCAATTTTCGACCCAGGGGCGCCTGCCGCGTTGCGTCCGCCGCCAGACCAAGCCATAGCCGATATTGCCTTTCTCTCTCTCAGCCGATTTGAACTCATGTGTTAGAAAAGGATGGATAAAGGGGCTGTCACGTGACTCCAGCCCCTGTTTCTGTCCTTTTCTAACACATGAATTCAAATGAGCTCGGAGAGAGAAAGACAATATCCTGGCTACGGCTATGGACGGAGCCGCAACGTTTTTCCGCGTGGAGCGCATGCTGAGAATGTACCTTCTTATAGTAACCTAGGGCCTCGGAACTGGCCACTAGATCTTCGCACAGTGATCAAAATTACTATCGATCTGAAGACCGAAAATCAGGAAGTAAAAATCATCATGAAGTCTCGATTCAAGTGATTCCAGGCTAAACTTTTCCGGATTTCAATCCTCACCCCTAGTCTTTTTTACTTTCTCACTCTAATGAAATTAGAAAAATTGAGAAAGTATTGCAATGGCGCAGAGATTTTTGATGCATTTTGTTTCGATACTTGGCCCACTGCAACTAAATCAATCATGATAATTATAAAATAATTGGCTCTCATCATGCCTAACACTATCCTAAAGAACATCCATCCATGATATTTCAATATTTCTTAACCATATGTGGTAGGAGTAAATGCACAAAATTTCTGTGGCGTCTGTCTGTCCGTCTGTCTGTGTGTCTGTCCGTAGTCATGAACGTGAAACCCAGCGTAACTTTTGAACTATTGATCCATATGCATCCAAATTTTGCAGAGATGTTGCTTTTAACATTCCTCAGAGGGCCTTTTTTTGTTTTTTTAAAATTTTAATTTTTAGGTTAGTTATGGATAAAAAAATGGTCTCCATTAAAATCAATGGGAAAATGGGTCAAAAAAAGGGAAAAATTTAAATATTCTAAAGAGGGGTCTGGGGGTCTCCCCCAGAATTATAAAGGGGGGGTCTGGGGGTCTCCCCCAGAATTATAAAAGGGGGTCTGGGGGTCTCCTCCAGAATTATAAAGGGGGGTCTGGGGGTCTCCCCCAGAATTATAAAGGGGGGTCTGGGGCCCCCCCTGATAAAAATGGAGGGAGAAAGTGTTCGCAGGGTGTTCCCTACAGTTTATTTTAAGCGTGCCATACGAAGTATATGACAAGCTTCTCACTCTCGTTTTGCTGTATACAATGAATAATATAGTACAGTGTAAGAGGCGCCCTCTGGTGGCCGTGCGTGTTTTGGAGATTTAGTTTTCAGGATATGAATCAAAAATTAAATGCTGGGGTCGTATTGGGTATTTTTTTAGAAATTTTTGACACGTTTGACACACTCAGACACGTTTACATTTTTTATTTGAGTCTTTTGATGCCTTCACCGTTTTTATTTTGCTTTTTTCAGACTTTCCCGTTGAGATATCAGCGATGATTTCAGTCGTATTTGATTTGTCTTCGATGCACACACACACACACAGAGTGTGTACTGTGTAGAAAATATATTGAATTTACACACACAAGCTAGATCTCACTCATCTTAGATTTTGACATTTTTAAAAAATTGCCAGAAAGCCATTGAAGGTACAAATTCTAAACTTTTTTGACCTGTGTTTTTCAGCGCGGGATCCGGAGGAGCCTTCGCCGTTTGCCCTCTTCTTGGTGGACCGGCAATTTTCCATTTTCGAAAAGAAACTGAACGAAGAACTAAAGTTTGCCAAGGACAATCTACCCGTGGACAATCCACCGGTTTGGGACATAAACAACTACAAAGCATACTTGATGAAAGCATACTGCCTGCTCAGGATCATGTACGACGTTCGGGCCGCCCGAGAAACCGGAAACGGAACATGCGATCATATCATCATCCCCAAACAAGGGGAGGGCGGTTTTGGATTCATTGTCAACTACGTCATCTCGAAATCCGCGAGCGACCTCAGAGACGATGCCAAAAGGTGCGTCCAAAAGATGGTTGATCAGAATTTCGGCCGTGAACTCGTCACCAGATACCCACCCCTGGACGCCGTTTTCAAAGTTGGCATTGCTTTCAACGGACCCAATTCGGCTGTTGAGTGGTCAAAGGCACCTCCAAGACCATAGCCCAAGCTTTTTTTTATATAGAAAAAAAAATATTTTCAAATTGATCAATGGTGAAATACCAAGTATGCTTTGAAAGTTGATCGTTTTGTTTCGGGGTTTCTTCCTTTTTCTTTTTTTTTCAATTTTTTCCCTACACCTTTACCTATACTTTACAACTAATCTTTCGATCGATGCCACGATATAGGAGTTTGTATAGTGTACAATTTGGCAACGCCCTACTTTACTCTCTTAAATTCATAAAAAAGATCAAACCAGAAAGTGTACGTAAGGAAAGGTGCACTGGCATTCCTCAATCAAAGTCGACCCTATTTGCTCGGGTCCAATTCGGAGAAAAAGCAAAGTTATAAGATTTCATGCTGCGCCACTTTCTGCAGATATACTATTACATATACGCCCTGACGGAAAAACTTCTGGACAAAGTTGAAATTACTGAAGACCCGATTCCCCCGATTCTGCACTCAAGCTATTTTCTGCGACTCACTTTTTTCACCTTTTTGTCTTTCATTTAGAGCGTTTATCTGAAATTTTGCTCACATTTTGAAAATACACTTATCAATGTAGCAATGGTTTAATTACTTTACCGATCCGAAAGTTAAAATTAGATTTCCGTCATTACAAATCAGAGGCGTGATTTCAGCTGTACTTAAGAGGAAGGGGCATTTACTTGAGAAGGAGTCAATGCATTCTTGCCCTATTATTGTTATTTCCAAACGAAAAAAAAAAATATTGAGAGAGGAATTGACTTACCCCGTGCTGTCCTCAAAATATGACGCCCCTATCATAAATCGATCAAAATACAAAACTACACTGAATACTTACTCTGTATCTATAGCTTATCTGTATTTATAGCTATTTATCTCTGTATCTAATTCTGTGTTTCCCTATGGATTTACGTAAAAAGCGCAAAAATACATTTAAATGCCCAACATCGATGCATATAGACATGAATAAGCCGTGATTCACTCAACTAAAAATTGTGTGGGATACATGATTATCCATAAATATTGGAGACTGTCTGCTGACATGAGGTTTGACATATTAAGGATTAAGTTTAAGATTTTTATTAAGTAACCTGATGAGGGAGGATTCTTAGGTGCAAGAATTAAAAATGTCTGTCGCAAGTTTCATGTTTTTCTGTTTTTAATGTTTTCATCTCATATAAAGTAAATATTTGAAAATGATCCCTCATATTCATATATTTCATTACATATTTATCTTCTTCATAATTTGAGACTTTTCATTTTTTTTTATTAAAGGGGACTTTTCCTTGCTTTGGACCTAATAACAAATGCAAAAATATTCTTACGCTTTCATGTAAAACATTACCGTGCCGATAATCATATTATACCAAAATAATGGTATTCGAATGAAAGTCTTCGTCAAGATAAATGTCTCCCCGAAATCGTCAGCAATTTTTTAAGTATTGTTGGATTATTTATTTACGAAGGTGCTCGTATAAATTGCTGATCAGTGAGTGATGGTGGCTCGTACAATTTGGCTATAACGTTTGGGCTCCATTTGACTAAATGTAAAACAATTGATTGTTGATGAAGCAGCGCTCGGCTCCACTACCGAATCGATTGTTTAAATGAAGTCAAATGGAAGAAAAACAGCGTTGTTACAATTGCACGCGAGCCGCTATTGTTGCTGATAGCATACGGGTATATCAGAGTAAGCTTTAAATTAAGAAAAATGCTCATAGTTCGTTCAGGGTTCTAAGAGGGAAAGAGACGGGCGGGGAAATTTGGGAAAAATAGAGAAAAATGGGAGAGGGGAAAAAACGGACCTCACTGTGTTTTCCTCCAACGAGTATTAAAATAGATTACTTTGAACCATCAGAGGTTCAAATTAGATCCTCGGAACCTAAAAGCCTCAAATTTCGTTTTTTTTCAAATGAAAATAGCCCGAGATATTTGCTTCCACCGACGATTCAAATTTCAAAATTTCACAGGCGTGTAGGTTGTCTCAACCGGTAGTTTCACCGATGGATTGTAAAAGTCCATCAAATTTCTACAGCACTGGTCACATTCGAGATACCGGAAGAATATATATCGAGCTATTCATGGGCGCACCCAGGATTTCTGTATGGGGGGGGGCAAGTAGTCATTTCATATGGGGGGGGGTCCTGGGGGTCCTCCCCCGGAAAATTTTGAAAATTTAGCTCTTCTTAGACGCAAAATTAGGATACTTCTATTCCGAAACTATATTGAATTAACTCTCGAGAAAAATGAGATTTTCCGAGACTTTGCTGATATTACGGAAATGTCTTCATCATGCTGATAGAAAGACGGAGTCCTCAGGAAATCTGTAGATTTCAGAAGAAGATCGAACGAAATTAACAATTAAGGACATTGCTGTCGGGAAGGATGTGTTCCTCCAAGGAAAAATATGTTTCATGACATTGATACTTTTTTTGAACTCATTTCCTTTCCCATTTTTTCTTTTTCTCTCCTCCTCTCTTCCTCTTCTCTTTCTCTTTTCCTCATTTTTTCCTTTCCTTTCCTCCTTTTTTCCTTTCCCTTTCCTCCTTTTTTTTCTTCCTATGGGGGGGGGGGGGCTTGGCCCCCTTGGCCCCCCCTGGGTGCGCCCATGGAACTATTACGTCACACAAAAATACTTCTTTACAGGGCTTCCATAAGTATTTCTTTATTGCCGAGAGTTTTTATGCTATGGAATTATGAAAAGCCTAGAAAACATGAAAATGATTGACAGTTTCTGTGGATTGAATTTTTCCAGAGGTGCGATGTATCCGTGACTCCTTATGATATATCACTATCTTCCGGCACTCCGCAGTATGGATATAGTATTAATGATGGTATATTTTATCAGCAAAACAAACAATACTGGTCTCGAGCTACATCAGTCCATTCAAATAGCTCCTCCGCTTGCTCGGGATTTCAAAGGAAAATATCATGCAAGCATCGTTTTGTAGCTTCGATATCGCAGCCAGAGGAAATTAGGCATGAAACACATTTTCCATGTATGAAACGGTGCAAGGGAAAAACCCATAAAATAATCGATGCATAAAATACGAATAATATTTCGCAAGAAGATCAGTCCTGCGTTCTGCGCTGCTTCAGTGCATTAAATGCAACAAATGGAATTTACTCGTGCGATGTTCGCTCTGCGTGCTCATTCATGTGTGTATTGTTCTAATGCACGAGGATGAATTTCATGTCGCAAAATTGCATCACACTATGAGGTTTTAATAAACTATCGATTTTCTCATTTTTGAGGAGAGAGACGCCGCGCCGCGAGAGACGAGAAGTAGTATATTCTCTGGCATTCTACTCATTTTTCATACACTGAAAAAAAAAATAATTGGTGATCACCCGACTAGTAATCAGTGTTTGCGCAATCAAATTAATTGGTTGTACTTACCCAAAAACATTATGCACTCCAACCAATAATTGGTAACCAGTACCAATTATATTAGGGAGGTGCAACTAATAAAATTTGGTGTACCATAACAATTTGAGTTGGTAGCCGTTACTATAATTGGTTGGTACCGAGTACCAATTTATCGGTTGGAGTACCTAATTTCTTGGGTAAGTACACCTGCAATAAATAGTGTGCAAATTTCACTAATAATTAGTCGGGTGAACCATTTTTTCCCCAGTATAAGTGAATAACCAATTGAATCTCTGAAGAAAATGTCAATTCAGGGTACCATAATCGATGATTATTGGACATTGAATAAGACATGGTGTTCCTGAAAAATACTTATCAACACTGGCTACACTTTTGTATGTTATTTTAAAATACATTTTAATTCAAAGTGAGACATTTGATTTATTTCCACTTTTACTTCTTTTTTTATTCTTATTTTTTGTCAATAGCAACTCAATGTAAAGTGAGCCACTGACTTCCATAATTAATGATAATAATTTTTGATAAAGTGCTTGAGTTCGACATTATTCTCATTTTCTGCCAGAAATACCTGTCATAGTGGAAAATGGGAGAAAATTGCGATAGTTCAGCAAGTATTGGCTCCGAAATTAAAGTCAGTAATACACCCCCCCCCCCTACATTTACCCCTACTCCGTGGATGATCATTGAAAGTGGTTTAAACCCTTTTGTGCCGAAGGAGAGGGGTGTAAATTTTCACCCCACGCCAGTTTTTTAAAGATAAGAAGCAAAATTACATTAAAAGCTCCCATGTTGTCCTCGATGAGGGTATATAGAAGCTTTCCACAAAAGTCTAAAGTATTCATCAAAATTACCCGTATTTATTTATAGGCTGGAAAAGCGATGGGGGTGAAAATTCCCCCCTTTTGGACATCAACTCATTTTCAACCAGTTTCGATGAAAGATAGCTTACTTTATGCAGTTTCAGAATATGTAATTTTTTTTTGGGGGGATTATCTTAATTATTGTAATGGTATAAATTTCAAAGAGTTCAAATAAATCAAGAGAACGCGTGTTACAGTTTTTGGAAACGTTTTAACTTCGTGCTTTTTCGGAGATTTCTTTGACAAAAATTGAAAAATGAAAGAATTTAAAAAAAAAAAACAAAAAAACAAACAAAAAACAAACAAAAAACAAAACAAAATACCTGACATATATTACAGTTCTTTAGAGAATACAAAACAAGATAATTTTTACAGATTTTAATTATATTAAAATATAAACCACATCAGCAGTGGTGGCACGTGGGTCTAAAAAGTGGGGGGGGGGAGGCTTGAGCTTGACGATTTTTTTTTGTTTTGTTTTTTTGTTTTTGCTTGCAGGTTAAAAAAAAATGTATTTACCAGCCCGGACTTCCTGAAAAAGTGGGGGGGGGGGCTTTAGCCCTTTTGACGCGCCACTACTGCGCATCAGTCATAGTTTTACGTTGGGTGAAAATTCACCCCCCCCCCCCCCCCCCAAGTTATCAGAAGTTGTAAAATATACTCGGCTCTCAAGGGTTGACATAAAAAAACCGATTTCCAGTCTTTAAATGCGGGAATGACCATGCCTGAGAAAAATGGAATCAGATGTTTAGACTGAGGGTGCTTTGGAGAATAGACGAGAATGAGAACGAGAACACGGTACTGTAGGAGAGCATTTTTATTTAAAGATTAATTATTTTATTAGATTTATTTTTTTTATTTTTATTTTTATTTAATTTTTTTTTTTTATTTTTTTATTTTTTTATTTTTATTTTTTTATTTTATTTTGTTTATTTTTTAAAGTTTAAGTGTCCTCTTCCACCTAATTAGGCCGGAGATTAATAATGTTGCCATATTTTCCTATGTTGATTACCAACTTTAACGCTTAAAGTAAAATGGGATAAATCGAATAAATTATCCGAGCAATGGCAGCAATACTCAGCAATACTCAGTAACTAAAACAAAGAGAATACAAGCAGAAAATATGCGGAAAAAAGATGAACACTATCCTTGTCAATCCCAAGTGCTGAGAACAAAGACCTTCCAATCTTGTCACTTTAGCCGGGATTCGAACCAGCGGGCCGATTAGGGGCCGATCCTTGAAATTCACGACTTTTGGGTAGACTGGATAAGAATGGAAAACGGTGATTGGTGGAGACGAGTCACGTGGTTGCCCAGTCTAATCAAAATACGGAATGGATTAGATAATTTATCGGGCAGTCTTGGAGTACCCGATAACTTATCTAATCCATTCCGTATTTTGATTAGACTGGGCAACCACGTGACTCGTCTCCACCAATCACCGTTTTCCATTCTTATCCAGTCCACCCAAAAGTCGTGAATTTCAAGGATCGGCCCGCAGGAGCCTCTTGGGGTAGTGGTCGCTTGTCAGTTTCGCGAACCATTGGACTAAAAAAGCCAACCAAGAGAGTGATTTCAGTTGAGAATGAAAAGCAAAGCAATCGACGTACACCGTTTGTGACATTGCAATTCTCAGCATCAGTCAATGCCATTATTATCAAATTAAGAAATCGTAGAGATTAAGGTCTACAAAAATCGGAATACCGAGGCTCATTTCAGTCTATTTTAGTTGCAACGCACTTCTATGAGACCTCAATAATGTCCCCCTCTCCTGGTTTATATTCTTGCGTAAATTACGTGTACAACAAATATCGAAAAAATAACATTTGTAACCATCGCAATCCTTATTTAAGCCTCGTAAGTATTAAATTTTAATACGTTGAACAGATTGGTTACTATTTCATTGTATTGTGTAAAGTCTCTGGGACGGGATTTTTTCCCCTAAATGTTAAAACGAAAAACATAAAAACCAAAAATCAAAAAACAAATAAACAAAAAAACAAACATCTGCTTTGTCAGAGCACCACTTGGACTATTTCCGATAGTTTATATTTATTTTTTGACCCTCCAGAATAGGACTCTCTTGCCTCATAAACTCATTACCCAATGGTTTCGTATTCATGAATAAGATTGAAATTCCTGATTGATTTTGCTCGTAAGAACGCGAGGAGGATAAATATAAAATATAAATACAATATTTTATAAGATTTTAAAGAGGCAAAATCCGTTTTCCCCCTCTTTTTATAATTGCAAGCTAGAATACGTAGCTGTCATGAATAGCTTTTCCTGGGTAAACGATGTGCAATACATAATCACTTTTCAATTTATAAGTATATTTATACACCATGCAGCAACAAAGCATCTAATTTGGCAACGTTGTAGTTTGTCTATTGTTAAGATTGATTTTCGATTTGATTTGTTATGGGTATGCAGCAAACACCCTCGGAATCGAATTTTTCAGAAGTTTAAATTGACACAATGTTGCGTTGCTAGATTCCATTCGCTACTGATCTAAATCATTAATGTTTTTGCATCGTTTCGTAATAGAAACAACATCTATACATCTTAAATATACGAGGGCCAGAGACCGTTTTAATTTTGGGGGAGTGGAAGGAGACTGAGAACATGCCCACCCCGTGATTTCGAAAAGAGGATTTTGTCACCATAGATTCAAGTCCATTCTATATTACTTTGGATAGGTTGGTGTCTACTCAGACTTACAAGTACTAGCTTTTCATTATTATTTAAGCAAATATGGAATAAGAACGTGTGGCTCATCTTGGGTTACCTGTAAAAAAGCTAAAATATAAACAATATGTTATCAATTTATTTAAAGTATTATTGATCGAACATTATAGTTTAGAATGAAAATATTTTGTTCATTTTCAGGGCCTCAAAGCACTATTAGCATGTATCATTTTACTTTTGAACGGATATTATATATTTATAAGAAAAAAGACACCGATTCAGGAGTTGTTGTTTGGTGATAGTGAAAATGAGAACGGGGAAGAATTGCTCCCCAGACACAGAGGTACGTAGATTTTTTGTTGGTTATTTTGTTTCTTCGTATCTTACTCAATTAACCCTTTGAGGGCGCATTAAGGGTAGTGGTCAAAAAAACTTGACATTGTGTTTTTTAGGGTTCCTAAGGTCTAAATAACTCAAAAAAATTGTCGTCATAATTTTCCATGCATTACATGCAGAGATATGGGGTGGTTACCCAGTGTAACCACTGCCCTTGAGGGGGCAAAACTAGTTTTACTTAAGAAAAATAACTTTTTTCAGAAAAAAAATTAGAATCAAAGAATCAGAGGAGGCAAATGTAGTAGAAAAATGAATATTGTTGAAAAAAATTACTGTTATATTCTTTACATCTATTTGTTCCACAATTTTTTGTCTAAAACAATGAAGTTTGATCTCGAAAATCAGTAACTTAACTGTGCGATACGCAGAATAAAGTGTTTCGTTCATTTTTTTCCACATTTTAGATTGAGAAATGTGCAAGGGTAATACTAGTTCACATTTCTCATGCTAACATTTTGTGCCAGTCTAGTACACTTTGAATAATGACCAAATATAGACAACAATTATTTAGAAAAATGAAAAAAAAAAGTTTGGAGATTGAGAATTTGTGAGAAAAGAAAGGATTTAATTTGCAAGGCAATGTGGAAGGCAATTTATAAGAAAAGAAAAGGTAATTCTGAAAGGTAATTAGAAGGTAATTTAGTTAGTGCAATATAAATAAAAGCAATAAGTAATTGTATTTCATAAGGTAATTTAGAAGGTAATGCTTGAGAAAAGAGGCAGCTATGAACGACTCGTTTTTTTTCCGCTAAACGACGATAAAATTAGGTTTTTTTTCTTATTTGTGAAATTGAAGAAACTATTTCTAAACTATTGAACTGAAAATAATTCGTTTAAATCCCAAAAAGTGATTGAAAATAGAATAAAAGCTGTAGGCACAACAAAATGTCAACCTAGAATGTGCTTTGCCCCATCCGGAGCAGTGGTTACCCAGTATAACCACCATTTTCCAAGCTATGTATTTATGACAAAATGTTGGAAAAAGCTGCTTACAACAGCTGAATATTGTCTACTAGACTCCTATAAATGACGAAACATGAATAAAACATCGATATTTTGAAACAAATTTTAGAAATAGAAAGATTTTGGCGGAGATACTGACGCACGCCCGTTTCTCGCCAATCCCGGTATAAACCTAACCTTTGTAAATAAACAAATATCAGTGGTGCCACCACAAAATATTTCTTTCCCTATTCTGGACTATCATACCAACATGTCTGCATGACTGAACGGTGCTGCACTCTGTACGCATGGCCAGGGGAAAAAAATTAAAAGGTGGTTACCCAGTCTAACCACTGCCCCGCAAAGGGTTAAGGGAAACGCCCCAGTAGCCGGCACCCCTAAAATTTGGACCAGTTATCCGGCACCCATTTTTTACAATGTGAAAAGTATAAGTTTGGTGGCAAAACTGGTATTTTGGGTGGTTTTTTTCCGTGACCTCACGTGTGAAACATTAAAAAAAAAATACGCAATACACCAAAATTGCCTCTAAACTAATATTTTTCACATTGTGAAAAATAGGTGCCGAGTACTGGTGCAACTTTAAAGGATGCCGGCTTCTGGGGTATTTACCTTAAGTTATAACTATTTTGATAATGTTGACAAAGTGATGACCAAAATGGGAGAATAAAAGATAACTCAAATCTGTATGATGGCAGATGATCCAACTGCTCTAAAGTGTATTGACTTGTGAAATAATGTGCCATTCTTACCATTTTTTTTTATTTTATTTCAATGTTATTTTAATACCATTTTTATTTTTCAATAATCTTTTTTCCTTCATCTCTCCCAACATTTGCATTTGAAATCACTGTAATCTTGGCTTTTTAACCGAAATTTACTGATAGAATCAACGATACTTTTGTCAATAATTTAAAAACTACGTGTTTTTATATGCATGAGTGAGTTGGTTCATTATGTCATCAAATGATTTTTCCGCATAAAGTACCTGACCGTAGTTTTTGTATTTTTGTTTTATTTGCAAGCTCCATTCCACTAAGATTTCAGAGATTACATAAACTGCGAGTGCAGCACACATTCTTCCTTTTCGACGCCTCCAATCCTACGTATTTCTGTTATTAGCTTGCAGTATTATTCATTTTATCATTACCTATTAATATTTTTATTTTCATTGATTTTTTATTGTCAGTTTTCCTTCTACAGTCGAACCCTTTCGAGGAATTAAAAAGATTCACTGAATGGTGCAATTCGACAGAGGGGCGAAAAGCACGCGCTGAAAACACAAGGACAAGCACAAGTGGGTATATTGTGAAGTTTTAATGTGAACAATTTGTGTTTTATTTGAATCTTAATGAGTGTTGCTGGTGGAGGGGAGCAGAATACGGCATGGGGTAGTTGCCTCCAAAAAGAACCCCCTTTACATAAGATAGAGAAAGAGAGAGGAAAAAAGGGAAGAAAGTAAATCCTCTCAACATACTCACATGCCAATTTCCGAGTTCCTGATTAATCGGAATTTTTATAATTAACCCATAGAATTCCAGTAAGTAACCATGCATGAAAGGACAAAGTCACTTAATCCGTCTGAAATTATGTTGAGGCAGGAATGAAAAACGTACAGTACAATAAGTCAATACGAAAGTAGCATGAGGATTATAGCTTGTCCCAGAAAAGATTGGATTTGACACTTCTATGGTTTTCATGAAAACATCAGCTTCGTACGCCCGCACGGCTCCTAACCAATCAGGTTGCCCTATCTGAGGATGGAAGCTGATGTTTTCATTCAAACTTACAGTTGTCAAGTCCAATAATTTTTGGGACAGCCTATACCACAACACTCAAATCTAGTGCCCATTAGTAAAGCGAAAGAGAAATAATGTTCTCGTGGCACTATGGATACTACAAGGTAGCCCTGTATCTTTTTCACTTCGGATACCAGGGGTGTAATTCACAAACTTTACTTGAGATATTTTTGACATGACTTGAGCTTGATCCGTCCTCCGGATTAAATTTGTAATTCAAAAACACACCTTCAGCCAAAACGCCTTGAGATTTCTCGATGAAATGCCAAGGGATTTTCAAGAGAGATTGAAATACGAATTTTTAAAATTCACAGTCGGTCCAAGAATGCACAGTCTTGTACTCAAGAAAAATGTTCAGGAAATAATGTCAAGGTTGCACGTTAGCTACCTTAACTATCTCGAATAAATTCAAGATCTGTCAAGCATTGCTGGTTTGAAGGGAGCGTCTCTGAATTGCAATTTTTCTAACTTGACTTGATTTGACTGGAGTATTTCTCAAGCCAAGCAAAGTAAAAGACATCTGAAGCAAAGTCTCTGAATCGCAAAAGTAACTAATTGAGCAGGGCTTAGTTTTTGCTAGTTGGTGACACCACTGTAGAGCCATCTACCTCACGACTTTTATGGCTCTTACAATGCAATGAATTGTACAAAATCGTACAGCTTCATCTCAAAAATAGCAAAAAGCATCTCCTCAATATAGAACTACCGTTCTTATGAATTTTCAGCTAAGTCCCTATATTCAACGATGATTACAGTAATAAACGAAAAGATCACAGACATTCTTTTCGTCGTACATTCCTTAAGTTAAGGTTATATTTATGTTTTTACTGTCTGCAATGTAATATATTTTCCACCGGTAAAATCATCGATGGACCTATGAATTTTTTCAAGTTTCTTTTAATCAGCATAGTACTGCTTTTTCACTTTTCCAGATGACACAGAGCCGAAAGAGTATGCAAACTATACGTCTTTCTCTACGTATCTGATCAAAAATAATTTTAAAAAATTCGAGAGATTAATGAACGAGGAGCTTGCGCTTGTTAATGAGTCGTTCGCAGGCCCTGCATGGGTTATTGATAACTACAAAATGTTCATAGCTCTGTCATTCTGTCCTTTGGCGGATTTTTTCGAGGTAACCACGGACGAAGAGACGCCCCATGGGAATATCGCTCATTTGATGGTGCCAACTGATGAGAATATAAAAGATAAAACGGCCTACATATTGAACTATGGTATGAGTGACACAGAGGAAAATTTGAGGCTAACGGCCAAGAGAGGGCTCAGAGATATGGTGGCCAAGGGAATTGGCGTAGATCTTCAGCAATTCGTACCGCAAGCAAGGATACTGTATAGGATTTTCATTGGATTTTTTGGGCCTGAAGGAGCAGTCGAAGTATCAGGTCCAACAACTCTTGTCCCACCAACGTTCAATTACTCGCTCTCTTCTACTAGCTCACCAAAACAGTATCCTCACTGATTGTGAGAGTATAAATGCAAGATTTTAAATCGTGCCAGGTGACCAAGACCCAACTGCAAATTAACGGGGTTCCATCTAAGTTGCATCCCGCGGTAAATTTTCGAAAATCCTAGGATCTTGCAAGTTGCGTCCCATGTCAAGTCTCGTTGCACCCCATCTTAACTTTTAATCCACCCAAGTGCGGGGTTAGGGTCTGACAGACCCTACAGCTGCGTTTTTTTTTTAAAATATAATACATGTAAGTCATCCCTTCGCTTCGTAACTTCCTGAGGCTTTTTGACTTAGAACTCTACACGGTGTATAGTATAATATTTGAATCAAGATTTGAAATCTTTTGTCCACCAAGATCATTATGTTCATACCCAGAGTCACTAGGACTTTTATAATACCAAAATCGAGAATGTTCCTTAAAACGGGCCGATTTCAATTACTATACAAACAAAACAACAACTAACAAAGAAACATAAACATCTAATCAAATTTCGCCCTCTTACAAATTGTTCCTTTAATTGGAGAATGATATGCGTATGTCTGATGAGTTTTAAAATAGTAACGCATTTTTGAATATAGAAGCAAGTAAAATTTGGAACCGCATTGGGTCTTATCCCTGGAATGGGATTTCAAAAAGGCGGGACTTGGGAAGATGGAAGGTTACTAAGCGTATTTTCGTATAGTATACTATAGGACCAATTGTTTTTAAGAAACACCTTTAGCATCAATGGTATCTTTGCGATTTAAAAATCTGAGGCAAAAAACAATGCAAATTGAAAGATTGCCACGAACTCTTACTCAGCCTAAGCCTCAAGATATTTATAAAACCATTTGTTTTGAGAATTGATTCAACGAATGGCCACTTATTTTATTAAGTAGGCACGAGTAATTCCTCGTGAAAACCAGATTATTAGAAAATGATCAAATAGGAAGTTTCCTCAGTAATTATTAAGATTAACATCCAGGTGAACGGAATGAATTAAAATTAAAATGGTCCCTTACGACAACATTTAGTGCGTGTAAGAAGTCAAAGATATATACAAATTAATTATCTAGCTATAACTTTTCCCCCTTAATATATATGCTGTCATTTTTGTTATTCTAAACGATTCAAAACATAAATAATGAAATAAATAGTTAAATACCGCTCGCAATTACGTATTGTTGTTTTACTACTAGGTATTGAACCTAATTTTGAAGGTTTAAATGCCATCATGGGTTCAAAAGAACATGCGCTATGATGACCACCGACCATTTAACAATCCCAAAAGGTAAATCATCAATCCGATTTGTTAAATCATCAATCCAGATTGTTGATTTACCTTTTTGGATTGTTGATTCCAAAAATCGTATCATAAAATCAACAGAATGATTAGTGAAATCAACAAATGCGTTTGAACTAACCATTTTTGACAAATAGACTGTTGAATTACCTAATTTTTTTTTCTCAGTGTACCGAAGTGGTTTTTTCTATATAAACCCTGAATAAATATAAGTTGGACCAACTTTGTCAGAAAAGACTTTCTCGTATTTTTTTAAGTAAATTCATTTTTTTTAAGTAGATTCCATGAATCTACTTATTGCGGAGGGTGCGATGTTGGATTTTTCGGGAAATTTTATCAAATGAGCACGTTTCATGGTCCCCTGAGTGAGAAAATACCACTCGTTGAAAATTGTATATATATATATATATATATATATATATATATATATATATATATATATATATATATATATATATATATATATATATATATCTTTATATGTATGTTTCAGCCAGTTTTACCGTTTTTATGTCCCACGATCCTGTTCGTAATTTTTGGTTTTTATTTTTGAAATTTGTCTCAACTATTCGTTGGGTTTAATTCTTGGATGAGTTCGAAGATGGTGAAAATCCGACAGTTAGTTTTCGCGTTATGGGCCGTGTTTGAGTCGTAAAATGTGTTTTTGAGGTTTATTTTTAGGAGTGTTTGTTTTGAGTATTTTTTTTGGGAAAATTTATGTTAGCCGTTTTGTTACGCAGCTTTTTTACTCGAGTCATTTTTTTGTTTTTTGCGTTGTAAGCGAGTTATAGCGATGTGTTTTTCGGGTTTTTTGGCAGTGTTTTTATATGAAGAAATGGTTGTTTTGATTTGTAAATTTTAGTATATGTGGTGGTGGATGGTTTTAGTTCATATGCTCTTTTCCTTGAATTTTCCTTGTGTTTTACGTGTTTTACGAGCTATTTAGTTTCTTATGGGATTTTACAAGTGAAAGACAAGGATGGTTTATTGGTATAATTGCTCTTTCTTTGTTTTACACGTACACTGTTGCTTAGGTACGTTATTTATTTATTTTCTTGTTTTATCAGCTGCTCTTATTCAGATTTATTCCTCATTACCGTTACAAAGATTACACATTTTTCAATCTTTGTACTATAATCTTTTTCTCATGGTCATTTTTATTTAAATGTTGAACAGCTGATAAAAAAAAAGAAAATTGAATAATTCAAAGAAAATCATAACATAACCTATTTATTGAAATTTGTGAAAAACTTATATAACCTAGCTTTTATTTCTCACTTGCATTGTAAAGATTACACATTTCTCTGTTGGTAATATAATCTTTTTCACAATTATATTTGGATTTTGAGCAGCTGATAAAATAAAAAAGAAAAATTCAGATAAAAATTCAACGAAAATTATAACCTATATTTAAATTTGTGAAAAAATGATTTAACTAAGCATGGAATCTACTTCGTCTTACCGGCCTGCCGGGAGGCATTTTTTTTTTTTATTATATATCACTTTGTGAGATCCATCTTAATAAATAGAATGCAAAATTCATAATAAGCTATTTCCGACTGTTTCAAAAGCCTTTAACCAATTGTTATCGTGAAGTTCGAAATCAAGACCGGAAGAAAACTTGTTTCAAATATTTTACTTGGGGAAAGGGAAAAAAAAAAAAAAAAAAAAAAAAAAAAAAAAAATACACAGTTTCATGTTTCTAAATGAGCGAGAAGAGGAAATATCAAATGTAACCCTGTGTAAAAAATCTGCGACGAGGATGGGATTCGAACCCACGCGTGCAGAGCACATTGGATTAGCAGTCCAACGCCTTAACCACTCGGCCACCTCGTCAGTTGGCGCGGCGAGGTCGAAATGTACGCTCTAAAAACCGGGGGACTCTTTTTTTCCATATAGGGACCTTTATAAAGCCTCTTCCTTTCCCCAGTTTGGATAAAATGCAAAAATATTTGATCCGTTCGTTGCTTCCGTAGCCGTACGCACGGCGAACGCATTTTTACAACCGGCAAAGCTATCACTTGATTTCCCCCTTCTCCCCACTATCTGTCGATCACCGCAGGCCCGCGCGCCCGCCGTGCCGCACACCAAATGAGACGGCTAGAGGCTGCGCAGAAGTGCGGCCGGGGTAGGGGGGAGAGGAGAGAGCCTCGTCGCGCTTAGCAACGAGGATCTATTTATATAGCAACGCTATCCGTTTTCGTCTGTTCTGCAAATCACCCGTTCATTAAAGTATCTTTTGAATTGGCCTTTTTTCGCCGGATCATGCCGCATGCGACCGTTAATGTAAGAACTGTTCATTTGAATCGGTGTATTTCATCGGGCTGTCTCATTGAGTGAGAGTGCGGTTAAAGACTAAAACAATGTTTTATCCATTGTTTAGTATTCTTAGACAATACTCATTAATTATACGTATTCATGGTTCTATACTATGGGGGAGTTCGAAAATTAACTTGCGTTCAATTGTTTATTTTACGGTGGCATAACTACTCATTAATTTAATTATTTCTTATCATGTTAAAAAATGTTCGAGTCTCATCTTATTTTATTATATTAGATTTAGTTTATAATTTTATTTCTTTATTGTAGGTTTGTTTGTCTTTTTTATTACGTTTTATTTGCACAACTATTTACACCTTTTGTGTGCACAAATTGCTTGGATTTAAATTGATTACGTTTAATTGAATTATTGTCTACACGCAGGCCGCAATGTGCATATAACGGACAGTGACGGAAGTAATCGAGAGTTGACGTATCTCTTTCTTTCAAGTGACTGCATTAAGTATTGTTTGAATAAAACTGTTAATCAAACGTATTATTCTTCCTTTATTAGCAAAAAATAAGGGGTGACATTTGATAAAAAAAAAAAAACAAAAACAAAAACAAAACAAAACAAACAAAAAAACAAAAGGAAAAAATAAAATAAAAAATAACGAGGCAATAAATAGGTGAAAGGTATGCAGAAAAAGTACAAACTGTTAGAAGAAAGGAGATGAAATACTCACTGGTGAGCTGACTCCAAGATCGAAATCAGCATGCAGAATGATATCAAGCATAGAATCTGCAAAATACGAAACAATAAATGCATTAGTTCCATCCCTTAAAAGCATTTTTTTTTTTTTTTTTTTTTTTTTTTTTTTTTTTTTTTTTTTTTTTTTTTTTTTTTTATCTATATTTAAAGTTGATCGTATCAATGACACTGATGAGACGTGGAACTGGGCAACATTGCACTTTGTCCGTTCAAACTCATACCGGCGGCAAAAGTCGATATTGTTCACCTACCACCCAATGGTTTAATGTGATGAAAATGGTTTAGATGAACAACATGCACCGTTGCCGCAACAGTTAAATGTAATTAACCAAAAACACAAAAAAAAACAAAAAAACAAAACAAAAACAAAAAAGAGAGAGAGAGAGAGAGAGAGAGAGAGAGAGAGAGAGAGAGAGAGAGAAGAAAAAAAAACCGTTTTTCGGAGCAAAGAGTATGGCTTTGATGATGTTTTGAACACCATACATCCTATCGGGCATGCTTATCATTTCTGCATTGCTGCATGGTACCCCGCAAAGAATTCGTATTGGGAATTGGGATATAACATGATTGCAGAATCTCTCACAATCAGTGGTGGTTCGTGAAATTTGGCAACAATGCTTTTCCTCCATTTGATCCAGTGTTAAACAATCGATTCGACAGTGAAGCGGTGCTTCACCAGAATTCGATTGTTTTACATTGAGTCAAATGGAGGAAAATCACTGTTGCCAAATTGCACGAACCGCCGGAATCTCTGTAAACAATTCTTAAAACTATTACGCGCAAACACATATTAAAATTATCTTTACAAGCTTAGTTCCTATAAAATTCCGAGCGACACAACCATCTTCGACAGGTTTTGTCTATTGTATCTTTAGTCTTTCGTGTAAATTAAGGAAAGAAAAGGTTATTTTTAACCTCAAACCGAGATCAGTGCAAATTAACGTAACTTGAAATTCAGCTAAAATAAAGCTCGTCGCCGTGAATTATGACTTTATTTTTGAGAATTTCGCAAAACTCTACCAGTCCATAAAATAGTTGCTGCTAAATGAATGGGATCTAAAAAACCAAAGCGTAACTTCACCGGAATCAGAGGTGGATCCAAGAATTGGTCCCTCTCTCCACCCAGGGCTGCCGTTTTGCGTATAATCAATGCTATTTTTTCAATTCATTGATGATTCCACCGGTTGAGAAAAAATTACACATTTCAGTTCAGCGCAAGACTATAATTAACTGGAATACTCGTATCTGTAATGTTTTCTCAACCGGCGGAGTAGTCGATGACCTTTAAAAAACTTAAGGACATTTTAGTTAACCAATGGAGTTTCCACGGATTAAAGAAAGATTACAGATCAGAGTATTTTCGTGCATTTCAGTCATATACACTGAACTGAACTGTGTAATATTTTCTCAACCGGTGGAATCATCGGTGAATAGAAAAATAGCATTGATTATACGCAAATGGCAGCCCTGCTCCACCCACCCATTTGAAACGTATTTCTTAGAACCCTATATAAAGATAGGGGCAAAAGCCATGTGATGGTCGCTTTTTCCCTACAGGTGTGTCTTCAAATCAACCAAAAGACGGTAATGACAAATGGTTCTGTTACGAATTTTGGTTCTGGATGCTGTAACGTAAACTGATTCAAAAATAACCATGCGCGCAATAAAAACCATAGACTTAAACGTATAAGTACATCAAAGTTGACTCCTGAATTCATAATTCAAGATCAGAAAACGAAATGTAATTTTCCATAGCCCCCGCTGGACCTTCTCACTTTGGATATCTATATATTGTATACGCGGCAAAGTCAATATGACATAATCAAACGCAATGTATATGTGTGACAAACATTATATTCATAACTTTTAGAACTTAAACATAATTTCATAAAATGTAGTGGCGCGGCAGCGGTGCACTCTGTCCATTTGACGTCATGATAAAAGATCGAAATACTGGGGGTGCACAGTACACTGCCTCCACCCTCGAATCGATATTTTACACGTGTTTAAATATACTAGATACAAAGTTGCAACATTGCTCGCGCCGCCACTGATAGGATGACATTTAAAAGAGTAATTCCTTGGGATCATTAGATGAGCAAATCACCTAACAATCAAAAGAATCAAAGAATACTTAACCGTGTGACATAATGTAAGTGTGCTGCTGAAACCAATAAGCTATAACTATAAGTAGAGCTATGTTATAAGTCCTATTCCAAAAGGTGCCAGCATGGAAAGCATGGGCGGATACAGGGAATTGTCTTTCTCTCTCTCCTCCCATTTGAAAACGAGCGTTAGAAAGGGACAGAAGAGGGGACCAAAGTCACGTGATGGCCCCCTCTGCTGTCCTTTTCTAACACATAAGTTCAAATGGAGGGAGAGAGAGAAAGACCTTCCAAAAAGAAACAGTTACATCAATTTCTGTGTCCGGATAGCCACTCAAAATAATATCCCCTTCAATTCAAAACAGTTTTAACACTAGAACGCCCGGACTTGTGCTCCTACACTGTCAGAAAAATTAACACAATTTTTCGGTGAATATGGGAACTGGGTCAAATCTCGCACAAAATCGGTGTTGATTTTTCTGTGTTCATTTTTATGCCGTGCGTTTTCAACACTAATTCAATCAAAAAATGTTTCATAACACTCGGAATTGAGTTGATTTTCAAACATATTTAGAGTGCTTTCTTGTGATAATTCTGAAATATTGTGTTCCTCTCTTATCTAATGTTGTTTCATTCCACTTTAGCCGAGTACATAATTCGCTAAATTCGGTGTGACTGATCCCGTGTTCAAAGTTCTAGGCGACTCAAGTTATGTCCCATTCTACACATACTATCTGGCTCGTCACAGAAGTTTGGTGTATTCAGACTATGTATTCGTGTTATTCATCAATGAAACTCGTGTTCAGTTCCTCACCACCTGTGTTTCAAGTTATCAAAATCTGGTGTAACTCAAAACGTTTTCTGAGTTCTGAGCTTTTCACGGTTTGTTGTACTGAACACTAATGGAGTAATTCATCACCGAGTTTTAGTGTAACTGAGTCTTTTTTTTTGTTCCTCTCTACACAATATGTTTTTATTACTACACTCCTTGTGTAGTTTGTAATCGATATTCGGAGTGAATAAACCGACCCTTCATGCTCACCACTACTCAAATTGTGCTCAGTTGAACACCAATTTCGTTGTTGATTTACCGGATTTGGTGTGACAGAATCAACTATCTGAGTTCTTCACCTTCCAAATGTTGTATTGAAATATTGTTGTATTACGGTATAATATTAACCAATTTAGTGTTGAAACGCACGGCAAAATTTATAATATAAATATTTACACAGATTTTGTGAGCTATTTGACCCAGTTCCCATATTCACCTAAAATTGAGCACAAAGTACACAGCATCCGTGTGATATAAATTTAAGTTTTATAGTCTGTTCAGCGAGTTAAGAGCCATGGGCTGCCGAGCGAAAACGCATTATTTGACAACACTGCTGGGCATTCAAGAAAGATGTGAGGCAAATTAAAAAGGATCTCTCATTGTCAGTTCCTCCAGAGGCGAGTTTGAAAGATCCGTCTCTGGACCATCTTTTGTTCAACGGCTACCGCTAACTTCATTGTTTTATAACGTTTTCTTTCAATTCTGTGTTCTATCTGAAATTTCTTTCCGCGAATTTAAAGACAAACTATGACCACATGTTCGATCTTAGCGCAACTTTTCCTTGAGATGGACTCGAAATTTCACGCATATAGGCCAAGGTTTGTCAGAATTAACAGAGTGAACTTTTTCCTGAACTCATCATTCACCTATCTCGAGCTATTTGCTTGAAATTTGGAGTCAATCACAAGGAAAAATTGCGCTGAGATCGAATATGTGGTCAGAATTTGTCTTTAAATTTGCGGAAAGAAAATTCGGATAGAACACAGAATTTGAAGAAAACGTTACAAAACAATGAAGTTAGCAGTAGCCGTTGAACAAAAGATGGTCCGAGGACGGATCATTCAAACTCGCCTTTGAAGGAACTGACAGTGAGAGACCTTTTTAATTTGTCTCACATCTTTCTTAAATGCCCAGCAGTGTTGTCGAATAATGCGTTTTCGCTCGGTAGCCCATATGGCTCTTAACTCGCTGAACAGACTTTAGGCCTACATCGTTGCCTGGCAGCGCGGAAATAATCGTACAAATGTTTAGACGCGTCGCGCCCAGTTCGGCAACACTGCACATTCTCCATCTGTACTCTTCCAAAGACTTTTTTGTACTCTTCCAAGAGGTCGAATTCAGAAGGTGCACATGTACCAAGAAGGTTAGATATATTTAGTGGGTGTAAATGGAGAAGTCGCAGCGTTGCCATACGGAACGAGACGCCACTGCATTAGAATTTCTTTCAGCATATAAGAAATGAAGTCAAATTCGTTTAACTGTAGATGCATGAATTAACTTATGGACTAAATGTTGGATTTCATGTGCTTCAGTGCTGAACTTGAAATCAATTTGAAGGAAGTTCTGATGAATTTTAGGAATACAATGGAGCGAGATTTAATGAAAAAGATAGTCTTTCAGAGAAAAGGACGCACCTCATAAAGGTCTCATTCGGTGCTGACTTAAAATAATCGGATGTTTGTAAAATGATCAAAGGTATTGAAAAAATAACATAATGTATTCAAAAAATTTTCCGTGAAAAGAAGAAAAAAACTTAATCTATGTACACTGAAAAAAAGGATCGCGCTCTAGACATAAAAAGTTTGTGCCCAGAACACGAGCGGCATGGGCAATATGTATACACCAGTACCAAACGTGCTCTGGGCACAAACTGGCACAACTTTTAAACTTGTTCTGAGGATGAATTCGGGGCGCGATCTGGAATGGGTTCAGGACCCGAGCTTACGAGGGGACCCTCATCTGGGATGGTTACCACACCCGTCCCGGGATGTACTTCGCAGGCGCATCCCGGGACGGGTTCTGAACGCAAACTTAATCTGGGATGGTTGCCACACCCGTCCCGGGATGTACTTTCAGCACGATTTATACTGTGATTACTCATCAAGCAGAAAAACATAAAATCAAATAGGTGCAGGAAGGTGGAATTTTCGTTGATTAAATAAACACGAACAAAATAAGATACACAAGTTTCGAAAAAAGACAAGACAAGAAAACAACAGATTACTGGGCAAACACTCACCAACACATGATCATAACAAAGATTTAGGTACACAGGTATCCTAACGTACAGGAAATGTGCGAAAGCACCACTACTTCACTAATTCACTTTCTTGAGGGAACTAAGAATAAAAATTTCCCATAACATTCACTAACTTTTGAGCACAAGACTCGAGAAGAAAACGCGAAATTATAAGCGGTTATACAATCGCCATTTCTGCAATCTATGTTGATGCATTGGGGCCCTTATACCTACTTAAAGAGGCAAAACTTTGACTAAACAAACACAAACACGATAGGATACACGCGTTTCTGAAAATGACAAGACAATAAAACTTCGGATCACTGCAAATACACGAAACATTCCGTTTTGTTTTGAAAATGGACGCTGATTTTCGCGCGAATTCGTACACCGCATAGTTCATGTCAGAAATGCTCTTAATTGACAATCCATATAAGCCCTAATCACCGTGAAATACCAACATTACTTGTATTAACTTCACTTAGAACTTGAGTTGAAAACTTTCACTGAGTGTAAGGTCGTTTTAAATCATGATTTCTTCCCTCTCGCGAGACGCGTGACGGAGGGCGTCGTCATTATTTGTAACTGACTAAAGGTTGATGAAAACCTGTTGGGTTTCGTTACCGCGAGAGTAGAGGGCGAAAGCAGCCCCTTAACACAGCCACTGTGAAGGTAAAAGTTAAAAGGTTTGATGATAAATCCTGTTACTAACGATACTAGAGCTGCGGGGAAAGGAAAGAATAGACGAATGTCACATCGGTCGGTATAGTCGATATGCAGCAAGCAACGGCACTCTTATGTACAAACCCATCTAAATTTGTTGTTTGATGGATTCGAACCGATGAGATGTGGCATTATTTGTCTATTCTTTTCTTTCCCTAGCTCTATTAATGAGAAAAAATTTAAAAAAATGCAAAGACGCGGTTACCATAAAGAAGCGAGAAAAACCGCACGGACCTTCTACGACTAGAGCAACGAAACGACTGAAGACTGAAGAGGTGTGCTGTCATGGCGACCATGATGGCGACGAATCTCACACAATGCTTCAGCAAAGCTTAACACAAACTGTGTTCAGGCTCACACAAGAAACTCAATGCGTTTGTGTCTTCACTCAACATTACTCAAGAGGAGTAGCAGAGAACGAACACGTGAGTGAAGAAAGAAATTACCATTGTAATCTCATACTCAGACTCGGCACCGTTTTTCCTGAAATTGTGTAATGTATTGCCCTTGATACTGAATTAATTCATCAAACAATAAAGGTGATCTTTTACAAAAAAAAACACAAAGAGAGAAGGAAAGAACCGGCGTTCGAGTAAAGAGAACGACAAATGTTGTAGACTTAAATACTCCAATTTGTGTGAGTCTGAATTCAGTTTGTGCGGATGATTGTGTACAGCACCAAGGTAATTCATGGTCCAATTCGACTTTTTATTTACACAATATAGGGCAGTTGAGTCGTTTTTTTTAAATGCAGATTATAAAAGAAGAGAACAAATCAAGGATTTTTGTTGTTTTTGTTTTCTATACTTTTACTTTTGGAAGCGGGAACACCCGAGTAATCAGGGTTTAAGGTTCCGAAAAATTGATAAGATTTGAAACCGTTCCAGCGGCTTGCCTTCGATACTGCGAGATCGCCATTTGTGCCAGCAGAAAACAGAGCTAATCGAAAGAACATGACATTTTCATTCCAATGCGTAACAGTAATTTGGTTTCAGGTCTGCCTGGAAGGCGGATGGAGTGAAAATCTCTTTGAACTCGAAGTTTAGCCACCAAAACTCACAATAACGCACTTTTGAAAATCACAAACCTCTACGCTGATCATACGGTATAGCCTTTTTTCATGTTCACAATCGTCCACTGTGAACGTGTAGATGAAAGTAGTTCCGCGGTTCACAAGCGTCCGCATGCTTTTGAGCTTGCGAACGATCGTGGACCGCGAAGGAAATAATGCGGGAAGGTTTTTAGATTCAAATTAGACTAGATTTAACGAAATTCTTTCTTGATAATAGACGCTTTCATGACCGCATAGCGTACCGCTGTGAACCGCTGCGGATGATTGCGATAGTAAAAAAAGACGGCTTATTACAAAAATTGAATGAGACTGATGGAAACTTTACGCTCTAGAACTTTGTCCCTTTGTGTTTTCCTCTGGACGTGGCCGCTTATCGAGCTGAGAAGAAAAAGTCAACGAAAAAGTCGGATTTTTGGCCAAGTCCCGTGATCCGCAATTTTAGAAATCAGATTGTTGTTCGATTCACGGAGGAGCGAGAAATAAAATAATTCTAATCCACCGTATCGAAATTTCTTATTCTTCCTTTTTTACTCTTTACATTGTATGCGCAAGACGCGTCGTAAATGAGGTGAATGCTTTGCGGTTCGTATATACTTATACGATCGGGTCATTCACCAATCTCATTCAAACCTATACATTTATGACTCGCCACAGTTTTTTACATTTATCTCGGAACGAGCGACGGAATAAGGGATATGAATATTTTGGACTTTGCGACGTAAACACAGAAAAAAAAGGATGTGCTCCAGACACGATCTATATACCTACCAGTACGTAACGTGCTCAGAGCACAAACATTTCAGGTTCTGGACGCGACGGGATGCGTTTCAGACGCAAACTTAACCTAAATAGATTGCGCTCAGAACTCGTTTCCGTACTGGTGCGTACGTTCGTGTCTAGAACACGGAAAGTTTGTGTCTGAAGCACGTCCATTTGATTTTGTGAAACTGAGTAAGCCTGAACCAAAATTGTTTGTATTACTGGCCTGCGGGCCGATCCGTGAAATTCCCGACTTTTGGATGGACTGGATAGGAATGGAAAGGGGTGATTGTCGGAGATGAGTCACGTGGCTGCCAAGTCTGATGAAGATACAGAATTTATCTAATTGGTCATCAGATGATCTTAGACTGCCCGATAACCAATTGGATAAAGTCTGTATTTTCATTAGACTTGGCAACCACGTGGCCTATCTCCGCCAATCACCCCTTCCCATTCTTATCCAGTCTCCCCAAAAGTCGGAAATTTCAAGGATCAGCCCGCTGGTAACTTCGGAGATCGACCACTTTGTTCGATTTTTCATTCAATCGTAATTTAACACAGAAATAAGAACCGAACGAAGATCACACAGTTCAGGATCAAATTCGTGATACTTTACACAATCATTCAGTAATTGGTCGTTTACACAACTGAGCTAATCGAACACACGATTCGATCGTTTGCTCACTGTAAAATACACAAAATGAGTACAAGACGTGCAGGCTTTCGAGTGAATTGAGTGATAATGTTGTTGTTGTGTACTACAGCAAGTGTAATTTAAAACCGATATTATTTGATGAGGTTTACACACAACTAACTTCGTTGGCACTCAATTTCGTTTGTGTGTACACACTTGTGTGATTTAGGATTCTATCATTCTGTTTGTAAAAATACTCTGAGTTGTGGCATTTTACACCCACAAAACTATTTTTACTCAATTTTGTTGCTATCAAATTTTTCTCTGTGTTAGATCAGTGTCATAACACACCATCTGTAAACTGTTGCACCACGCCTTGTGTAATGAACAGCCAGAAAGTGGAGGCAAGGAAAATTCTTGATTCATTCACTCAACTCGTGTGGTAATGAATTAAAATTGAGTGAAGATATACCTAGAGAGTGACTGTGTAAAAATTTATCATGAACTGTGCGAGGTCACACAGACGTTTGACAGAAATTTTACACAATTTTGATCACACAAAGTTACACAAGTAACACAAAGGAAATTTATTTCTAACAGTGTACCTAAAACGCCCAGCGTCCCAAAATTGGGACTGTGCTGTAAAGTGCAGAATGTTATTTTCTATGTTATCGATCAAAGTGTTATTTGGACTTATAAACTTTGTGAGATTAGTTGTACGAAATTTCGGCTTCGTTTCAAGCGTTTTTGTTGCCTATTCAGGCAAATGAAGGGGCATTAGTTGTCTTTTACCATAATTTTGTTCTATCAATCCCTAATCAAAGTACGTAAAACATTAAACCGTGTGCACATATATATCTATGGGCCTGTTGTATGTATGCTATGATAAAGACCCCCTACCCCTCCCTTCGCCCCACCCCTCCCCCCTCATTTCACCCTCCCTTTTCATGATATCAATTCTCAAACAATGCATAAGATCACCTCACGGTAACTTTATACTCAACCTAAAATGACACGAATTTTGCCTCTACAGTTCCTTGTCCATTCTCAGCACTTCCACCTATGATGAAAAATAATTCACGCAATTGCAAGAGAAAATTAGAAGAAAGGGAAAGAAGAGGGGGGATCGTACAAAGCTTACCTTTTTGCGATTTTTTTGCTTTGTCTTCACAAGATTTTAGTCTAACAGTGTTAGAAAACGTTATCTTCAAGAATAAATAATAAAAAGGGAAATGAGCAGACAAATTTTAATAGAAAATAAGAGGAATTCATTGAAAGCACCGGAACTGCTGAGCAGGGCTTGGGAGCCGAAGCCGTGGTTAGATCTGAATTTTATGTTCTGCTCGGCAGAAAACTGTGGTAATACTAAAATGAGTTACAATCTATCATTCAAATACTGAATCCAAGGGCTCTTGCACCAACAGAACTCGATTTCAAAAATTCGGTTTCAAGTTATTGCGTTGGGAGCTGTTTTGGAGCACGGCTCCCAAAAAGTGCCCCTAAAGAGCTCCCAACGCAGTAACTTGAAACCGAATCTTTGAAATCAAGTTCTGCTGGTGCAAGAGCCCTTAGATTCAGTATTTGAATGATAAATTCTAACTCATTTTAGTATTATACCACAGTTTTCTGCCGAGCAGAACAAAAAATTCAGTTCTAACCACGGCTTCGGCTCTCAAGCCTTGCTACTGATGGTAGGTAACTAGGAATTTATTTGGGCCGGTAATCTCAAAGAAGTTCATATTATCTCATTCCTGGTTTCTGAACGCCAACATTTCAGAGAGAGCTGTGGCTCATTGCTGATCTGTTGGAGAGGAATCGACGCCATGCGCACGCGACTCCCTGCACTGTTCTCTGATGAAAGTTACTTGTCCTGATGAGGGGAGAGGGGGAAAGTTCGCTGGTTTGAGGGAGAGGGGAGGTGGGGGTGATGGGGAGGGAACCCCCCTTGATGTGCAAAAATGGTTTGTTTCAGCCATACACGTCATTGAGACAAATACAAGAGGTTGAAGCCTTATTACTGCCTTGAAGCTGGAAAGACAACAGTTTGTCCCAAAAATGGGACGTGGGCGTTAAAGGTAGAACAGCTTTTTTCTCTTGAAGGAAGTGGCGGATTTTGATGAAACTTGGTGGTCAGGAGTAACTCCTAAAATGATGAAAAGTCATAAAATTTCAGGGTCCTAAGTCAAGTTGGAGGCTCGTGAGACAACTTTTAATTTTGATCCGTCCCAAAAATGGGACGTTGGGCGTTCTAGTGTTAAATGGGTCTGTCACATTTTATTATGTTTAAAATTGTTAAGGTTAAAAAAATGAGGCAAACAAACCACAAACCGACATGTGTGAAAATGTCTTTTGTAGGTTTCCATCATATGGCTGCCTCCGTTGTGTTTCAAAAGCACTTCCCATAAATCCCCTCTGTTTTTTATATGTCGTTGGCTAAAATACTTTGTTTTGAATTTGCCGCCCAAATATTACAATCCAAAGTGGAAAGATACAGTGGTAAGAAATATCCAGCTGTGACATCATACGTGTTGTTTCATTTTCTGCCCTTCGATTCAGGAATGCATTGCTAGGATTTTTAAGAGTGCGAATCCTCATTTTTGCGTCACTTTACTTTGACAATCAATCAGGGCTGCCGTTTTGCGTACCAACCAATGCTATTTTTCAATTCACCGATGCTTCCACCGGTTGAGAAAAGATTACACAGCTCAGTTCAGTGTATGACTGTAATGCACGAAAATACTCTGATCTGTAATCTTTCCTTCATCGGTGGAAACTCCGTTGATTAATTAAAATATCCGCAAGTTTTTTAAAGTCATCGACGACTCTACCAGTTGAGAAAATATTACAGATTGAGTATTTTAGTTAATTACAGTCAAGCACTGAACTGAACATTGTAATCTTTTCTTAACCGGTGGAATCCTCGGTGAATTGAAAACTATCATTGATTATACGCAAAACGGCAGCCCTGCAATCAATGCTCAAGTTTGTTGACGCAATTCATCAAACGAAAATAGGTATCTACAAAAACAAACAAGAAGTCGTTTATAACCAGACCACAGAGCTGCCGTTTCGGGTATATTAAATGACGTTTTTCAATTCATCGATGATTCCGCCGATTGAGAAAAGATTACACAATTCAGAGCAGTCTATGACTGCGTAATGCTCAAAAATACTGTGGTCTGTGATCCTTTCTCAATGTATGAAATCGCCGTTAAGTTCTGAAAATATCCGCGAGTTTTTTTTTAAGTCAATATGACGACTTTACCAGTTAAGAAAAGATTACACATCAGAGTTACATGTCCGAAAAACGTCCCAATTATGTTTAAGATTAGTTCCCGGAGCCGAAAAACGTCCCGGGAAAAACCTTAAGTCCAACGCAGGTGTATGGGCTGAGGTCTGCATTGTTTCCGAACAATCCACGAGAAACGGACATCCGCGTTACTCAAACTAAGCTGCAGGCCGACACTGGGACGTTCGCTTCGAAACCGAAACGACACTGGGATAATATTAGGCGGTTTGTAGGACGTTTTTAGGACCAAAACGGGCGATTCATTTTTTGCCGGGAGTCATAAGCTGAACTGAACTTTGTAATCCTTTCTCAATTGGTGGAATCATCGATGAATTGAAAAATGCTATTGAATACACACAAAACGGCAGCGTTGCAGACAGTGGCGTCGCGTGCAATTTGGCAACAATGTATTCTATCCATTTAAACTCATGTAAAAGATCGAATTCAGGGGGTGCACAGTGCACAAGGAAAATTCGATATATTAAATGAGTTTAAATGGAACAGTTGCATTGTTGCCAGATGGCACGCGACGCCACTGGTTGCAGACCACCGATGGAGAATTGCAGCACCAGAAAGTGCGGGAATGGCGCTGCCTCAAACAAAACATTCATTTCTCGGATCGAAAAAGTTGGCTTACTTGTTGATTCAAATTCAGCATTGCTCCGTGCGGAAGAGGAACTGACGATAATGGCTCATCCCCTTTGTTAAACAATACCCCGTCTTAGAACACTCGTCATAATTCCTTTTTTTTATGTTTTATTTTTTATTTTCGTTAACTTTCTCGTTTAATTTGTCCCGTCACTCAACGACCACACGATTTAATTCCACTCGACCGGGCGGAAGGACGGAGGGTGGGAGGACGAGAGCACACAAACTGTTTATCCGACTTCAATGACAGCGCGAAGGAAACTGAGCTGAAATTGATTTATTTATGGGGAGAAAATTCTTTTGCCAGCTCCGAGCCTGGCCAGAAGCGAGGAATTCTCTCGTGTGGAAAGCGCGTCTTTTTAGCGTTGCGCGTTGGCGTTTGGTCGACGTCGTCTATTGGAGTAGAGTTCGCGGTCCTTCCTAGGACTCTGGGACCGTTCCACCTCTTCCCCGACCTGACGTCGCACTATGGTCCAGAAGTCCGATTGAGGAAGACATTAGTTTGCATTGAAATCGCCCAATATCTTGAAAACGGCTCATCTGACATCAAAAATGGTTATAACAAAACAAATAAAACGGATTACGTTCTATCTTTTTTGTAATAACCAGTTTTGGTATCAGATGAGCCGTTTTCAAGATATTGGGCGATTTTAATGCAAACTATTGTCTTTCTAAACCGGACTTCTGGACCATAGTGCGTCGCGGTGCGCGATAGATATAGCTGGCGATCGGAATAGGATCGGAATTGATTGTCAGCTGCAGAGGAAGAAGAATTTCACTGCGTGGAGGACGATCGTATTTTCTTGGTTCACTCAGTTGCCGAATTTATTATTATCATTTCATCACTTTTATCTCCGCTCGACGTTATCGGATTTCCCAGAGGCATATCCAGGAATTTGTATTCATTTACCCGGTAAATGTGCTCCATGAAATTCCGTGGGCCTTTCATGGAATTTCATGAAATCGCATGAATCTTTGGCTGCCTATAAATCAAGGTCCCACAAATAGTCTCGCACCTGATTGGGCGCACTGATTTGCCCGGAATCTTAAAATACACCGTGATCTCAAACAGCTGATCTCTCCGCTCCAGCAGTAAGACTAAGTCGGAGAAGCCAGCCGGCCGACTGTCAACATGTAAAACAGCCCTTCTCAGGGCCACCAACTCATGTATAGCTTTTCCCTACAAATCTTAAGAAATTCCATTGATTGGGCCCACGAAATTTTATGTAATTTTATTGAAAAATAATAATGGCTCGCTCAGAATTTTGGTCTTGGAACTTCACCGAACACTTTTGCCAGGGCTGGCTCCCATTTGCCCCTCTCCTTCAAACTCTCACACATATTTATTTAAACGGGCAAAGAGAGAGAGAGAGAGAGAGAGAGAGAGAGAGAGAGAGAGAGAGAGAGAGAGAGAGAGAGAGAGAGAGAGCTGGTGATGATACGCTTTTTTATTTCAAAAAATTATTTAACACAATTAACTTAAATAAATAAAAATAAAATTAAAAATAGAAATAGAAATAAAAAAGAATAAATAATACTCAACAATAGGCAACAATTAGGGCCCAGAGACCCTCTCTTACATTTAACCTACCGCCAAGCAAAACTAATAATTAAATTAATACGATATAGAGTACACTTAAGAAATTGAACACTTGATAATATAACCAATCATAGCGAAAGAGAGAGAGAGAGAGAGAGAGAGAGAGAGAGAGAGAGAGAGAGAGAGAGAGACAGAGAGACAGAGACAGAAAGAAAGAAAGAGAAGTTATAGCTGAAAATGCTAACTGAGGGGGGGGGGGAGGAAAGAAAATACTAACAAATAAAAAAATAAAAATAAAAAAAAAAATTAAAAATTAAATGAGAATAATTAGTCGCTAGGTAGAGGCCGTTTCAGATAACTTCAGTTCTGACAGCTCATTGTTTACATGAGTAAAAACGTTGATGCCGCTCACTGCGTGAATCATTAGAACTTTTTGCAACAATATAGAATCCGTTAACTAACGTATTTTGTGAATATTAACATTAAAGCGTAATTGAAGACTTGATAGCGTCCTTCCGCGCATGTAAAGAAAGAACTGTCAGAACCGAAGCTCTCTGAAACAGCCTCTAGCAGTTCAAGAACGCCTTTCTTGAAAGCCAGCACAGAAAGTTCAAGGATACGAGGATGTGGGGGCAACTGATTCCACAGCCCGACTACCCCCAATGTAATTTTAAATGGGAGAGCAGACTTACGAGCAGACCTGTCTTTTTGGTGGGCTTTTAATTCGTGACAGGGCGCAGGGATCTCAAAACGTCCCCTCTGCTCTTCCGGACCATCGCCAATGTAATTTCAAATGGGAAAACAGACTTACGAGCTGACCTGTCTTTTTGGTGGGCTTTTAATTCGTGACAGGGCGCAGGGCTCTCAAAACGTCACCTCTGCTCTTCCGGACCAGCGCCAATGTAATTTCAAATGGGAAAACAGACTTACGAGCAGACCTGCCATTGGTGGGCTCTTAATCGCTGACAAGGTGCAGGGCTCTGAAACGTCATTGCTGCTCTTCCGTACCACCGCCAATGTAATTTTAAATGGGAAAACAGACTTACGAGCTGACCTGTGTTTTTGGTGGGCTTTTAATTTAATTCCAAAAATCTAATTTCTGAGAATTTCCAAACTTTTGAAAGTGCAATAACTCAACTAAAATTCAATATTTTTGAAAAATTATACACACCAAAAGATAGGTCTTTAAAATATCTTTCGTTTAAAAACATAGTTTGTTTTTTTATCTTTAACTGTTCAAAAGTTATGGCCAAAACACCGTTTTACCTTTGACCTTCTGCCCCCCCCCCGGTTCTAAGATGCTAAAATAAAAACAGGCCATCTTTAGACTCCCCGTAAATAGCGCTCTATCAGCCCTGAAAAAAATGAAAGCAACCCACATTCACAGCATATTCCTCATAGGCGATGAAACAACCTTTTTAGTGACTTTAATTGCCATAATTGTGGTCGTTAACGAATCAGCTGTTGCTTTTAGTGCCTCCGATCGAAGAATAAAGCTAAATCAACGATTTACAGCTCGTTCTGGACAAACCATTTCAAGTTTTCCATTTCTCTGCATAATTAATAGCTGGAAACCTTTCACTGATGACATCCTGTTTTCTAAAACTTTTCACTGACGAGTACCCTCACCTTTTCAAGGTCTCCTCAATCGGTACTTTTCGAAGGAGGAAAAAGAAAGAATTTGTCCTTCCTTTTTCGACATTCCTCATCCCTATTTGATTTACTGGGACGACTTGGAACTGAAGGAAAACAATAAATTAACAGAACATGAAAGCCGCTATTGAATAGACCTTGGGCAAAGGCCTTGGTCAATACTAAATAGCCGATCTCGATGAAATTGCTCTCATTGTGATTTTCTCGGCATTTTAGGAAGGAGATCAACCATCACAAGTCAGGTCTGTTGATAGTGCTAATACTGGTTCGAGAAATCAGCAAGATGTGACATATATAGAACCACATATTGACATATATTTGTGACGAAATAGAACCTAAGTATCATTGTGCGTCAGCAATCGAGTTGTAAACGTGAGCTTTGATACGAATATGCAATGGTAGATTTAACGATGGTTACCATATAGCTACAGCCAAGTCTTATTCCAATTTTCGATCAGTAACGTCACTCTCAGACAGTCATAGCTATATCAGTTTAATGAATGAGTAAATGATCGGCTTGCTAATCAGGGCCGCAATAGAGTACGTTACAAACGGCCCTCTCGACAAATGTATACTAAGGACTTGCGACTTTTCATAACATGGCGTTGCGTAGTCCTCAGCATCAATCTAGCGAGGTGACCACAAGTGTGGAACTAAAGCTGGCTCAAAAAATTGTCGGAGTGGTTAGTCCTTAATCTTTAGCGTTAGATAGAGTCTGGACTCAAAAAATCAAAGGCACGGATTCGCACCTTCATGGCGAAAACAATGGACCGACCGTGTCGAATATTTCTTGGACCCTAAGGTCCAAGATTAAGAATAAGATTAAGATTAATAATTAATTATATTTTAACATGAAAACTAACAGCTCTAACGTGAAAACTAGGGAACTTCCAAGTAGACCAACCGACAAACAAAGGAATCCTAAACTCAAATCAGCCAGAGAGAAGGCTCGCCGATCGTTTTTATTCTCACAATCAGTGTTTTCCATGTAATACACTTGACTCATTAGACTAACAAGATCGTCTTGAAATAGCTTGCTGATATGCCCACTTTCAGTATATCTGAGAAGAAACGAGTTAAATTTATTCGCATAAAAAGAATATTTTAAAAACGAATATGAGAACGGGTATGTCATCAGCGATTCCTCTGCACGGTGGTATTCTTGTAAAGGCACACCAAATAACGGTTTCTTAAAATTTTGCATTAGTGTAGCGATAGAATTAGGACAGTACCATAAATAAACTTCATTCTGTAAGTTTCTTAATCTGATCTCTGATATTTTTTGAATAATTTTCTCATCATCATCATTTTTATAGGGGACCTTAGAAAAATCCAAATCAGTTAAATTACCACTTGAATTATTCGGGTACTCAGCATTTTCAAAAATCCTATAGAGAACCATTGTGTCTTTCCAGTGGCTATCAGTCAACCTTTGTATCATTGGACGGTAAGTCGGGTCAGAGTTGAATATTCCTTGATGAGTTATCAAACTCTCAGATTGGATCCGAAACTCTGACTTATTTAGCTCTTCGATGGTATTCATATCGGGATATCGCAATCCTCGACTCATCAAGGTCACCATCTCGCCTTGAAAAGCGACAGCAAGGATCATAGTTGTGAGCGAGATGGTTAAGAAGAGCAGTTTCCCAGCATGCAGTTGAACGAAATGTACGTTTGCCTGACTAATACCTAAGAAGTAACGAAAAATATTGCATTGATCAAACGCATTTTGAGATTGTCTTACAATTAGATCGTTTTCAGAAAACATGCACGTGAATGCTGCGGAACAAACAATTTTTCCCAGAACACGGTGTAGGAGGACGCAGACAAGATAAGTGAGAGTAATCATCACCCAAACGGTCATGGAGTAACTCTTGAATGGTACCAGATATTGAGGCATAAATCCTTCACGCGGTGCCAAGAAAAATAAAACTCCTGTATCAAGAGGCCACGAGACTTCAAAGTTCGAGGGATTTTCTATCCTGGCACCCTCTTCAAAAATAATTAGTTCAATCCCAATTTGCAACCCTGCTGAATAGTTCTTAGCAGAGATTAATCTTCTTCCATTCTGCTCGGTTATCGGCGTATCGACATAGTTGAAAGTGCTGTTCAAGATGTTGGCAAACGCTTGGATGACATCGAAAGTTATTTCACCCCCAAAACTATCCTCCAAAGAGTGATAGTTGACATATTCTTTAGCAAGAAGAACAGAGAATGGTTTTCCCCTCATTGAAGATAACGAATAATCAAAATAACTACTTTTTTTCGACGTGTATGTCATGATCTTTTCATCGAAAGGATCATACTTGTGACAGGTGTTACCTTCGAGACAGATTACAGCCCTAAAACCTTGAAAAATCCTCCAGAAGAATCGAAAAATCAGAGTCATATCACAGTTCAAAGGCACGGTTGTAAAATTCTGACTTTCAAACATCCGATTCGTTCTTTCGAGACCACTTGAACTTGTTGAGGGTTTTACCACATTGGTCTCAAGGAAGAATATCAGGTTGCTTTCACTGTTGAAAATTCGATTTGAGTACAAAAGATTCGTGCGCTTAAAAACTTCATCTGACAGTTTGGCGCCTGATTTGAGCTCGTTAGGAGTTATAAACAAATTAAAATCGCAAAGAACACCGTGATTACTTGCTGACGAATTCGATTTATATTGGATGCAGGCACGCGATAAAGGACGTAGTGTAAGTGCCCTATAACTCTCACTGTCGTTTGCAATTGAAACTTTGGTATTTTTCATTTGTGTTTGCTGGACAAAGTCTAACACGAGACCCAAAATTTCTCGACAGTCGTTCAAAACGAATAAAATGTTGATTGCACGGTTTGGAGCCACAATTCCCTCGATATCATCTAAACGATTGGCCTAAATTGTCGGAATATAATTTTTGTGCAACAGCCGAACTAGATGAGCCGTCGAGAAGATACTGCCCAAATCGAAGATGTGAAAAAAGGGTGAATTAGAGACTTTTAAAGTCTCATGACAAACTTCAAAGATGAATTCGACCTCTTCATTGGAAGAGAAAGCTTTGACCTCGGGACTACTTTTTATGCACAGAAAGAAAGAAAAGGTAAAAAAAAGGGCACTATAATTTACAATTCGATCGATGAACATAATTTCCACGAAATTGAAGCTTGCGTAACGAATGCGTCAAATGAAATACGAAAGATATTTTTAGGTTGGATATCTATTTTTTCTTCTGAACTTGGGGCGTCTAGACAAAAGCATTATGAAAAATGAGGACATGTTATGGAAAAAAAATTGGCGATCATGATCGAATTTGAGAGTTGGATGGCAAATTCCATTTTGTCAAGTTAAAAAAATACACGTCTGCTTCCTTACACATTCAAACAGGATTGATCAAATAGTCATTGCAGTTGGACCCAAGATACTTCGCAGACCACTTACTGTCAAGCAACTCTGTAATTTTACGGCCCACATTAGGAATGAACGATTGATTTGCATGTCAAACATCACGAAGTTACAGTCACTCAAAATATTGACAAATATTTCTAGGACAATATTCGGTTCTATTAGTATAATCCTTTCCATGGTAAACTCTTTTCAAATTTGGAAAACGTCGCACTTTAAATCAATGTGGTTACTATACCTGGCCAAAGTTCACATCAAAACTATTGATTTGTGGCTTGGTTTTTTTTTGGATGCCTGGTTGAACGTTTGAAATACCTGATTAAGTTGAGAACCGATTGTGAGTCAATGCCTAAAATACAGATTAAATGCTCAGTTCGTAGGATGAAAATCTTATTTTTCCGCAGATCGATCTTGTCCGATTTTTTCTTTGTTACACTACTGAGCTACAATAATTTGGAACGGCAAATTATTTTCGCTCTCTTCCACCTGCATGCAAAGAGCTTCTAGCATTAAAGTTAAATTTTATGCCCTTTCTTTCGCTTAAAAAATTAAAATTCTTTTAAATTATGACCCTTAAACCCACCCTCTTTCTGAATTATTAACCTCCCTTTCATCTCTTTGGGGATCCCTATTGGTTTTTTGTTTTTTTGTTTTTTTTTTGTTTGTTTTTTTTTTCACGGAGTTGATGGTATTTATTTTAAGATTAAGTTTCTGAAGTTTCTTAGTTTTATCGTGATTCTCGATTCCTTTAATAGATATTAGTTTTGTTTTGGCTAACTCGCTCACGCATTATGACTCCCAGTGTATGGCGTCGTGACGGTACTCCAGTCTATAGCCCCTACAAAGAGTTTTCATCAGTGCACTCGTACACTCGTACAGTCGGGGATGAAAAAGATATGAGGGGCCCGATCAATGAGCTATAACTTTAGAGTGGCACATCAAGGAACGTTCCGCTGCACTGGTTCATTGATGTCACCTAGGGCACCGCCATGCCATCTTGCCGTAAACATCTATGTTGAGGTTAAATTTTGTAGGTTTCCGGTCGTTTCGTAAACAAACTCGGGCATCACCGGAAACGATCTACAAAATTTAACCTCAAACCTTGGAATCTGCCGTCCAATTTCCGCTTTTTCCCACGATTCCTTCTAGCCTGTGTGGCACAAGGTGGACCAGCACGCTGCCACTCTAAAGTTATAGCTCATTATTGGGCCTGATCAAGATGGCGAAAAGTAGGACTTGACCAACGAGCTATAACTTTAGAGTGGCAGCGGATTGGTCCACCTTGTACCACACAGAGTAGAAGGAATCCCGGGAAAAAGCGGAATTTGGACGGCAGATTCCAAGATTTGAGGTTAAATTTTGTTGGTCATTTTCGGCGATACCCGAGTTTAATTACGAAACGACCGGAAACGACCTACAAAGTTTAACCACAAAATAGATTTTTACGGCTAGATGGCGGTGCCCTAGGTGACAACAGTGAACCAGAAGAACGTTTTTTGATTATAGCCACTCTAAAGTTATAGCTCATTGGACTTTACTTGAACTAGCATTACCTTAGTTTTCAAGAATGCTTGCTTCTGATAAGTCGGTGATGTGGATTCGATTCATCGGTTTATCTTAAGTATGACTTGAGTGGTTCAACTTGATCGGGCCCCTGACGACTCGATGAAGTTGTCCTACCGCAATAACAAACGAAATAGCTGTTGCGGCTTTTTGTGCGACCGCCACCCGGTCGAACAACAAAGCTCTCCAACGATTAACACTCGTTCTGGACAAACTGGGTCAAGTTTTTTTTAAAGTTCTCTTCATATTTCATAGCTGAAAACCTTTTATTAGCGATTTCCTGTTTTCTATAACTGTTTGCTGACGAGTACCCTCACCTTTTCAATGTCTCTACTGCGTTGGTACTTTTTCACGGAGGAAAGCACAGAGAGAGAGAGAGAGAGAGAGAGAGAGAGAGAGAGAGAGAGAGAGAGAGAGAGAGAGAGAGAGAGAGAGAGAGAGAGAGAGAGAGAGAGAGAGAGAGAGAGAGAGAGAGAGAGAGAGAGAGAGAGAGAGAGAGAGAGAAAGAGAGAGTCCTGGAAACGCTTCTGGGCGTTCTGCAAGCAGACTAATGAGTTTCAGACGCCGAATCAAAAAATAGAGAAAAATCGAGACAAAGCCAACGGACAAGTATATTTAGCGCAATCTAACTTTGCGAAAATCCTTGTATCTAACTGGTCGGCGTTGCAGTTTTGGGCCGTAGGTTGAACCAATCAAGACTCAGTAGCGGACCCAGAACCGTGATCTTTGGCGAAGGGGGGATGCCTATTGCATTTGCAATTTAAAATGTGTAGACAACATTTTTATGCCATTGATGCATTGTTAAAATAGGCAAAATGTGATGCCTATGCTTATTTCACTAATATAATTAATCAGGCGAATCAATTTTTTTTAAACGTACCTAATTCTAGGTACGTTTATTGTAGTGGGTCGGCCGCCCAGCCGCCATTTTGCCCCATTTAAGTCTGTTTTTTGTATCTAATAATCGAAACGAATTTCCCTGAAAATCGCACGTTCGATTGCTATTTTTCGATTCCCATAAGTTTAAGGGGTTTAGACTTTCGAGGTATATCTAGCATTTGTGACGTCAATTATTCTGTGCTTCCGAATATAAATTTGAGCACTAGAGGGTCTATATGCTTCGTGAAATTGAGGCTTTCTTTCTGCATTGTGTGTTGCTTACCCTGCCCTGGTAAAAAAAAACCTCAGAGAACCTCAGAAAATCCTGAGGGCACCCTCAGGATTTCTGAGGGTTTCTGAGGTTTTCTGAGGGCACCCACAGGATCTTTGAGGGCGCCCACAGAATCTTTGAGGGCGCCCACAGAATCTTTGAGGGCGCCCACAGAATCTTTGAGGGCGCCCACAGAATCTTTGAGGGCACCCACAGAGCACTTGAGGGCGACCACAGAGCGCTTGTGGGCGACCACAGAGCACCTTGAGGGCGACCACAGAGCACCTTGAGGGCGACCTCAGAGCGCTGCAGGGCGACTACAGAGCGCCTTGAGGGTGACCGCAGAACGCTTGAGGGCGCCCACAGAGCATCCCGAATCTTTTGAGGGGCCCTTACAACTTTAGAAATTCTGATCAGAAATCTTCGAGGGTGAGCTTCAATCATTTTGAAGACGAACGAAACCAGTGGCGCCATTTGGGGGATGGCAGGGGGGCAATTGCCCCCCAAGGATTTTCAATGTGGCCGAAAAATCAAGTCAAAGATTTTTTTTTTTGAATATGCACGGCAAAAAAAAAAAGGTCACCCAAAATTTTTTGGAGGGCCTCCCCCCCCCCCTCCCCCAAGGAAAATCTGAAATGGCGCCCCTGACCGGAATAACATTTTTACAGGACAGCAAACTCGCACTCAGACTTTCAAATCTTAAATGTTTTAGAGGTTATTTTCAATATAGTAACTCGTGCGTTTCGGCAACATTGTTTTATCCCATATCATATGATTCCATGAAAAACAATCGATTGCTTACCATGTATTCAAATGGAGGTAAAACATTTTTGCCACACATGGCACAAAGCCACCACTGGTTAAGTAATTAATAATATATATAAAAAAAAAAAAAAAGGTTTTTTCAATGTTTTTGCTTGAGCATCTTCTTTAGAGCCTATAAGTCAGGAAAAAACCAAAAAATAATTTTTTCATCGCCTGGATCCATTTTGGCACAAAGAGAGGTAAAAGTTCAAGATCAAACAAATTCCTGATTAAACCAATGCATTGAGCTAGAAATTCTCATATTATTAGATATACATATTATTATTATTTTCTTTTTAAATCAATTAAAACCTATTGTTGTTAAAAATCTAATAAATAATTTTTGAGGTTAATGTTATTGCACTGAACAAGTAATTCATATACTAAAGTCAGGGCCCTTACTCATTAGAAGGTTAAAACAAATTAAATTATCTACAACAAACGAAATTTTTCTAAGTCCCATTATAAAAACCTTAGCTGCAAAAAAAAATACCTAGTCCCTCAAAAAAGTCTGAGCGTGATTTGAAAATAAGGGCTCCAAGGGCATCCTCAGAAATCTTGAGGGAATGCCCTCAAAAGTTTCTGAGGGCGCCCTCAGAGAATCCTGAGGACACCCGCAACATTATTATATTGAGAAATTCTCGCCCATCCGTCATCGCGGGCAGAGTAGCCTAGTGGTAAAGTGCTGGACCATCAATCGGGAGGTCGTGGGTTCGAACCCCACCACGGGCAAAGTTTCTGTGCGGACTCCAACTTCTCCGGCTTGACAAACGGTGTAAAGTACATAGCCTTCTTGTTAGGAACAAGAATTTCTACAGAAAACTCGACTAGGCTTTCCTAAATTTAGTTTTTTAGTTACACAGAAATACTTGATGGCCTGACCTCAGGACCTCAGGACCTCAGAAGTCTGAGGGTAATTGGAACATGAGGTCCTGAGGGCACCCTCAGAAATTCCTGAGGGTGCCCACAGAAATTCCTGAGGGTGCCCTCAGAAATCCTGTGGGTGCCCTCAGAAATCCTGTGGGTGCCCTCAGGACCTCTTGTTCCAATTACCCTCAGACATCTCTGAGGTCCTGAGGTTTTTTTTACCAGGGTGTGTATTTACGTGGGTGGCTGTAGATTGCGAGTGGCCTTGAGTGGCTCACATTCTAGTTATTGTGTTCGTTGTTATCTCATGGAGTCTCCTCTGCATATCTCTATGTCTATTGTAGGTTGTCGATTAGTTCATCGACCTTCGTCACATCGCTTTTTTGTCTCGGTGGGTTTGGTTTTTGCGATCGGTTTCGCGAATTTCAGTGTGCTTGTCGTGTTCTGTGTGTATCCAATTTTAAATTTTGAAATGGGGGTCTAGTTTTTTTTATAATCTGCACGAAATATGCCGTTTATATTGACTTTGAGGTTATGTGTTTTCGAGTTGTGTTTACATATCGAAGAAACGTTGTTGCGAAATTTCGAAATGGATATAGTCTGAGATTAGTGTTTTCTTTCAATCATCGGTAGTAATCGAGTCATATCTGGCAATTGCTTATTTTACTTCGGTAAGTTAACTTTGTGGAATGTGGAGAAAGAAGTAAGAACTATTATGTCTGGCATGTTTTAAGCGTGCCCAGACAAGATTACTTGAAGAATTATTTTTTGTGTTATTATTACTTGCTAAATTAGTTTTATGGTGGTCACTTATTAATCCCTTTGCTCGGGAATAATCATATTATGGTTGGTTACAAATAGGTATCCACGATTTTTTACAATTTTGAATGCAATGTTTCTACGTTTCTGTTTGCATACAATATTTTGCGTGAATTTCCCTCAGTTTATTCCGACTTTACCTTTTGAATGTGTGGAAACGGGATTCCAATTAATCAATTTGCAATGATCTAGAAATGTACTTCAATGTTTTCATACGGTGTCCTCCTCAAATTGACTGTGATGTTTTAGTCGTGTTATGTGTGTGTGTGTGTCAGTAAGTAAATATTGTGAACGAGATTGGAAACTTGCTGCCGGACTCCTTTACTTTGGAAGCTATTGAACTTTGTATGTTCTGTTAGAGCATTTGCCCGTTGTACGGTAAACAATTAGACTCATCAATTTACGATTTATTTGAACGATTACCGTCTACTTATAAGCATGAAGGCTGTTTCAGGTAGCTTCGGTTCTGACACCGGACCGAATTCACCTATCACCTATCGGTTCCAATGGTTTTCGAATCGCTAGTAGCGTAGCATGCACCACGGCCCGGACTCCTCGCTCTTGCTCGCCAACCAAAACTCCGGGCGCGAACTTGAGAGCAGTCACCGCACCCGGGCGACGCCACCTAGCGGAGAGTTTAGAAACTCCCCCTTAACCACTTCTACCGCTTCAACTAGAGTCCCTATATGTAGAGAGTTAAGACAAGAAAAATCATGGGCGCCGCCATTGGATGCAATTTTGCACATTTGATTACACGTACATTCTGAGGCCGTTGTTGTTTTGCTCCACTGCAAAGATTACAGTTTCACTAAGTTTGTAACGATGTAATCTTTCCCAGCTTTTGTTGATCGACAAGTATTAACGCTTTTTAATGATTCTTTTGAGCTTTATGGACATTCTTGTGGTGCATTATAATTAAAATTAACAGATTTGTCGCAAATTAACTCTTTTATCTGTAAAAGACCGTTGGTAAACAAAACGAAAGTGCAAAATCGCATCCAATGGCGGCGTCCGTAGAGCCTAAAATTCATCGACCAAACAAAAGTTGACTACCCTCTTTTCTGAACTCTCTACATATAGGGACTCTAGCTTCAACCATTCTCCGCGAAACTGAGGGCGAGGAGGACTCTCGGCCAACGCGGCACGGCGCGGCGGCTTCAAGTTCATTGCATGACTATTGGCGTAGGTAAAGAAAAGGAACCCCGGGCCCCACCGTCGAATATTCACCGAGGGGACGGGGCCTTCTTTAGTCACTTCAAGTGGTGCTCGGGGGACTCCCCCCTCCTTCACCGATCATACATAACCCAAATAAGTGGCTAATAACTTGCGTTACACCCTAATAACTTCAATGACATATTTGTTCTTTTCAATTGTCTTTTTACTCTCCGATTGGAAGGCAAAACTTATTTTCAAAGGAAAGGTCACAATCAATTTTCTCTCCCGCACTTGGTCAGATTCCCGCCCCCCCTGGGGGGAGGAGGGTGGAGGAATCGTATGTAAATACTAATAATCGCTATTTCTAAGAGAATATATAAACAGCTATGAAACCAAAATATTTTCATCCACATTTTTGCTCGCGCCTTTTTTCTATCTTCGGGTTGCATTGTTTACCATTCGCGGAAAATCAATTTTCCGGAAAACGCAGAAAACACCCGGACTGGCCGTTATATCAGTCGGAAGAATATACCTTGAGGTAACTTTCCCCCAAGTCAGGCCCGTAACCAGGGGGGGCAGGGACATAGTGGTCCTAATCCCTACCCACTCGCCGCACCCAGGATCGGTCCCGGATTTTTGTTGGACACATTTTTTTTGGATTATGGAAAATTCAGGGGGTCTACCTTTGATCGCCTATAGTGGTTAAACCCCCTTCTTATCACCAGGAGCCCCGGAAGTTCGACTGTCGATGGGAGCCACGCCTATGGGTATCGAGTGACGCTGGACGTTGCGGCGAGTCGATTGGTTTCGAAAGCGAGCACAGTGTGTGCTCCGGTGACTTTTTCAGCCGAAAAAGCATACACGCTGTGTCAATACTAACTGCTTGTTTATATTTCGTTATTAGTATTTTTGACCTTTAAGTTGCATGCCTCACTACACATGTCCCGTTCGACTGTGCGCCGTCGAAGTTTCGGTGTGTTTTTCCTGGCTGTTTTAGCTCGTTAAAATCTCGCGACAATCTTCAATTCGTTGATAGTACATGGAAAAATGGGCCGGAGAACAAAGAAGAGATTCCAAAGTCTTTAGGTACGTTTGCCCCTATGTTTCCGCGTAGGGGGGTTCTCCGTCTTGTTTTTTCGTTGTAAATCCTCCCGCATCACGACACCAACAATGCTTCTTATGCTCTCCAATGCCTCTGAGCTTAACGTGCTACGCCCCAAAGTACTTACTTTTACGATGCTTTACTTTCTTTACTCACACTATATGGTACTATAAGTGCATAATGGGTCTGTTGCGTACTTTTGCTACATCAATATAACTCATTGTTTCTAACATAAAATTCTTCGAAAATAATGATGCGCACAGTAAAAACTTTCAAAATCCACTCATTAACTCAGAAAATACCTTCCATTTCAAACAACCCGCGCTACACCAGACACTATATCACCGACTTATAACTACATAGATGGAACCATCTCGTTTATGTAAACATGAACAGAACTTACAAACATTGGAATTTTTCGTTTAAATGCGTACATTTCTTATATTATTTTTTAATCTTTGATAAACCGAAAAGACCAGACAGCAAATGCAGCTTATATTTCACGTATTCAAAAAGAAATTCCATAATTTTGTAGTTACGATGTTGATTACTTATGCACGGTGGTTCTGTCTACGTAGTAGTTTACCAGTGCAAATAGTGTCAAGTGTAGTGGGGGATGTTTGAAATTGAAGTGATTTTCTGAGTTAATGAGTGGATTTTGAACGTTTTTAATGTGCGCATCGTGATTTTTGCCGAGTTTTACATAAGAATCAAGGTTCTATATTGTTGCAGCGAAAGTATAGAACAGACTCATTGCAGGACCTTGAATCCTACGCAAGTGAATAAAACACATGATTTAGGTAAACCCCTGTTGCGCAGTTGTGTTTTGAACCACTTCTCTCCACCTCCCCAAAGACTCCATAGTCGCGACAAGAGCGCCACTATGTCCACGTGCCAGGAAGAAAACACTTTGAACGATTCACTATTCAGCACTTACCTTTTAATTACTTTTCTCATTCTCCTCTATTCATCGTTTTATCCTTCGCTCTGCTGCGCTGCGCAGCACCACTTCCCTCACCTTCGCACACCTTCGCGCACCGCACCCCGCGCACTGTCGTGTCTCGTCAACGCGCGCGTCCGGATTCTCCTTTGCCCCCCGCCATTCGAATACGCACGCGCCGGCTCAATGCGCCCTAATCGCAACACGCGCGCTTTTCCGAGCACGCATTTTTGTCAGTGCAGTCCTTAATTCTTGATGGTTGCGCCTTCAACTCATTCTGATAGTCTGCAGTTATTTTTATTAGTCTTCGTATCATTTACCCCCCTCCCCCCTCCCCTCCCAACTCCCCTCCCCCCCTCCCTCCATCCTCAATGACGTTTGAGACGGGCTATTTTCCTCGAGGAGGTTTTTCAACGTGTCCCAGTCGTCGTCCATTTTCCTAGCCCGATACACATAATACATTTTGTCCCCTCCGAATAAATTGACAGGTGGTTGAGTGATAATCGGTGACAACTAGGCCTAATCCGCAATTTCACTTTGATGATCAGGAGTAATAATGTGTCTTTTTGACAGGCTCAATGGACCTACCAGATTAAAGCGTTACATAATCAAAGTATTTTGTATTTATTTTCTGTTAATGCCTCTATATCCAGTTTCCGGACCATGATACTTGAGGACGCAAGGCGGTGTAGGAATTCGAATAAATTAAATACCTAGTAAATATTATGGTGCGTTCTACCTATCATTGTGCGTTAGATCGTTGACTGAAACGTGCTGCACAGATACGCAATGGACGTAAAATAATATAAATTGAATCAATGTCACAATAGAAATAATCTCAGTCCCCAAGTCACGAAGGAAATGAGTTTACTAACATCAAGCCTGTTTAGAGTCTATAGTGAGTGTAGATATGACTAATCTGGTGGACGATTGGAGGGGGGCATGTAAAAAACTTTCATCTATTTTTAGCATAATGATTGGGATTTGAGACAAGGGCAACAGAAGAACACAGAAGACTGAAGATATAGAAGCAGTTGAAAGGAGGGGCTATAGCAGAACGTTGAAAGAATATGGATGGACATTTAATGAATGAAACTTTACTGGAGAGAGTTGGTAATGAGGGAAATGTCTGGAAGACTCAAGTAGAAAGAATAACTAGATTAGCAGTTGACGCAATTGCAATTGAAGCAATTGGATTAGCAGGTGGTGGGCAACAACATTATCTAGCTACTTGTGGATGACTATAAGATTAGAATACGTAACAGAAACAACCCCAAAGTTTAGGCTGAGAGGAATACGTAGGTTTGAAAAAATCCCGGAGGATAGCAAAATACTGATTTATGAAGAAATGAAAGATCAATAAGTTATTCTGACTTAATTCTACATGCATTCTGTAGTGTGAAACCGCACATACAGGGTGTCCCAAAATTCATAGTAAATATTTTTACCACGTATTTTTGGGGTCAAAATAAGACTTTTTTTCCCTATAAACATGGGTCCGAAATTGTAGTATTTTCGAGTTACAGTGTTGCAAAGTTTCCGAAAAACAAATTGAAAAATTGTCGTAACTCCCCATGAATTGTTCTGAATGCTCGTAAATAGGTACTCTGATGTGATTTTAGGCGCTCTTACCGATTTTGGCCGTGAAAATGCTGTATGAAAAATTTGAGGAGGGTTTCGGGGCTTTTTCTTGATTTTTCTCACTTTTTTTGGCCAAATAATGTGAAAACATGCTTTCGGATTCATTAACCCGAAAAACGATTAGCATTATTCAAAAGTTCGTAAAAAATCATGCATTTTTGGTCCTTATGAGTTTTTCCATTTCGCAAACCATTTCCGAGAAAATCGTCCCTGAAGTTGGAGAAGTCGGCCAAGGATTGACAAAATCAAAGAAAAGGTGTTTATCGGCCGACTTCTCCAACTTCAGGGACGATTTTCTCGGAAATGGTTTCCGAAATGGAAAAACTTGTAAGGACCAAAAATGCATGATTTTTCACGAACTTTTGAAAAATGCTAATCGTTTTTCGGTTTAATGAATCCGAAAGCATATTTTCACATAATTTGGCCAAAAAAAGTGAGAAAATTCAAGAAAAAACCCCCGAAACCCCCCTCAAATTTGTGCATACAGCATTTTCACGGCCAAAATCGGCAAGAGCGCTTAAAATTACATCAGAATACCTATTTACGAGCATTCAGAACAATTCACGAGGGAGTTACGACAATTTTTCAATTGGTTTTTCGGAAACTTTGCAACATTGTAACTCGAAAATACTACAATTTCGGACCCATGTTTATAGGGAAAAGAAGTCTTATTTTGACCCAAAAATACGTGGTAAAAATATTTACTATGAATTTTGGGACACCCTGTATGGAGGACAAAGTCAACAAAGTTCCATTAGGTTTGTTTCGTTCCATTTATCACTCTGAGTTTTGAGTGCACCGTATTTGACAACGTTCCATTACGTTTAATTCAACCCTTGTATTATAATAGGTCGAATTAAAGGGATTTTAGTCGTCGAGTCAACATTTTGGTCTAATAATTACTAGATCAAAAGTCATCATTATGCCTGCATTTGCAACTTTATCACATTTAACGCTACGACGCGACGTGACGGACTATGTGGTATTTGACCAAAAAAGTTGGACTAAACTCCCAAAAAAAGTTGTTATGGGGAAAAAATGTTGAAATATTCAAAATTTACATAGATTTTTGCATCAGAAGCTTGTATTTTGCGGGTCTAAACTTGATTATTTCACCTAGGGTGCGTAAAAGTCAGTTTTATCACCATTAAAAGCCTCAGCACGAGACTACAATCAAATCGAAAGACAGGTGTTACAAATGAATTTTCATCGGAAATTTTGGATACGGATCGTCTTCCTGGAGGTAAATGCAATAAATTTATCCCTATTTTATCCATTTTTAATTTGAATTTGATATTTATTTGCTGCTTCTAAGTTTTTAGCTAAAAACGTAAATTTTCCGATTTTCACTAGCACTTTAGTTCAAACATCCTGTCAGATCCTACGGGTATTATATGAGAAATGGTAGTCCTTAGTGCGTACTTTAGGCTTTGAAGTCGGAAAATGCTATAAAATGCTATATCGCTTGGAAAGTTACTTGGTATTTCCCGGTTTTTTCACGAAATTCTCATTTTCTCACGTGTTTTATAGGGGCTATACTTGGTATTTGACCAAAAAAGTTGGTAGAAACTGTTTATTCATCCAAATGACTAGAAATTTGGCAGCCGAGGGTATTTTTAACGCTACATTCAAATTTCGCATCAGTTTTTCAAAATTCAAAAATCAAAGATGGCTGCCGTCCTGCCGATCAATTTGCCACAAAATTTAGTCGGCAGCCATCTTAGATTTTCGAATTTGGAAAAACTGATGCAAAATTTGAATTCAACTTTAAAAAATACCCCCTGACATGGTGTGTCAAATCATTTAAACGATAAAATCAGTTATTTATGCCAGCTTTTTTGGTCAAATACCACATAGTGCGACGCGCCACTGCATCAAATAGTCAAAGCCGTTCATGGAGTTAATTTTGTAGTAACCAAGAAATCGCCAAACTGGAAATAAAACTGATAATGCCAGAGGAAACCAAACTACAAAATCAGATGACTCAGAATGAAGAAAAAGTTTCAATAGAGAGCTTGAGCCCCCCCCACATCAGTTCCAGTCTACACCAGAGTATACATATACATTCTGTCATACAGACGGGATAGTATTTATAACACGCAATTACGCAATGATGACACGGGCTCTTGAAAATATAAATACAGCATAATATAACATGCAAGCCAGTCAAAATATGTTCGATCGATACCATACAAATGATTTACACGGTCGATTTAAGAAAAAATTATATCTTTCTTTTTTCGGTTAGTATATATACTTATCATTTATTAAGCTAGGGCACCTCAATTTCCTGCCGTGGCGAGCCGTGAAATATGTTCGAATTACGCGGACCAATACCACTTACTGCCATTCGGATGAAATAGCAAATATTAAATCAGTTACGACGAATATACAGACGCTCTGTATCTGTATCTGTACAGCGCCCGAGAGGATTATAAAATACGGTGCAGCAGCCAGAGCTCAATTGGATGGTTTTTTCCAGAAAACAACAAACTACTACTGGTTTCATGTGTAGTTGGCTCCTTTCTGCATGAAGCCGTCCAATTTCTTAGCGGGTCTTAGTTTTAGCAGTGTCATTGCATGGTTTTACTCGGAAATCTATTTCTGTAAAAGCGGCTTTGAGATATACGGTCCGGTCCGGTCCGTTCCTCGGATCATGCCCACACTGGAAACGGTGCTACAGCTTGATGGTTCGTTCCTACGACGGGACGCTGATCGATTCCAGGCCATCGATCATTGAGGATTGAAACGGAATATCGTGTTATGCAGTATTTTAGTTCGCTCGCCGTTACGATTATGAAATTATCTTGCACCGATCGTAACTACAACCGTTGCAACCGTGGCTAAATAATGAGGTCCACCGTGGAAATGGACGACCCTCCATGAATAATTACTACAGGTGAAACATGCGGAGGAAAAACACCAGCTATTTTTGGAAATTTTAAGTTTGTGTCCATTCGTTTTTAAATAGAAAGGAATCTGTAATCATATCAACAGCAGAAGTAAATAAATAAAAGTTGCGCTCTAAATTGTTGAGACCAAGAATTTATAAAAAAGTTATTTTAAAAGTAAACCGAAAGTAAAATCAAATTTACTTCATTTTAATCTGGTAGGTTGAAAGAGTCTCTAAAAGTTCTTTTGACAAAATTTGGCTTTAATTAACTGCCAGTTTAAGTCAAAAGTGTTTCATTGAAGCCTTCCTGGGATGTGAACTACTAATAAACAACACATTCCCTGTACTCTTCAAGTAAAACGAAAGAAAATATGAGGAGATATAAAAGATGAAAAAGATTGTTTGCTCCTGAAACCAGTTCGAGTCTTTTAGGATGCAATTCAGAGACTCGTCAATAAAACCTCATTGAAATGCGGCCTTGGCTTGAGAATTCCTTTACATTTCCCGATTTATCCTGTGGATAAGGAAAGGTAGATTGTTTGCTACCTTGAAAAAAAAAAAAAATCAAAAATCCAATGCTTTCCACCCTGTTTTCACCTCTTTCTTCGTTATCTTGGTGAATGGAACATTTTTAAGGAATTTTCTAAACCCATGAGCATCTCAACGAGGTATTTTCGTTGAGTCTCTAAGAAGAACCCTCAGTCAAACGTTGAGTTACCGGAGCAAAGTGTTTGGATTTTGTGTAGTAATAAATGCAAATAAATTTGACGTTGGATAGACAAACTATGAAACAATATTTATAAGGTATGTCATGTAAATGAAATACTGTGACTCACATCAATTGCGTAGTAAGTATTGAAAAAAAAGAATTATGAGATTCGATACTCTCATTTCAAACATTTATGAAATTGTCGTCACAATGAAATGCAGGGGGGCCAATTGAGTAATGGACATAAGGTCCTCGAGTCTGATGGATGTTGAGGGCGTAAGTGTAAGTGACTTACGTCTAGTAGGTACTATCGACGAATTAAAGATTGTCGCGAGATTTTTATGAGCTAAGTTTCGCCTTCAAGGTTCTGGTTCGGCCACTCTTCATACTCCTCATATACCTTACAGGTGAGAGGCCAGTGCGGGTGGGGCGGAAAAGCCGTTGCAGATTAGTCCCACACTCACACACATAACTGAAAATGTGTGAAAATCTCGCGACAATCTTTAATTCGTCGATAGTACTTGAATGCGTGCCGCAACTCACTTGCACCCTCAACATCCGTCCCGTATTCTATTTGGTCACAGGTTCGTTTGAAACAAACTGAAGGACTCAATTTTATGATGATCTGAGTTTTGGGTAAAATAAAATTCAGGCAGTCTCCATGAAACAGCTGATGTGCTTTTCCGAAGAAATTCTGATTTAATGTCAACGTTAATTTCTATGTGAAATATAAATTGTTGCAGGCAAACCTCCCAAAGGAATTTCTTTGCAACATTCCTAACAGTGGCGTATCGTGCAATTTGGCAACGTTTTACTGTGTCCATTTAAAGCCATGTAAAAGGTCGAATGCAAAGGTGCTCACCGAGCACCCAGTAGTTCGATATTTTTCATAGGTTCAAATGGACGAATTGCAACGTTGCCAAATTGCACTCTACGACACTGATTCCTATAAGTACGCTGGTCGCTCAAGGATCGAGCGGCACAGATGATTATCACAGTGATTGGTAGCGTATTCTTTGACAAAAAGCTAATACTATTTATTCAAATAGCTGTTTTTGAATCTCTCCAAGGACATACACACACAAAAACTCTGTCATTTTAAGTGACCGCGAATAAACTACAAAGAATTGAATAATACGCGGTTATCTTGGTCTAGAGTGATCGGTCGCTGCGTCGCAAACTGGGCTTGAAGTACTGACTTTTTCGGAGATGAAAAATTTCAGTTTCATCCCGTTATCAATGTTTCGTTACAGACATTTGTAAATTGTAATCATGTAACCTGACATAGTCCTTGCTGTCAAATTAATATTTTTATTAATTTCTTTCATTATTGCATAAGTTAAAGGCAATATACATTGTCGGGCATTGTAAAAAAAGGGTTTATAAATTATCGAAGTAGGTAGCATATGCCACTCATTTCATTTTCACAAAACAATAATATTTTGTATATATTTTGGTTGGCAATGTAACATTTTTTTCTTACAGAGGATGGCTTGCTCACAACTCACTCGAAAGCTGATAAGATTATAAAATCAAGTATAATACATTCTTACCAACGCGGTTCAAATCGAGAACGATTCGGTCAAGGAAAATCCTAAACCAGAAAAATCATTAAATATATCAGCTTAATTTTACTATATACAATGTACTATCGACGAATTAAAGATTGTCGTACATTTTCAACTTTTTTTAGTTATATATAGATGTGAGTTTGGGACTGATCTGATACGGCTTCTCCACCCCACCCGCACTGGCCTCTCGCCTGCATGGTGTGTTGAGTATGAAGAGTGGCCGAGCCGGAACTTTGAAGGCGAATCTTGTCTCGTGAAAATCTCGCGACAATCTTTAATTCGTCGATAGTACATTGTACATAGTAGCTTTTAAATAATAAGGTTCACCTAACCCTTTAATGACCACGCTACTTCAAGAGAACACCGCTCCTCCGTCTATACAGGGGAGGTAGTTAACTGTTCGTACTCGGTGGAGTTGGAATTGCCTATACGACGAATTGAAGGCGATGTTAGTTCAAAAGAGCGCCACTCTTCCGTTTATGCAGGAAAGGTAGTTAACTGTTCGTACTCGGTGGAGTTGGAATTGCCTATACGACGAATTGAAGGCGAAGTTAGTTCAAAAGAGCGCCACTCTTCCGTTTATTTATGCAGGAAAGGTAGTTAATTGTTCGTACTCGGTGGAGTTGGAATTGCCTTATTTACGACGAATTGAAGGCGATGTTAGTTCAAAAGAACGCCACTCTTCCGTTTATGCAGGGATGGTAGTTAACTGTTCGTACTCGGGGGAGTTGGAATTGCCTATTCGACGAATTGAAGGCGAGGTTAGTTCAAAAGAACGCCAATTTTCCGTTTACATAGGGATGGTAGTTAACTGTTCGTACTCGGGGGAGTTGGAATTGCCTGTAAGACGAATTGAAGGCTCACAACGAGATCTTATCTTGTAGAGTTTTCGTCTGTATTTGCGTTTATTCGAACCGAGGACTGAATTAATGTGTAATGGACTAGAGGCAGTCGCGCAACGAGAGTTTCTTTATCTCTCTCTTTCTTCCGTTAAAAAACGTGTGTCAGACAAGGATGGACATTGGACAACGGGATAAAACCCCCGATTTCTATCCTTTTTCTACTTCTACATTCAAATGGGAAATGAGAGAGATGAGATCCTGGTTGCGCCAGTGACTAGAGGAGAAAAACGAGTATACTCGGGCTTGGCCCATAAGAGGTTAAGCACATAACAGTTTATACAATAAAACAGTTTTTACACTTTTAATAATGTTACGGTTCATTGAAAAGCTGTACCCACTCCCCACCCCCAAATAGAATATATGTTTGTCATATGTATATTGTATAAAGATTGGCGAGCCGGAAGTGTATGAAATGAACTGAGGACAATTTTCTGTTACAGTTACCGGAATTCCGGTTTGGAAAGTATGAAACAGAATTCAACCAACCAAAATCTCGGTCAAAGTAACCGGCATTCTGGTCACTTCAACTAGAATTCCGGCTACGTTAAGTAATAATAGTTCTGTTCATTACTTTCCGAAACGGAATTCCGATTGGATTAACAGGATTTTTTTTCTTATAGTGTGTCATGCCCAGGAAACTTCAGGTTTTGATTCCTTGTGCGACGGTTGAATCGCGATGTCGCGTCGCCGGGTCGGTCAGTCGCTTCCTCTGGATTCCATGCTCTGCGTAGCGGCATATTGTATGTGTGTACGATGAATCAAAATAAATAATATTAATACTTTCATTTTTTCCCCCGCCATTCATTTTCGGCATTATATTCATTACTTTAGTCCGTTTTTCTGAATCGATTCAAACAGAATTAATAATATTTTCCATTTTCCTCACATTGAAGTGGGGACTCAAGGCAGCGGGCACGCACTGCATCTCAGAAGCGGATCCAGGAATGCGTCTCCCGCCCTCCCCCCTCTCTCTCACTCTCTCTGTCTCTCTGTCTCTCTGTCTCTCTGTCTCTCTCTCTCTCTCTCTCTCTCTCTCTCTCTCTCTCTCTCTCTCTCTCTCTCTCTCTCTCTCTCTCTCTCTCTCTCTCTCTCTCTCTCTCTCTCTCTCTCTCTCTCTCTCTCTCTCTCTCTCTCTCTCTCTCTCTCTCTCTCTCTCTCTCTCTCTCTCTCTCTCCGCTCGTTTGAATTGCAAGTGTTAGAAAAGGAGATGGGGCGAGTAGCGATCACGTGCCTTTTGCCCCTTCCTCTGTTATTTTCCATCGCTTACATGGGAGGAGAGAGAGAAAAGAATGACACAATCCTGGATCTGACTCCGCTCCATCGTGCAAGATGAGGCGCAACCAGTGGTGGCTCGTGCTATTTTGCAACCAAGTTTTTGCCATTTGAATCTGTCCAGAAGTATCGATTTCTCAAGGATTCGGCGAATCCCCTAAAAATCAATTATTTTACTTGTGTTTAAATGGAGATAATCAATAGTTGCACGAGCTGCCACTGGGCGCAATATATAAACCTTCATAGCTCGGCGGTCGTCTACAGTGCCGCGGCAATTGTCGAAAACCAGAATTTATCCGACTGGGGATCTTTATTTGATGGCGGACGTAAAAATAGTTTTTCTTCGGAGCTTTAAAAAAAATAAATAAATAGAGAATTTAATGAAGGATGTAAAAAAATTAAAACTATGTAGTACGACGGCAAGTAAAATAGGCACGCAAATGACTGAACGATGGTAAATATTTCCGTTTACATCAAATATTGTCGTTAATTAAAGTTCAAATTTTGGAGAGACACCCAATTAAACTTGCGTATAGTAGTCAAGGCTTGAAATGTCCTCAAGATGTTGGTTCTTTGCGATTCCCCCAAGGGTACCGAAGTTTCACAGCGTTCTTTATTTTTACCATTATTTCCATCGGAAGGTAAACGTGATAGACATTGCGAACCGAAATTTGTGTGCATGTGTTGAACTATACACATATACTTTGCGTTGAATAATGCGTATTGGGAATTGCATACCCCGGCCGACCCTGCCTGTTATATTCGTTTCCGCCATAGTATAATGAGAGTAGAAGAATTTTTAGCATAAGGGGCCTGACATACAGGGTGTTTCACGTAACCTGCTCACTATGGTTTTCTTGAACGGGTGACGATAAAAAATCTGGAAAAATCGGATTTACAGTAACTCGGACCTGAAACTTCATTTAAAAATACTGCCACAACCCAAAATTTGGTTTTTGGGGAGTTTTCAGGGGGGGGGGTGCTCCCCTAATCTCGAAATTTTCAAAAAGCAACCCCTATCTTGTGATACTTCGTTTGAAAGAGGGTAAAATTCTAAGCATTGTGGCTTAAGCCGAAAGTCGATATCTTTTTTCGTTTTCGAGATATCGAAGGTCGAAGATCGATATAGGACCAATTTTCGAAAATTCTTAACTCCTACAAAAAAAGTCGTAAAACAAAAAACTGCACATGTAAAATACTCTACTTGATGAGTACTTTCAAGAAAAAATACGAATTTACAATCAAATAAACTAGAAATCGACTTTTAGGCACCTTAACATTTTTGGCGGGAAAACCCCCATTTCTCAAAATTTTCAAATGGCAACCCCTATCTTTTAATACCTCATTCGAAAAGGCGTAAAAAGTTGTGCATTTTGGCGCAATCAAAAGTCCGATATCATTTTTCTAATTCGATGTATCGAAAATCGAAGTTCGATTTAGACCATTTTTCGACCCAGTAAAAACCCAGAGCACCCCCCCTGAAAACCCCCCAAAAACCAAATTTTGGGTTGTGGCAGTATTTTTAAATGAAATTTCAGGTCCGAGTTACTGTAAATCCGATTTTTCCAGATTTTTTTATCGTCACCCGTTCAAGAAAACCATAGTGAGCAGGTTACGTGAAACACCCTGTATAGTGTCTCCTTTCGAAATCTATCAAAACGTATTCGGTAAGGGGTTGGTAAATATAACGTGTTGTAATTATGCGCAAACCAAACCCTTTATCAATGAGTTTTGATGCATTTCGGAATCTGTCCCGTCCGTCCCGCTACACTTGACAGAGCTCAATTCTCAAAAAGCCTCTACTCTACAATGCAATGATTGGGGGTGAACCAAAGCTGGTCCTCGATTGGAGAGGTGATGGATACTTGGGAATTACTCGTTCTCAGTAGCAATGCTTGCAATCTGGCAACGTTGGATTTGGTTCATTTAAACTCAAGAAAAATATCGAATGGTCTAGGAATCGGGAATGACCACCGAATTCGACCTTTTCCATGGGTTCTAATGGGCGATATGCTCCCTTTCCGAATAGCACGCTTCGCCACTGGTCGATCTCTTCATTTGTCTATATTTGATCGCCTGGGTTTGAAGTACCTATTTGAAGTATAAGTAAAAACAAAATCAATTGATGGAGTCAGGTCTTCATTTTTCTAGGTTTTAAAATATGTGCTCAAATGCAGTGGCGTAGCGTGCAACTTGGCAACGTTGTATTGTGTCCATTTAAACCCGTATAAAAGGTCGAATGCGAAGGTGTTCACCGAACGTTCACCCTATCGTTCGATCTTTTTCATGAGGTTAAATGGACGAACTGCAACGTTGCCAAATAGCACGCTACGCCACTGCTCAAATGGGCGCAGCGGAAAGAGTGAGATGTACATCTGAGCTTGAGCGTCCGATCAGGAATAGGTGGGTCATAATTTCAAATCGGTCCAATTGAGCATGCATGCTCCGTGAAAATTTCAAGTCAAAATTTAAACCCAATGAGTAATTTTTTACCTTCAGTACTACCAGAAAAGACTATTTACCGAAGGGTTCCGCTGAATTTTCGATATTTCTCATGTACCGCGGAAACAGCTGGAAACGCATGATGAACGAATGGTAAATAACTTGTCGATTGTCGGTTACGCTGTCGGTTACGTAACCGACTATTTCAAAAGTACTTAATAAAAATGATGTTACTTGTTACAATAATCTCTGATGTTGATTTTTAAAGCAAATTACGGTAGTTGAATTGAATTAAAAATTACAGGGTGGAACTTTGCTGTATTACCAACTCTTTTCGTATATTTAAGTGCCACTGACTAGGACCATAGGCAAATCACGAGATCGGATTTGTTTGTGAAAATCGTTTCCAAATAAAATCCATTTGCACAGATGTTGATAATTCCTGTTTAGAACGTTGAAGCGTGGTTGAGAAAATCGTAAGTTACCCAGTTTCACTTTTAAATAAACTTTTAAGATGTTGTAAAACAGTAAAATCCGTGCGTAACCGACAGACATTTTGGAACCGGGGGACAACCATTTTCCACAATTTATGGCATGAAGAAAAGTATTTTCGTAAAAAACGATAGTTTACACGTGTTCTTCGGAGTTTTTTGAGCATTTTCACTATCTTCAAAATTCATTACAGCCTCAAAATATGGTCAAAAACTTAAATTAAATACCAAATCTCGTGTGGGGGACGCGTAACCGACGGACATTTTGAACCATAAAACAATTAAAATTAGTATTTAAATAACTTTAAAAACAATTATTACTATTGCTCCTCATAAAACTAAGTTCCTTCGACTTAAAAATCGGAACATCGAACTTATTTGATCTTTTTTAAAAATATAATCTTGTTGGGACACCATTAGGCCCGTTTTGAAATTATGACCCAGGTGCACAAATTACTTAACTCTCACAATTAATGAAAATGGGTACTACAAACAAATTGGGCCATGTGAAAAATATGGAGCAAAGGACTTCCTTTTTGGCGGTCATGGTACCATTGCGTGTGGATTGCGGTTTCCATAGATTCACTATAGTCGCAATCGCTTGAGGAAACTGCATACAGGAAATGAGTCTCATACCCGAGTAAACATGAAACAGCCTAACTTCTCCTAATTGGTCACCTCTGTTGTTTTTGTGGACAACAAGAAAAAATAGATGGAGAATTGCAGCATCGCTTCGCTTGCATAGGTAGACTAGGTGAGTGTTAAGCAATAAAAATAACCGTTAATTTGCCACTTTTTGTGTGTGCTGTGAGACTGAATATGCGCCTCGTTTCGGGTAATCATCCCTATTAAATGATCCGATCCAATCGATAAAAATACACCTCTCTTGGGCAAATATCAAACTATACTTACGTCATACGAAACAATGAGTCGTTAGAAAATTAGTCTCGTGCATAATTAAATATTCTCAAAACTCAGACGCATGCGCATGCAGTCCCATTGTTGCCAACTTGTTCATCTCAATGCGCATTGACGTATTCTTATTATTATTTGCATTGATTCGAATCCGTGACAGAAATGTACAATCAAACCCAAAAGTTTTGGCAGGCTAGAATTCGAGATTTGCGGCCAATCCTTGTGCAATCAGAGCACTGAGCAGGCCCTTTGCACTCTGCATACACACTTGATTATCAAGCCGTTCATGGGCGGATCCAGCAATTTGGCAACGGCAACCATGAATTCTTTTCATTTGAACGAATGAAAAACAATCGATTCTTCAGGAGGCCATGGCCCCTTTACTAATCGATTGCTTTTCATACATTCAAATGGGAGAATGCGAGGTTACCATATTCCTGGATCCGCCTTTGAAGCCGTTTGGTGTTCGTAGAACTTAATACACCTGAGATCCCGCATAATTTGCAACACTCTGCGTTTATGCCCACTCAGTTCTCAGCCCGTTATCAGTCCGAATTCCTCACTGTCGCGTTGGGCGTACATCGTAGTTTGATATAGCAAATAATAATCAACCACTCGCGGATCCAGGAATTAGTCTGTCTCTCTCTTTACCCATTTGAACGCGCATGGTAGAAAAAGACAGAGAAAGGGGCACAAGTCAAGTGTGTGCCCCCTCTCCTAACTCTTTCTAACACGTGTGTTTAAATGAGCAGAGAGAGAGAGAGAGAGAGAGAGAGAGAGAGAGAGAGAGAGAGAGAGAGAGAGACACATGTCTGTATCCGCCGATGTTAAATCAACTATACTACTCGATCGTGAAGGCTGATCAGTAGCGTAACTAGAAATCATTCTATCTCTCTTTTTACTCATCCGAATGTACAGGTAGAAAAAGGATAGGAAGAGGGGATTGATCCCCCCTTTCCTATCCTTTTCTAACTTACACATTTTAATGGACAAAGTGAGAGAAAGGTAATTTCTAGTTACGCCACTGAGGCTGATCATTGATCAGTGGTCACTGGTCAGTGTATACATTACTCTTATACGCTTATAATGAACAGACGTTTATTAGCGAATATGCTCCGAAAAAATTAAAAATACACCGAATTATACGTCTAGAAACACGACTATTCTAACAAAAAGGACCGACTCTTGTGAGAAAGAGGGGAAAAGTTGTTGCTTGGGCACTAAATGGTAAAAAATGAAGATGAAAAAGCAAAGAAAAAAGGAAAAGAAGGGGGGGGAATTCATTACTTTTGAAGTTTTTCCCCAAGGGATTGCAAGATCGTAACCGGTTAGGAGAGATTTAGTCCAATGCAAAAATTTTCAATTTTTTTTGCAACTTCCTATTTTGTCCAATGTAAGAATACGTACAAAAATTAACTGTCCAAATTTAAAAATGTCCAGGGTTTACTTTTGTCCATGAGGAAAATTGACCAAAATCATCATGTCCAAAAATGAGGGGATGCACGCTCTGCACAAGATTAAAATTATTAATTAGTAAACATCCACCTTTATATCTCATATATATTGGATTTTTCAAAATCCACAACTGATAAAGTTGGATTGAGTTCAATTTCATAAGAAGTGGCCAAATCAGAAAGTGCAGTGGATATACGTTGATAAGTTTCTTCGGTCTTCCTTGCCGTAAGGACGTAAACTAAGGGAAAAATTCTCCACTCATGACACAACCATGCAGGTATGCATGCGATATGTGCTCTATTTTTAAACATAACATTCAATCTGACGATAGGATAGTTGAATGGTCCCTTTTAATAGAAAGAATGAGATTGTTCATTTCCTCCAGTGCGTAATTGTGTGTTCCGTTAATTTGTTGATTTCCACGAATGTTTCAAAATATTGGACAAAATTGATAAATCGTACATTTGTTCGATTAAAAATGGACTGTATAAAATGTGGGTAAGTTGTGTGTTGGATATATTAGCTCTTTGGTCGAAATAATAATGGACAATTTTAATTGGACTAATTTACATTGGACGATCTTTTTTTGGACAAAACCTGCATTGGACGAATTAGGATTGGACGAAATCTCTTGGAACCTCGACCCCCCCCTCACTTCTGGAAAGTATACCCATAGTCTTGCTAACAATAATAACTCGAAGATATTGCACATCTTAATATAATGTTTAAAGCTGTGAATTGATATACATATTTTATTGAAAATGTATTTCCTATTATCGCTAAATGAAAAAATAAAAAATGATATCTACTCTAATTTACTCTAAATGTAAGGAAGACAAAGTGTACTTCTGCAAGCTGCACCCAACATTAACAAGTGCCACCAAATATTTGTTTCACAAGAAAGATGAACTGAACATGACCTGCCTACAATGTTCCGAGCAAGCATGCACTCATTGGAATGTATGAAAGAATCAAAGTACTTTTCCGGATCATTAAAAACACATAGTATTTATTTTTATAAGTAGTTGAGATAGTGTTATCAATTCAATGAATAAACTTTATTGTATGCTACATTAAATTTTTCAGCGCAAGCATATGATTGGATTGTAATTGAGTGTATGCCTGCGAATTGTAAACAAAAAAATGAATGCATCCTAATCAGTTTGCTGATGCATTTAAGTCAGTATCCAAGACGAGGTGGCCGAGTGGTTAAGGCGTTGGACTGCTAATCCAATGGGCTCTGCCCGCGTGGGTTCGAATCCCATCCTCGTCGAACTATTTTTGTATGGATTGGTCAAAAAAATTGATGCTCTTGATACGTTTGAATAGCAATACTATGTATGAGTGATTTAGTCATATTGGTATAAGTATTAAAGAGTTAGTAAATGGTTGAATCGGATAGGCTCAAATCCAAATGCACGTTTGTCACTTCAACATTAAAAAAAGTCCATTGAAATTATTCTTTGCAACAACTCAAACACGCAATAAATTGCAATTAATTTTGCATTTGATGTGCGAAATTCAATGTTTTTTTTTCAATTTTTTTTTTTTTAATTTTTTAATTTTTTTCACATTTAGTTTTTATTTTTTATTTTTTGTTATCCCATTTCCCAGTTTCTGTTCATGTATGTACCTATAGTGGAGATAATTTTTTTTGCAATTCCCTAAAAAACCACTTCTTAGGACAAAAGTATGGATTTACCCAACATCCTTCACTATCCGATCCACACTTACTTAGCTGATGAATTTTAATCGCTACCAAGAATAATGTACAGGGTGTCCCAGACCACCCGTGTAGTAGGTACTTTTTCTCGGAAACGGCTGGGAGTAGAGAGCTGAAACAAAAAAGTCACATAGGGAATTGACCCCAAAGAATCCAATGAAAATATTTTCAAAGCCCCCAAAGGCCCCCCGGGGGGGTTTTGGGGGGGTTCGAAACACATTTTTCCATTTTTGGCGGGAAAAAGCCTATAAAAGGTTCAAAAACAAGTTCAGATCCTGAAAGAACAACTCATTGCCGACATTTTTGGTCAGGTAAATTTTTCCACAAAACCCCAACTTTTGGGGTTATGGGCCCTTTTGGGGGGAAATTTTCAATCGGCCACTGTGGCCACACTATTCAATATTTTTCAAAAAACTAAAACTCATCTGAAAGAGGAGATCAAGACCTTTCGATTGATGTGCCACATCATACCTAAAAACGAAAAATTAAGGCCCCCACTTAGAATCCAAAATTTGGGGGTCTTTGGGGCCCCCCACGTAAAAAAAGTCAAATAGCAAGGTATGGCTTGTGATACATCGATTGAAAGGCCTTAAAGAGTAAAATAAGATGACGCAATTTAAAATTGTCTACAGTCATTAATTTCAAAATGGCGGCCATTTGACAATTATGGGTGTTCAAAGGTAAGTCCTGGGAAAAGAGTCCAAGGTTGAACGATACATGGATTGAAAGGCCTTAAAAAAAGGAAACGAATGGCGCAAACCGCAAATCAATCCTCCTCTTCAATCAAGAGATATGACCGTTTGAAATTTAAACAGCCTTAAATAGGCCTTATTGGGCCCTCTAAATTTCAAACGGTCATATCTTTTGATTGAAGAGGCGGATTGATTTGCGGTTTGCGCCATTCGTTTCCTTTTTTTAAGGCCTTTCAATCCATGTATCGTTCAACCTTGGACTCTTTTCCCAGGACTTACCTTTGAACACCCATAATTGTCAAATGGCCGCCATTTTGAAATTAATGACTGTAGACAATTTTAAATTGCGTCATCTTATTTTACTCTTTAAGGCCTTTCAATCGATGTATCACAAGCCATACCTTGCTATTTGACTTTTTTTACGTGGGGGGCCCCAAAGACCCCCAAATTTTGGATTCTAAGTGGGGGCCTTAATTTTTCGTTTTTAGGTATGATGTGGCACATCAATCGAAAGGTCTTGATCTCCTCTTTCAGATGAGTTTTAGTTTTTTGAAAAATATTGAATAGTGTGGCCACAGTGGCCGATTGAAAATTTCCCCCCAAAAGGGCCCATAACCCCAAAAGTTGGGGTTTTGTGGAAAAATTTACCTGACCAAAAATGTCGGCAATGAGTTGTTCTTTCAGGATCTGAACTTGTTTTTGAACCTTTTATAGGCTTTTTCCCGCCAAAAATGGAAAAATGTGTTTCGAACCCCCCCAAAACCCCCCCGGGGGGCCTTTGGGGGCTTTGAAAATATTTTCATTGGATTCTTTGGGGTCAATTCCCTATGTGACTTTTTTGTTTCAGCTCTCTACTCCCAGCCGTTTCCGAGAAAAAGTACCTACACGGGTGGTCTGGGACACCCTGTATATGGGGAACTTTTTGTATTGATGTGCCGAATTTGCTTTGGGATTTGGTCAGATCCGAATCAACCATTTACAAACTATTTAATATACCAATATGACTAAATCACTGATACATAGTATTGCTATTCAAACATATCAAGAGCAACAATTTTTTTGATCGATCCACAAAAATAGTTCGACGAGGATGGGATTCGAACCCACGCGGGCAGAGCCCATTGGGTTAGCAGTCCAACGCCTTAACCACTCGGCCACCTCGTCTTGGATACTGACCGACATGCATCAGCAAACACATTAGGACGCATACAATCTTTTGTTTACAATTCATAAGCCATACAACTAATTACTTAAAAAACAAGAACAGTAAAATTAATGAGCTCGAACGAAAAAAAAAAAATTACATTGAATTGAACATAGCTCGCAACCATCAAGTGTATTTTAAAGGGGTGCGAGCCAAAACTTCAACAAAGTTGCGGCAAGAGTAGTTCTCCTTTACCGAAAGGCGTCGAAATGATCTAATTCACTTTGTATTGACGTAAGGAACTGAAAAAACCCCACCGGAACTATTGGTCGATCCAGCCGTCGCGAACCGGGGGGGGGGGCTTGGGATTTTTGCCCCCCGTTGACCCACCTTTCCTTAATGCTATCTTTCTTTCCTCCTTCCTTTTCCCCCTCTTTCTACCAATATTTCTCTGAATAGGAGGGGGGTGATGATCGCCCCCCCGTATCCTTTAATTAGTGCAAACTTTTAAACCATTCCGATTTTCTTTTTTCCCCGAACGCCCTAGTCAACAGATAAGAAATTAAATAAAACAAAAATAAAAACTACGCTATTTAGGGGGAGTAATACAATCTAAACTAACTGATGAATGCGGGAAGGAAAATTTGTTATTTTGAAGCCGTACATATGATTCCATGTAGAACGTGTCTAACGCTTTCTCTCCATTTCTAAAATTCCACCCCTAGATCCTTACATCTGAATAAGGGATGTAAGAATTACGAAATTAACATGGATACTATTTCAAGCCCTTGAGCTAAACACTTTTTGATGTAGTCAGTAGTTCTGGCATCGTGCGCAACATTTTCATGAGGCCAAAACATGTTGCCCAATTGGCTAAAAAATCTTCCCTATATTTGTGACACGTATGATTCCTGCAGAGCAAACTTACTCCGAGCGTGTAGGCAACTTATCAAAATAGATTGACGGATGCCTGCTCCAGGTGGATTTATGCAACACATTAGCTTGAAATAATTTCAACTTATAATTTTAATTCTTATTTTCATTTTTATGAACTGTTTCAGTATACCAACCGAAAAATGAGGCTCACTTAACGATTTTCTAAGTTTTATGAAGTGTTTACATCATTCTTTTGTTGAATTGAGACGGATCAATTTTAGATATTGGTCTCTTTTTCACCTTAAAATGTTAAACGTACTCTCAAATGTCCCCCCCCCCATCTCTATTTCTTTTTCTTTTTGGGTGTAAGTGGTCAAAAATGTTGAAGCGCCCCTTAAATAATAACACATTTAACTGAGTAACTTCTTTACCTTCTTCGTAAAAGCTATAGTTTGATAGTCCGTCGGCAAAACGTTGGTAGTTTTTAGTATCAGAGGCTGAGAGCTGCCGTTTTGCATAATATTAATGGCATTTTCATTTCACCGATGATTTCACTGGTTGAGAAAAGATTACACAGTTCAATTCAGTATATGACTGTAATAATGTGAAAAAATACTCTGATCTGTAATCTTTTCTCAACCGGTGCTGTCGTCGATGACTTTAAAAAACTTACGGATATTTGAATGAATTGACGGCGTTTCCAGTGATTGAGAAAAGATTACAGATCAGAGTATTTTCGAACATTATAGTCATACACTGAATGAACTGAGTAGTCTTTTCAATTCTCAACCGGTGAAATCATCGGTTAATTGAAAAATGTCATTAATTATAATCAAAACGGCGCGGCAGTTCTAATTAGATGAGTTATCTGTTCACAGCTCTTCGTAGTCTTCAGTCTGTCTTCACACTCATGTAAATAGAGGTGTTTTTCCATCTGGCCTCTGCGCAAGTTGCCGTCAATGCAACCAGTAGAAACGTTTAATGTACCTTAATTGTTTGCGTACGTTTCGGTCATGTAAACCTGAGAAAAATAAATAAATAAATAAATAAAAAAACCATCCACGCATGTATGTACAAATACCCATATGATGAACGACAAACTTTTCTGGAAGGACCATGCTTTATCATCCATTACAGATTGACTTCACATGAATCGTCGAATAATTTTAAAACGTTATGTTTGTTTGAGAACATAGTTAGAACAACTTCTCTTCATACCTTCCATTTCCATATTTTCAGCAGTGGCGTAGCGTGCAATTTGGCAACGATGTAATGTGTTCATTTAGACGCATATAAAAGGTCGAATACGAAGGTGTTCACCGAACGCCCCATAGCTCGATCTTTTTCATGGGTTTAAATGGACGAACTGCAACGTTGCCAAATCGCACGATATGCCACTGATTTTCAGAGCACTTCTGATTTTCTAAAAGCATCAAATATATGTTAGGATGTAAAATTTTCAAAAATTGCACTACGGAAAGTGCACTTATATAATCATCGGAAGTTTTACATTACTATGGGCATAATCGCTTCTCCGCGGTGCATGAGTTCTTACTTCTCCTCATAACATGAATTTTGCATGCGGATCTTTAGTGTGTAATGAAGCAATTTTGAATGCATAGCCTCTTTTGCGTGTCTACCAATTAACATGTTTGCAATCTGCATCACAGTGAATGGTGTGCAGCCGATACAACTATTTCACTGGCGGTCAGTGAAAAATAGCGACCCTCGTCTTTCTCAAAAAGTATTTATGCAAAAGCATTGATTTCTCATAATGTTCGATCAATGCCCCTAAAGAAAGATTCTTTTCCGTGAATTTACATCAAGGAGACCTCGATAACACACCACATTTCAAGAGCCGCCACAGCACCGTTGACGCGAGCGAAATAATTACGTATTGGCAAACTTGAAAAATCAACATCAAGAATCCGCGCTTCTGATTGGTCTGATTCGCGATCTGGTCCCCCGCTTGATCGATTGCCCGAGTTCGCCGTTCGCCGATCTGTGAAAACAATGACGTTCAAAAAATGTGTTTTTTAATCGAATTACCGGGGCGACTCCAACCCGTTCATTAACCACGCCGCGCAGCGTCATGCCAACCCGTAGTCTGTTGAGAACAAACATTGAGGCATTAACTGCCGCATGACCGTATGCAGGCAGCGTGCACGAGCGAAAAAGCCCACGCTAGAGAGAGAGAAATGACCTTTTTCGCATGCGGCACATAAGTCCCGCATAAATTAGCATCTTGACGGTTCTCGAACCTGGTATAATTACGTTTCCTCGTCCCCCGAGTCATGCGAAAAATTATAGCAATACTCCGTTTGTTTTGCCGCTGTCCAATGTCCAGTCTTCGCGACTCATACACTGTGCAATTCCTTTTTTTTTTACGCATATTTGCATCCATAGCCGTAGCCAGGACATTGTCTTTCTCTCTCTTAGCCCATTTAAACGCATGTGTTAGAAAAGGACAGAAAGAGGGGCTGAAGTCACGTGACAGCCCCTATATCCTATCCTTCTCTAACACATGCATTCAAATGGGCTAAGAGAGAGAAAGACAATATCCTGGCTACGGCTATGTTTGCATCTACTCGGGCACTCACTCGCCAAGAGAACAGATCGGATAACACTCCGGTCAGCGGTGACCAGACGAAAAATTTCAAAAGACTACTGTTTTATGACAAGATAAAAAACTGAAGCATGTTTGCAGATCATGTATAGACATTATTTTTTAAATGCCGTGAGTAAATATGTACCGCCCATTTTTACTCAGAATATTGTAAATCATGTTGCCATCTATGTCATTGACGCTCTTGACCAATTTGTTAAGGAAGTTAAACCCGTAAAACCACTCTGGAAGCAAAAGAACGCGGTATAATTTGGGACATGCGAATTGCGAAGTCCGTCTAATTCAACAAGGGAACAAGGTTTACCAATAGAGAGGCTGATACATGTTATAAGTCCTATTCCATAGTGTGGCAGCATGGACGATCTGATTCTGATTTGTTTGTTTACTCCATTTTTTTCAACCTTATAAATAAAATATTGTTTTTAGTTTAGTGGGAATTATAATTAAGCATTAAAAACGACATAACTTGTCCGCGACATTCACCATCCATCAGGGTTAATTTTACTAATTTTTAATGTTTTAGAATAATTCTACGCCTACAATTTCAGTTCGGGTTCGGGTTCTCCGCCTCTGTGGAAAAAAGGATCGCGGTTCGGTTCGCGGTTCAGAAATTCGGCGGTTTGGAGCGGTTCTAGGTTCGCGGTTCGGTTCGGTCCGATGCCCTGCTTTACACCTGCATTTTAGTTTAAAACTAATTTCAAGAGGGCTTGTCTCAATTTTCTTTTTTAACAGGTTAAAAAAAAAAAAAAAAAAAAAAAAAAAAAAAAAAATTTGCGAGGTTGACAAACCGAGCTCGTGTTAAATGTCCTCAAGAGATGATTTCCATCTTATGGATGCCTCCATAAAGTTTCAAAATCACGTTCCATAAACCCTCTCTAGTGCTATAGCTCGTTGGTCTAATTAAAATTTAATTGAAATAAAATCTATAATTATTTTCAACCCAGATATTCAATTTTGAACGGATTGAATCAAATTTTAAACTTTGTCGTTTATCACTATGAGTTTACACTGGGTCTTCTTGTATCCTGAGCTCTATGGCATAGAAGTATTCAAGCTCAGTGGTGGTTACAGGAGACCTCCCCCTTCCAAAGTATGAAATTTTGCTTTTGTTTTTCAACAGAAAATAGCACAAAAATGCTTTTACAAACACTGGCGTGTCTCCTCAGAAAATTTTACTTGATCCGCCACTGCCCAAGGTACTGATACTTTTATATCTCTCAATAAAGTTCCGATGACAATAATAGTTTAAGGAATCAACTTGTAAATAGCCTTGGCTCCGTAGCAAAGCGTCCGTCATCCGCGCAGCATCTGTAGTTATGACTGTTAACACTTTTTTTTTTCGATTTAAACCCCAAACAAATATTGTATTTGCGTTTGGTGCATGAAAGGCGAACCGCCCTTTATGTCAACATTTTGCATAGGATAATATACGCAGGATCTCTCTTCCTTCTTTTGTCCTGTCTCTTTCCATCTTTTTCATAAAACTAACGCAACGCAATCAGACCATTCAAGATTGTAGTCTCAGTGCATCTCGCACGTCTGTAGAACGTTTCAATGAAGAAGAAGAAGAGAAATCACTATAAAACTATTTACGGCTCACCTCTTTCATAGTGTAGTGAAAAAAAGAAGAAAAAGAAGGGACCGGTAACACCGTAGACCAAATTAGTCGATGGATGAACCTATAAATTTGTGAATTTCGAAGATGGTGCGTTAATTAATGTTTTTATAGTTTATACTGCTCTAAGCGTAAAGTGAGCGTTGCGTGGTATGTGAAGAAATACTGACTGCGCGGAGTGCGAACGGAGAGTGCAGCAGTGCACGATCACACGCGTGGAGACCGAGATTTCTCGGGCACCCTCAAAGCCCATCAGTATTAGCTGAGGAGTGAGGGTTCCATCTAGAGACCTGACCTATGATCTCTGGTCGGAATAGTCCGCGCCAAACGAGGTCATTATTATTGAAATATTTGAAATTTAAAGCATATTATTATTATACTTGCTTCATAAATGAGTTTGTTTATCAACGAGCAATACAACCCGAAACTCAGGACACTCACCTTTTTATTTTTTCGTTTTATTTTGTTTTTTTTTTTCATAATATTAAGCGTATATTTTGTTCCATAACCTCAGCAATGAGGTAAGATTCCGCACCATCATCCCATGCTATTTGAAATATTCGAGAAATTGCCATTTTGGAATTTTAGAGGGGGCTTCGCCGCTCTCGCAGGGGGGTTTTTGGGTTTTTGGCATTTTTCCTAGAGTACTATGAGAGCTTTGGATTTTTCCTGAATTTTTCAGATTTTTCCGCCCCCTGCAAGACCTCATACAAAAAGTGTGAATTAATTTCCAGGACACCCTGTATGTAGGGTAACGAAACGGCTCGATTTTGTTAGCAGCAAAATTAAACATGAATTTCCTCGGACTTCCCCCCCCCCCCCCAAAGTTATACACAAAAATCCTTTATTTACTCATAAAACCTTGACTGCCGGTATCAAATCATACGTTCAAACAGCGTCCGCAATTTTAATACTATATCAAACACTAGTCACTATTATATGTATGTTCAGTCACTGAATGCAGCAATCAATGATATCATAACTAAGACTATAGAACTATGGTTATCTTTGGTGGCTTCCGAATCGAGGCATTATTTCGTTAACGCTATCGGTGACTGGAAGGTAAGTTGAACAGTTGCTTGTTTGATGACATCAAATAATTATAAACGCTCTTTTTGAATGCGCTGTTTAAAAATGGAATATTCTACTCTTAGAGTGAATTTTGAAGGCTCTTAATGTGTTTTTTTTGGGGGGGTTTTTAGGCAACCAATTCCTGATCTAAATCGCTGTGACAAAAAAAAAGGGAAAAGACCACGAGGAGTCATAGAATTAAAAGTATGAACAAGGAGGGACCAAGTAAATTTTTAAATGAGGCGTTGAAAATTCTCATCAATCAAAGGAACTACATACGATTTGACAACGTTGAATCTTGTCCAATTAAACCCCATGGCAGAGGTTTTGGCGAGGATGTTTACCAAACATCTATGATAAGTATAGTTTGCTCTTTTTCACGGGTTTTAATGGACAAAATGCAACATTGTCAAATGCACGCTACGACTCAGCAATCTTGCAACGTCTAGAATCAATAGCGAGTACGAAAACCGGAACACAATATAATTTGCAGCAGAGTGAACAAGACCATTAGGAGCTGCAGCCGCAGATCAAACCGAAGAGCTAAGTCGCGCTTGCTATAAGTCGCTGCACAGTGTTACAGACGCATCATTTTCAGGTAGCACGTGTAATATGGGTCATCTGATTATTCAAAACTAAAAACAGTATGTGTCAATGCGTGAACCTTATGGAGTTTTTAGCGAGGAACTTGGTATAGCACCTTTAAAAAGGATCTTGCAATGCGTATTATGGTGCAGGATTGGTCACCAGTCACCATACAGTGCTACAGTTTCACAACGATCCAATTACTGGTAAATATTCACGATCAATGGATCAGTTGCAAGGGTTGGAAATTTTGTGTTTTCTATTAAGAAAATGATAGTACTTGATGTGCTGAGAACAATGGTGCTTTGGGTTTTTTCCCTAATAAGCGTACTGGTATTGGAGATACATACGTGTAAAGTTGCAAAAAATCGTGTGTGTAGTGACGTCACAACGCGAAACTCCCACTTAAAACAATGTATTTTGGGCCAAAATATCATCTTTTTGGAACAATAATGGGACTTAATTAGAAACCAAAGGCATCTTTGTTCTCAGCTCATCAAGTACTTTCATTCTCTTTATAAAAAAAACATCATTCCAGACCCTTGCAACTGCCCCATTATTTTGGAGTGTCACGTTTTAGATATATATGCTTACCAAGAATACCTCCGCAAAAATTTTCGTCGGACATGGAAAAAAAAAAAAAAAAAAAAAAAAAAAAAAAAAAAACTTATAAAGAACCAAAAAACTATGGATACATCATATTAAATACTTACATGGTTTGCGATACGTTATGTTTATTTGTATAATTTATAATTTATTTGTAGGTTTATGCTACGACCTATATCTGCTTATGATAACCATGTTCTATGCCCTGTGTGTCACTGGTCACTGGTCATTCGGGTATGTTGGCCAAATTCCTGCATTTCCTGCTCTAGTCAAATCCTATATTTGGCAGATCAAAATAAGTTCAAGGCGCTATATCGCCATCGCTCTCAGTTGGGTTGACTATTAAAGGATCAATTTTCAACGAAAGTTAAAAGCAAAAAAAGACGTGAGCCGGTATTAGTTTACTCCTCTTTACGTGACCTTTTTACAACCAGGTTACGAACAGAAATCAAGGTTAGCTCACTCGAATTCGATGGATAGTTAAATATTCCTACTCAGCAGTGTTCATTTTGCCTATACATCTAATTGAAGGCGCTCGACGAAACATTATTTTGAAAATCTTAAACATTTGGAATCGCTTTCACTGTCAATAAGGAAATTGGAATTGCCGGCTCAAGTATATTTTTGTTGAAAATTTATCTTATTCAACCGAACTGGGATCGCTAGCGCTGATGTGAATTTATTTTGATCTCCCAAATTTAGGATTTGACCAGAGCAGGAAATAAAGGCATCTCTCCAACATACCCGAATGACCAGTGACCAGTGACACACAGAGCATAGGACATTTTTATTTTATCATATGCATGTAGGTCATATCATGATATGGTTATCGATGGCGAGACTGTTTTAGAGTTAATTGAAACAGTTTTATTCTGTACCACTTCTTAGAAAAAACTATGATGAATCTAAACTGACATGGTCGCTGTCGATATCACATGAATTTAAGCGATAAATTAGACAAAATAAGCGGGTCAGAAAAGAGAATTAATTGCAGTAGTTGTCATAAGAATTGCAGCAATGAATACTATGTTGTATGAATACTATATGTTTTCTTTTTTGTATGAAAGTAATTTTTTTTTCTTTTTGGGGCTGAAGGGGGTTTTCACAACCATCTTTTGAAAATAAAGGAACGCTCTTCGTCTTAACTGCCCCCCCTCTCTTAAACCCAGAGGGTTTTTTGGGTTTTCAGACAATTAATTTATTTGCAGTACCGGCCTGTTCTATGTATGTTGATTCGTGTTTCGCCATTTATTCAGTTTAGGCTCATAGTTCTTCAAGAAATTCCTATGAAAATTTTCCCTTAGGAAATCCTGCATCATGAGTCAAATTATCGTAAAAAATCATTGTATTATAGTTGCGACTGTATAAGTTACCCTTTCTGCGAAAAGTAACTAAACAAATCTAATTTGATAGTCAATTGAACGATTACGATCGATAATTTCTTGAAAAGGCAACATTTTCGAGCTTTAACCCTTTGAGGGGCAGTGGCTAGTGCCACTAGCCACCTTTTATTTATTTTTTCCTGAGCTTATGAGATAGTGGCTATTGTTACTAGCCACTTTTTTTGGTTCATAAGATGCTCTAAAATGGGGAAAAAATATTTTCCACATGGTAGCACAGCGGTAAACATTATTTTTAGACCAGGTAAATGTTGACATTTTGAGATTTTCCCTCCAAGGTAGACCGGCCCCCACTAATATAGTGATATTTTTTTTTCTAGAAGGTTTAGGCAAATTTTTATGGCAGATTATGGATCTTGAAAATATTTTGAACATTTTGAAGTACTAGTGAGTAAAATTTGCTGATTTTGTAATATAATTACAAGCGTTAGAATAAGGTGGCTAGTTCCACTAGCCACTGCCCCTGAAGGGGTCAAACAGTGATGCATTGTCTATTTTCAAGTTTTTCGCCTTTTAGAAGGAATTTTAGGGCTCAGATAAGACATTCAGAGACTTATTGTAACTTAAACAACTTATTAACATTCTAAATTCTTGAATTCAGCCAATAATAGGCCTCGGAGATTAATTGAAGCAACGTCGTCGTTTACAGCATTGTATACAGCGTTTTGCCGCTTTACAGCATATTTTGGATTTTTTTCGGTACTTCCATGAAGAATGTAATTTTTTTATTCTATTTATATTATCTTTATAGTCTAGAAAACAACTTGAAAAAAGAAAAAAGTCACACCCTCTGTTGCAACAGAGCCAATAATCACTTTTTAGCGCAGCTCGCAGCAAAAATGTTGCTCTGCCACACACTAAATTCGGATTAACTTCAAAAGTTACAATTTTTTGGGGTAAACTCTACTGAGCAATTTTGTTTTCCATAGTGTAAATAACAATTTTATGATTTTTTGAGATTTTTTGGTGCTCCTCAAGATGTCTAAAAAGTTAATTTTAGTCGATCATAGGTCAAAAAGTGCCAGTTACGCGTTATTTTCAAGACTAAATCATGTTTAAATAAGTTTCTTGACTGTGTTTACAATTTTTTCTCATAAAAAATTGTTTGATTGATTGATTCTAAATTATAGTTGTCATTGTTTGGCCCTTTAAAATTAATTTAAACCTGATTTTCGAAAAAATATGGTAACCAAATTTTCTAGCCCTTTGAGGGGCAGTGGATAGTTACACTAGCCACCTGTTTTCTCCTATACTAGTATATGGAATTGCATGAAAATTTTTTTGGGGTCTATTTTTACCCCAAGGAACCTAGAAATGCAAAAAAATTTGGAAAAAAATGATTTTCCTTAATTTGCCCCTCAAAGGGTTAAAAAGGCATTCACAGTTTCATTTCAACGCGTCAAAAATTAATCAAGCTTTATTACCGTTTGAAAAACTACATACATAATGCCGTAGTATTTTGTCACGAAGGTATAGCTACAATTCACGTAGTATCACTGAATGCTTTGAGAAAAGAGACAGAAAATATGCCAGTATACGATGAATGCTTTTGCGTCTAATAGAGTAGTTTTTCTTAACGGCTCTATATTCAGATAATATTTGACGCGGTTTGCCTTGAAATTGTGTGAAAATTTCTTGGCATTTTGATTAAGGTTATCTTATCCAGTAAAGTGTGGATCTGTTGGGACGCTAATACTACTGCAAGCTCATATATAGAACAATTCAATGAAAAAGGAATCGCTTTCTGAAGTCAGAGCTTATTAATTCAATAAATCTTCGCATGGGCGGATGCAAGGATTTGTCTTTCTCTCGCTCCTTCCATTTGAACGTTTGCGTTAGAAAATAACGGCGATAGAGGGGCTAAAGTCACGTGATGGCCCCCTTTTCTATCCATTTCTAACACATATGTTCATGTTCAATGAACCGGAGAGAAAGAGAGAGACAAATTCCTGTGTCCGCCCTTGAATCTTCGTGTCAAGTCCTCACTGGTTCAACGAAACTCATGAACATAACCTGAAAGAAGCTGGATACCAGTGGCGGCTCGTGAAATGCGATATATCCATGTCTACTCCATTTGAAACTATAGAAAAGTATCGATTTCTCGGGGGTTCAATTGCGCCCCTGACGATCGATGCTTTTCTATAGTTTTAAATGGAGTAGACGTTTCACGAGCCGCCACTGCTGGACACTCGAGCCGAGCCAGTGTGCGGTGACGCGCGGCTTCGCGTTAGAGTCGCGAAGATAAACGTTATTCTAAAAATGATTCGCTCCTGCACTTTCACAATCTCACATTATTCGGAATGCAGTAACAAAAAAAAAAAAAAAAAATAGATACAAGTTTTAAAAAGATATTCTCATTCATGGATTGGGTGCCTCGAGGGACTCTAAACCCTCTCCTTGCCTATGTGTCTGCACTCTACTCTTCCTGAGTTGCATAAATGTAATCATAAATACCCCGGGATAGTTCAAAAGAACTTGTTGTCTGATGAATACCGGCCGGCCGGTCAAAGCACGGTGTGACCGATAGCGCAAATTCAACCGGTTCTGGAGCAAATTCTGAGGATGCACGATAATTAGGTCAGTGAGTAAGGAAGGTCTGCTGATAACGGGTCCATGGCGGTCCATCCAGGAGCGCTGTACATTTTTGAGCTCTCCCCGATTGACAAGTGAAAGCTGATCAAATCAATTGAAAGTAAAAAAAAAATTGGGAAGCTATTGGGCCAATTTTACTTTCTGCTGTAAATTTTACACCTGTATTGCGCCAACGAAATGGTTTGCAACGATTTGCAGGAAGTGAACGCTGATTATTGGTTGACAAAAAACATGTTCGTTGTAAACTGGGATCTCGTGATGACCGGGAGCGGCGGGAGTCAACCATCAGCAAAGGACTTCCTACGAACCTATTAAGGGCTAATGAGGCACATAACCCAAAGATATTAGAGAGCTACAGGACTCACCTGCCGGTCAGTAGAGAAACGCCGAAGTCAAACGGCGAAGAAAACAGGTCTATTGAAGGGGGGAGGGACAGTGGGACACCCACCAGTTTTTTCGCATAACATTTGATAAGTTTGAAAGATCCAAGAAAGGTATGAAAGAGAATGTAATCCTTTCACACAATTTGGGAATTTTCAAGACGGATACGTTTAATGGGTCAGTTGCAAACTTTTGCTACAACGATAAAGAGTGTTTCATCGTATGTAAAATCGCCCGAAAAGTCCATTGGTGGCATCATAAAGTCATGAGATGCGATAATAAACTCACGAGAGACGTGTAATGAAATCCAAGGTGGCGGTAAAATATCGAGCAATCTGTTTGCATGCACCTTTAACATCCAAGGAGTGCCAACGTTGACAACCTCACAGCTTCAGAGGTTATGTGTTTATTTACTTTGTGATTGGTTGTGATCGATATTGTGAGTTTGGCTGTCCTTGGAAGTTCGTGGTGCATGCATACAGGTTGCTCAATATTTTACCGCCATCTTGGATTTCATTAAACGTCTCTCGTGAGTTTTATACTGCATTTTATGACTTTCTGATGCCACCAATGGCCTTTTCACGCGATTTTACATGAGGTTGAACACTCTATAGCGATGTAACAAAAGTTTGCAACAGAGACCCATTGTCCCGTTTTGGCTGAATCTACAAAATCTCATTGATTTCATTAAATCGTTCGCGTTTCATTCAACTCACCTCTCCGCATACTGATGTACCACACTTTTCGCCAAAGTTGTTAACGAAGGATCCCACTGTCCGGTAGATCACGTGCCTCAGTCTACCAATCCGTTATGATATCAAACTTGACGCATCAGAGATCACTTGAAATATGCATCGGTTGCATCCATTAAATGCTGGATGATGCTGAGCCGTATCAAATATGCCCATTCTTGGAGATACGACTCTTGCTGAATGAGTAAATGCGTAGATGTAGTATTTGTGGTGAAGAAGAAGGTGAATAGAAGGCGGAGCGAGAAAAAAAAAAAAAAAAAAAAAAAATCCGAGATCCCCCAATTCTCATTCTCTTTTTTTTCTTATCATGACACAGTGACACAGAGCCACGGCAATTTCAGAGTCGGAGAGGTCAAAAATCAACGCGGAACGCTAGCCTGATAAATGGAGTTGCAGTAAGTTATGAGGCATGAAATCGCAGGCGCCCGATCTCGATCGAGGACTCAACATGAATGAAAGTACCTATAGCACCCTGCAATAACTTTCTGATGAGGAAAAAAACTCATACTAAATAATGCTGACCCCTCAATCCTCTAATACGCGCGTATTACTCACCACTCATTATGATCTATTAACTGACGAACGCATAAAAAAAAGCTCGTTCTGTTTTTTTTTTGTTTCTTATCTTTTTTATTCCTCACATAAATAATTTGATTTCTGTGCTGACTTGTTAAGAGTATCAAGAAACTAAAATAGATACACAACGTGGGCGAACTGTCGAAACTTTTTCTCAATAGTTAACTGACCGCTTTATTATATCTCTCTTGGTATATAATGGAAACATTTTGTGTGGTGTCATCAGTAGCATCGAACAAATCAATATGCAAGTGAACTTAAGGTATAATCCGGTGTGCGCTCAAAACATTACAACCCAAGGAAAAATATGATAATATAAATATTGATATTGATATAAGAGGGAGAGGGGGTGTTTCATCTACCCTAGCTTCAATTTCTTTTATAAGAACACAGTGAGTTATCCATTATGTAAATCCTACAGACTTTGAAGTTCTATTAGGAATGTTGCATGAGTCAAGTCCTTTGACGGGCGTCACGGTATTGCCTTGAAACGCCTTCATTTTGAGCGTATGCAATAAAAAGACTTGGGGAAAGCAGAAATAGATACCGCATGACATCGATTCTCACTTCTTACACGCAACGCAACTTTGTTGTGTGCAACAATGTGGGTTTATATGATGAGATGATTTCAAGGATGGTGCTACATCAGAGATATCCTTTTCAATTAGAAGTTGACTCGGATTCATACTGAAAAATACGAGAGAAAATTGAAACGGTCTGATAATTTTTTTGTATGCATTTTTATATAGAATTTGTTTGGCATTGGTGTCCTAAATAACATCTCAGAATGTCTGGGACGATGGAATTGGTACACAGTTTAGGATATAATCTGGAATCATATTCGACCCCCTTCTTCCGCCTCCATCATTGGTATTTATTTTGAAGGTACAAATCACCCTGGTGTCACATAGGTCAGTTAAAGAGTTCTATCATATAAAAAGTCCAACATTTAAAATTCAAAACGTTTTTTAATAAATAAAAAAATACTACAATTAATTTGAAAACATAATTACGATGATAATTTAGATTAAAAGCACACCTATCGAAGTATGAAGAAAAATTGCTGCGCAATTTTTTCTAATCATTACGTATAAAAATCTATGAATCAAAACGCAGCTCAGTCTTATAATTTTATGCGCATTCGTACGTGTATCGAAAATAGAGATATTTTCTTGCCATCCTTTCAGTATAAGATCGTGAATTCGCACATTATGTCAGATTGGCAATTGCTCACCCGGTTTGCAAAATATCCAATTGGAACTGAATAAAAATAGCTATTATATTCTTTACTTCAAAACATATTTATGTCAGTGCAGCAAAAAAAAGAAAAAGAAATGAATAAAAATAAAGTTAGGAGTCAGATGCTAGAATTGAGTCAGTTTGAGTTCAATTTATAAATGTCTTGCAAGAAAGTAACGAAATCCATTTTGACCTATGAGTTGTATCGACCATCGAGTTCAAAATTTTAACTCTGGTCTACGACTCTGGGCTAAATGAATTCAAAGTGTCTAAAACAAATATGCATTATAGAGTGTGAGCCCAAATCAGCGCATAGGCCTAATTTTTTTCATACAAAATAAATTTGTATTTTCCTTGCAGATGGAGCTTAGACCCCTGATATCAGCTCAATACTTAGATTTTGCTAATTTTCTACGCTTTTACTTTCCAAAACTCTCAAGTGCTCTTAGCTGAGCAATAGGACTTGCATGGGCGTTAATCTGCGGAATATCTGAACATATTGAGATTAAGCAGCTTGTTAATCTGGGCTGATTTGAGCTAACGGAACTGTGAAACCCATCTAGAGGTTGTTTCAAATTAGTTGGCTTTTGACAGTGACGTAGCCAGGAATTTTTCTAGGGGGGGGGGGGGGAGGGGGTCCGGGATCCATTAATTGTCAAGGGGGGTCCAAAGATACTACTTTGGTGAAATTTGTCTGAAAAGGCAAAATCCTTGGCTACGCCACTGGCTTTTGACATTTCTCAATGTTGATGTGCAGTAGTTGCTTTATATCGTCTCTGCGCGTTAAACTCAATGAACTGAGATACGCGATCGTGTCAACTGGTCAACTGGTCAACTGCGCCTATACGTTGAGAACTGGCCGCAACCTCAACTCATTCGATACAAAAAGAGATGTGGCGTTCTCAAGGACGGTATACGTTGCTTTTTTGGTCATACACTTGCAAGGAGAAAAATTTTCTACAGTAAATATGACCAGAGTTTTAACAACAAGTTCCCAAATAAAATTCGAGCAGTTTTCGAAGATAATTCTGATATTTTCAAGGAGAGCTCTGGATATTTTTGGTAAATGTTCTGGTATTTTTTTTTACCATACTGATTTAGCATTATTGACCTGAACAATTTGGTGACAAGTGCCAGAATCAGTGCGGCAAAGTGTGCTATCTGGCAACGTGGTATTTTAATGTCCATTTGAACCCACATAAAAGGTCAAATTCGAAAGTCATCACCGATCCCTTGCCTGTTTCATATTTTTCGTGGGTTTCAATGAGCCACTGGGTCTGTTGAAAACTTTTGCTACAACGATAAAGAGTGTTTCATCGTATGTAAAATCGCCCGAAAAGTCCATTGGTGGTATCAGAAAGTTATGAAATGCGATAATAACCTCACAAGAGACGTTTAATGAAATCCAAGATAGCGGTAAAATATCGAGCAATCTGTATGCATGCACCTTTAACATCCAAGAATTGCCAACGTTGACAACCTCACAGCTTCAGAGGTCATGTGTTTATTTACGTTGTGGTTGGGTGTGATCGACATTGTGAGGTTGGCTATCCTTGGATGTTCGTGGTGCATGCATACAGGTTGCTCGATATTTTACCGCCATCTTGGATTTCATTAATTGTCTCTTGTGAGTTTATTGTCGCATTTCATGACTTTCTGATGCCACCAATAGACTTTTCACCCGATTTTACATGAGATTGAACCCTCTATAGCGTGTAGCAAAAGTTTACAACAGACCCATTAAATGCAACGTTACCAAATGGGGCTATTGCACACTTTTGCTGTAAGCGATTTAATAGTCGATTTTGGCGTAAAAACCTCAAAAAATAACGATGGTGGCACTAAAATTTTTCCAAAGTCCACTTCTGAACTCAATAAACGCAGTTATTTGCGGGAGCGTAATGGTGGCCGAAGGCACTAAGAATGGGAGATTCCTATCTTAATTTCGTCACTCTTTCTATGCTGACAAGGATGATTCACAGAGTAATTAGTCATCAGAGTGATGATCCACACCCGATGAATGGTACCGCAACACCAAGTGACACCGGTGTCAAATGAAAGTAGTCTCTTATTGGTCACTTCTTGATGGAGTTTCAGAATTGTTAGATGGGAATCTCCCATTGTTAGTGCCTTCGGCCACCATTACGCTCCCGCAAATAACTGCGTTTATTGTGTTTAGGAGTGGATTTTGGAGTTTTATGCCGCCATCGTTATTTTTTGAGGTTTTTACGCCTTAATCGACTATTAAATCGCTTATAGCAAAAGTGTGCAACAGCCCCATTGCTCAGCTTACCACTGGCCAGAATTCTAATCAAAAAGATCAAAATTTTCTTGAGAACTGTCAGAGTTTATTATATCAGGAACTTTCAATGAGAATTCTGGCCATTTCTTTAGGAGAACATTTTTCTTCGTGTGGAATCTGTGCAACAAGTGTTTTTTTGATCAAAATTAAAATCAGATTCGATAAGAGGCACTATCCAGAGTTTCTGGCTGAGTTGTGGTGTCATGGCTTGCTATCTGTTTGTCTTTGGCATCCCTACGAAGTCTGATGAATTGGAGTCTGCGAGAAAATGGCGGAGTGACGAAAGGGAAGGGTAGGGCCGGCTGGAGCGACAGGGGGCTTAGATTAGCGAGGTGGGTCACAGGAGGTAGAAACGGCGAAAACTTGAGGAGCGTGACAGCTGTGGTCTGGACGGGTAACGGGACTGCAGGGGCGGCGGCGGTCACTTGGTAGGCGGCTGCGTTTTTCACGTTCAACCATTTGTAATCGATATATCGAAGCGGCGGAGATTGCGCTGGTGCCGGGCTGATAGGAATGACTCCGTATCCGATCAGAGGTGATCTTGGAGGCAGGATACTCTGGAAAGGTTTGATGTAATAGACCACGCCCGCTTCGGCAGTCCTGCAACAAACACGCGATTATGTCCCCGTTAGTTTTTGCGCATCATAGCTACGACTGGTGGTCGCGGATAATGTCTTGAGAAGAAAACAAATATTCTTTCATTGACCTACCAGTAAATATAGACGAAAATATTACAGTTTCTAGGAGTTCGTCTTGAAAATTTAATATAGCTTATAAATGAAACTTTCAAAGATTTCAATGAAATTTTAAAAGTCAGTGAACATATATACAGGGTGGGGCAAAAGTCCGAGTACGGCCGATTATTTTTTGAGCGGCTTTAGCTAGAGAAACGAGCTTTGGGGTGTGTTTCTAGACTAAAAAAAACTATCTTTTGGTGGGGTCAAAATTTTGGTCAAAATATCGTTTTTAGTTTTCGATATATCGAATGGCAAAGTTGGATTTTCATCCATTGTCCAATTTCGATAAATTGAAAACTAAAAACGATATCGAACTGCGCGGTTTGCGCCAAAATGCTCAGTTCAGTGTGCCCTTTTGAGCGATGTATCACTCGATGGGGTTTTCATCCTACGATGATGATTGGAGTCTGCGAGAAAGGCGGAGTGACGAAGGGAAGGGTGGCGGCTGGAGCGACAGGGGCTTAGATTAGCGAGGTGGGTCACAGGAGGTAGAAACGGCGAAAACTTGAGGAGCGTGACAGCTGTGGTCTGGACGGGTAACGGGACTGCAGGGGCGGCGGCGGTCACTTGTAGCGGCTGCGTTTTCACGTTCAACTTTGTATCGATATATCGAAGCGGCGGAGATTGCGCTGTGCCGGGCTGATAGGAATGACTCCGTATCCGATCAGAGGTGATCTTGGAGGCAGGAGACTCTGGAAAGGTTTGATGTAATAGACCACGCCCGCTTCGGCAGTCCTGCAACAAACACGCGATTATGTCCCCGTTAGTTTTTGCGCATCATAGCTACGACTGGTGGTCGCGGATCATGTCTTGAGAAGAAAACAAATATAAACAAAAAATATTCTTTCATTGACCTACCAGTAAATATAGACGAAAATATTACAGTTTCTAGGAGTTCGTCTTGAAAATTTAGTACAGCTTGTAAATGAAACTTTCAAAGATTTCAATGAAATTTTAAAAGTCAGTGAACATATATATATACATGGCTGTCCAGAACGATCAATAGACTCATTAATCAGTCCTCCCATTTGAATTAGCGTGTTTCCGTAGGGGAACCATTAAATTAATGTTAAAGTGAATTGTATTTTTGTGTCATAGAGATATATTTCTTCAAGAAGAAACACCAGGTATATGCTTATAGATGCGGGTCACACATTAGCCTCGTTTATGCGAGAGATCTGAACCTGGATTGAGTCAACCCGAGTTGAGTTTCAACCTGGGTCCAACTTGGATTTGCGCATAAACACCCGTGTATTTGAACTCGAGTTCAAAGGATTTCTTTCTTCTTCTTCACTGTGTTTGTTTACATTTTTGACGAAAATGGCGGCGATGCTTGGTGCGGTACGGACAAGTGCTACCGCATAATAAGACGCGTGTTTAACCTCACTCGGATTGGTGACATCGATGCCGCGTGAGCCCGGGTTCTGAACTCCAAGGTGTTTATGCGTAAAATCTCAACCCGAGTTCATCGACTCGACTCGGGTTTGAATCGGGGTCAGGTTTGAATCTCAACCCGGGTTGAGATGCTCGCATAAACGAGGCTATTATAATTGTCTAATTGGTTTACATCAAGATCCATGTAAAAATGTGAATGCATGTAAATGCAATCGTTGCCATCAGATAGGAGAACTGAGAAATGCGTTTCTTAAAGCAGTGTACACGTTGTCGCATAAGTCTTAGCGTCGAAGATTCGATGCAACCCGCAATATGTAACTCGAGCCAGTCTCGGTTTTGATAGAGTCCCTTGATGGAAATATTGTATAGGGAGTACCGACACGACGCTTTATGCATTTTGATAGGAGTCGATTTTGTCGACCGCATGAACGCATTCGAAGGTTAAGTTCGACAGTGGACCAGTGGTGGACTGGCGGATTTGCCGGCATTCCGGTCCGTTCCCATACGTTCCTCTACGAATCGACTCTTTTCGTGTGGAGCCTTCGATGTCGTCGACTCCTGCTCGACTCCGTGAGAGCCTAAAACCAACGACCAATCACAACTCGTTGAGCTCGTGTCGGTACTCCCTACACAATATTGCCATCAAGGGACTCTAGGTTTTGATAGAACAGAAAAAAAACGAAGGAAAGTGTGCGTTGTTTTTACGTGTGATGCGGGTTGCATGGAACTGTCGATGGAGGATTTATGGGACTGCTTGAGCATTTGGCCATTTGCTCATCACCGTAACGCTTGCCTGCCCCCCGAAGATACTCCGGGCAATTGCATCTCCATTCTTCAGCATACAAACAGAGGAACACGCTGCTGCGCTGCGCTGCTCCAATCCAGCGCGCTCATGGCGCATCTTCAGATGGCGCGTGTCTCACAATTCGGTGGGGGTTATAAAAGGATCGGGCCCAATGATAAGCTCCGTTGATCATTGTCAGTTCCGGAAGCTGATTGTGAAGACAATATACTCTTCCATTATTGCCAGGTATGCCGAGACAAAATACACAGAAAAAAATATATGTATATTTATCTATTTTGAATTTAAAATAAAATATTTTTGAATTATAGGACAATAAGACGTACTTTTAAACTAAAATTAATTGATTTTATATAGTAAAAATAATTGTTTTTAAATTAAAAATAACTGTATTTAAATTGAAAATAATTGGTTTGAGATTGAAAATTCGGTATTTTGATCAAGTGAAAAGTTTTTTTTTAATTTAACAAGACTTTGTTTCAATTTTAAAATACGTCTTTTTGTCATATAATTAAAAAAAAAAAAATTACCAAACATTTTTTTTCTGTGTAGCTTAGGAGCTCTTTCATTTCGAATAGCGTCAAATAGGGCCCCCTTAATCCTCAAGTTACTCGTGCTGTTTGCAGTGGCGTAGCGTGTAATTTGACAACGTTGTAATGTGTCTATTTAGATCCATTACAAAGATCGAACTATTTGGTTTTCGGTAAACACCTTCGCATTCGATACTGTCCATGAGTTTTAATAGGCACATTTCAACGTTGTCAAATTGCACGCTACGCCATGCCACTTGCTGTTTGATCATGGCCAATGTAAGTTACTTTGGATCAATTGGCGGATCCAGGAATCTAGCAGCAGTGTATTCTTCCCGTTTGATTGCATAAGAAATAATCGATTATTCACGGGGCTTCAGCACCTTCAAGAATCGGTTGTTTATCAAATATTAAACATTCAAACAGGAAGAATGCGCAGTTGCCATATTCCTGGATTCGCCTATCTATTTTTGGATCCGCACTGAAAACAAAAGGCAAGTTAATTTGAGCCTTTGGTGGTTCCAGGTTTGCATATTGTGTAGTGATTTGAATGGTTAATATTTATACATGATAAAAAAAAATACAGGACTTTTCTGTAATAGGGAGCGTTCTAGAATTTCCAGGTGAGCTTCCCTGGGTACCCAGGGAGGCTCCAAGTCGTTCTTTTAGTTTCCGCTTTCGTTTCTGATAACCCAATGGAGTTCATCGGAGCGTTCTAGAACTCTGATAAAATTCATCAGAACTCTTCTCCGGGGTACGAACTCCGATAACGTCGATAAAAACTAACCTCAAAGAAGTAAACAACCTATTTCCGTGTGTTCATATGGGTGTTTTGGAAGTTATCGAGACGTAAAAAGACATTTTCAGCAATAACACGCTGCGCCTGTGATCGTTTGGAAATTCATTGGAGGGCCGAGAAGCTTCTTCAAAACACTAACGGCTTTATCGTGAACACTTCTGAAGCATTTTTCCGGGTTATCGGATCGGAGAATTCTACAACGCTCCCCTCTTTACAGGCATACGGTTTATATTCACAGTTAAAATTCACCACAAGATGGTTATTTTTTGATCATGCGATTTGCTACATAATATTTGGACAATCTAAGGGTTGAATTTGCTCAAAACCTTCATTTTTATTGCAGCTATTAAAAACCCAAATTTTTAAGTTATAACTTTTTAGTTGAATCAGGCAGGGGGGGGGGTCTACAGGGATACAAAAATAAGAGCTCATAAACTGCTTAAAAATATGAAACCCCCCTCCTCCCTCCCTATTGAAACCCTCGCAGGATGGTCCAGAATGGCGAGCAAGGGGATTTGAAACTTTTTTTGACCTATAAGGAAGGAAAAACAATCATCATCTTAATTATTAGGGGCATCAAGAACCAAATAAGTTAAAAGGGAATGCATCCATAATTACCAATCAATTAAATTAGCATGAAAATGACTCAAATACCTCGACAGTGCGGGACAGTCAGAGAGTAACTCGACCAAAAAAGGTCATTGCATGGATTTTTTAAAGTTCCCCTCCCTCGAAAGGAAACCCGAAGTACGCAGATCGGCGAGTTTTTTAAATGCGAGAGCGTGAACGGAAGGTTTGATTTCTAGCTTTTTATTAATGATGATATAATCACCCTGAAAATATATCCTTTGTAAGTGCGTTTGTTGAGCGAAGTAAAAGAAACGGTCAGCTATACACGGAAAAAACTACGGTGAAAATAACCATACGGATACCTGATTTTGGCACCTGCTAGATGTTATGGTAATGTTAACCAGAAGTATACTATGTTTTGACTAGGTACAAGGTGATGTTACCTGATTGCATGTCGAATTTACTCAAAGGATCGGTAAATGTACCATATTTTTAAACAAGTTTACCATAACATCTAGCAGGTGCCAAAATCAGGTATCCGTATGGTTATTTTCACTAATTTTTTTTTCCGTGTAGCAATATCATATTCTGGGTTAGGTCTAATCCAGGCCTCAAAGCAGTTATTGGCAACTGAGCGGGTGGAATTTTCAGTGATTCAAAAGAAGTGTATTGAAAAGTGAGCAAGACGGACAAAGCAAAGCTATCGATGATAGACGACGTCAGAGTCGAACGAAGGGCTGAGCTCTGTGATTGGTGCCGTTCCGTGATTTGCCGTCATTAGTCTCTCCGCAAATCGCCGCTACCTATACGCAGCGGCGACGCACGGCCTTACGTATCTTGAAATACCCCACAACAATTCACCCGGTGAATTTGTATTCCTTTTCTTCTTCACAGAACTGCAGACACACTAGATAATAACAAAAGATGAGATGGAGAGTGAGTGATTGAACCAAATCCTACATGCTGCATGTATAAGTACAGAACACACGTCTAACCACGGCCGGATCAGCGGCCGATTTGAATGACAATCAATTTCCTCCGTTTGCTCTCCATTTCTTCCTTCCTTGACCGAGTTACGCAACCGTCTACGTCTGTTTATTTTCCTAACTAGAATGGATGCAATTGTTGACAGACTCATTGCGTTCGCTATTTTTTTTTTTTTTTTTTTTTTTTTTTTTTTTTTTGCAAGAATGCCTCGAGGGCGAATTAATTTAAATGCCGTTGCAGAGTTTTCAAATTGCAGCATCCGCTGGCTGTGTTACAGTCAAAAGTATACTTTGACGGTTTTTTCAATTGTTGCATTCAAGTTATCAAGTATTTGAAGTTTAGAGTATTCTGTTGAAGTGTATGTGGGCAAAAGTCACTTAAAAGCACCAATTGAAGATAGTGATTGACACCTCAAATGTATAGTCCCTTGATGGAAATTTGTCTAGGGAGCATACCGTTACGACGCTTCATGGAGCTCCAGAAGAGTCAAAAATTGACATTGGCAAGATGATAAATCGACTCCTCTGGTCTCCAGGAGTCACCAATAGATGGCGTCATCTTACGGATTTGTCAGTGTTAAATCAACAGCCTATCAGAACTCGTTGAGACCGTATCGGTCAGAGCTGCCGATTTGCGTAGATTTAATGACATTTTGAAATTCACCGAAGATTTCACCGGTTGAGAAAAGATTACAGAGTTTAGTTCAGAGTATGACTGTATACGCGAAAATACTCTGATCTGTAATCTTTCCTCAATCGGTGGAAACGCCGTTAATTAAAATATACCGGTTGAGAAAAGATAAAAGACGCTAGTATTTTCGTGCATACAGTCGTACACTGAACTAAACTCTGTAATCTTTTCTCAACCGGTGGAATCTTCGGTGAATCTCAAAATGTCATTAAATCTACGCAAATCGGCAGCTCTGGTATCGGTACTCACTCACAAAATTTCCATCAAGGGACTCTAATCAAATTCAGACTTGTTATGATGTCTCATCAAGTAAATCAAAATTCGAGCCGGCGAACATATTCCATCTTATTTTTAGTATGAGCAACAAATGAGAAGCGTGCAATTTGGAAATTCATAAAGATACAATTTCTCCAACGGGTCAAGAGGGCTTTGAACTTCTGAACCAGTCCTTTAATGTTATATTCTCTGGTACACGCATGTATAGTGTATACAGAGCTGTGCGAACCCTTTATGAACTCTAAGAAGCAACCCTTGACAATAAAGCTGTCAATTAATTTGAATAGTTCATTCTTCTACGGCTGTTTAAGCAACTTTCCCTGCAACGTTCGACGGGAGCATTCCTCTTGTGAATGTTCTCAAAACTGTATTTCCAGGTAAGTAAATAGCCCCTCAATCCAAATCATAATTGTCTGAACGCATATGTCTCTTGATTTTGTCCATATTTTTTTTTAATGAACGCAACGTTTGCACACAAAATAATTGCAAGCACTCTCACACTTTTCATAAATAAAAATTGATAAGGCGAGTCTTTAGTCATTTGTTTTTTTACTCAATTCCCATACCAGATCATTGCAACACTCATCACTTTTTTCTCAAAAGCGTGCTCCTGCAGCTGCAATGAAATCTACACGAATGAGATAATGATTTAGCTGATGTGATATTTTGATAATTGTATACTATCAAATGGAAAAGTTTTGGCAGTCAAGAATTCGAGATAAGCGGCGTATCATCGTGAAGTAATCAAAGCAACTTTCCGCGCCTCGCATGTATTCTTGATTGTCAAAACTTTTGCGTTTGATCGTACCAACCTGTGGTGTAAGTAGACCAGCCGCTCAAGGAGCAATACTAGTGCGTTGGCTGTATACCTGTTAAAATGAAGGCGTCGAATGAGTGAACTTGCGCGTCATGCTTCTTGCAAACTTCCGAGAATGAAGGCGCAGCAGCGTGGTCAATCGTTGTTGATGCGATTAAAGATCACGTCACGCCATTAAGCATTGTCATGCGATTTGGCGCGGGTCACGTGGGAGAAGAAGAGAGAGGGAGGCTTAGTTTAATGGGCCTCTTTCACTCATCAGCTGTAAATTGGTTTTTCATTTATTTATTCTCAAATCAGATGGTTGAATCCGTAACAGAACCACCCTGTGTTTTATAGCATGACCGATTCTATCGCAATTTGCTATTTATCAAGTTAAGTATGAAGTCACTCGAAACACTTTTCGTAGGAAAAGAATAATATTTTGCTTAGAATACATTTCAAAATTTAATGGGGATATTGTTGGCTGAGATAATGATTTCATAAGTTAATGAGATTGATTAAAAATGAGAGCTTCTATAGTGAAAAAGAAAAAAAAATATGTGAGAAGCAACCATCGCGGCTTTAATATATGTATACCACACTTTAAAGGTCGAATAGCAATGTCAGAGATGCTCTTCATTGACTAATTGACTCGATCTATCATGCAAAGTCAACAACAGGTTACGGCAATTCTACTGCTTCGCCTTCATTGCACTGGATATGCAAGGAGCATGACGACCGACGTGCGAGTTAAATTTTGATGCGCGTCTTCTACTGCAGAGTACATTCAATTAGTGTGTTGAAAGAAAAGACAGCTTCGCACTACCTCATCACGATAATATTTATTTCCCTCTCCATTAATCGGCCCACTTTTTGCCTCTCTTTTTAACTATCCAAATTTATAATATTTCCGAGGGATAAAGAAAAGAAAGAAAGAAAAAAAAGAAATAAAAAAGAAAAACAAGCAGGGAAAATTCCAACACGCAGGTGTTGGAAAAGCGTGCCACTAAAGTCTGAACAGCTTTAATGCTTTTGCTAGCAATGATAATAATTAGACAGCATTCAACATGGAGCTGATCTCGAGAAAATTGAGTCCAAAGTTGAAGAGCTAGCATTTAAACAAAAAACTTGGAATTACTTACGTTTTGATTTCATTCAACTACCGTGTTGTGTTTTTGCATTTCAACACCGAAAAAGTGGAATTTACTATGTAGGAAAGGTACTTAATTTTTAGCGTTTAAAGTGACTTGGTTCCTTTCTTCTTTTTTTTGGCATAATCACGAAAAACGAAACTCTAAGAGAAACCAAACGGCAGAGTTGGTTTACACTGTTGATTATTTAAAATCCGTTAATCCGGACTTAATTCCGTTCCCAAATTCTATAAAAGGAACCGAGTCGGAGTTGGTTCCTTACGTGACTCGGATTAAGGTTTAACCTAATCAGCCAAAGGAACCAAGTTCTCATTTTATTTTATCATATGGACAATGACATCAATGAGGCTCACCAGCTCACTTTTACTTGGAATTTTGACGGGAAATAGTTGTTATTACAGAAGAAGCACTTGTTGCTTCGAGATTCAGTATTGCTATAGCTCTATCAATCAATAACTCAATTTTATCAAAAATGTCACTCGGTTCTTTTGTGACAAGTGCTGTCCAATTGAGCTTGTTTGGTGAGAAATTATGAAAAAAATAAATTTAGATCAGATGTATCTATAAGGAGATGAGTCAAAGGCGTTGTTTTTGTGTGTTTGTTTTTTGTTTTTTGTTTTCAAAACTTTAGAGGGCTCTAGCTCAGAAGAGAAACATTTGCAGCACATACTCATGTAGGAAAATAAAGTCTTATATATATGTATGTTGACCCCAAAAATACACTCCATAAGTTTGGCACTCAAGTTTTGAAACACCCTGTTCTTGATATTTTGCTCCCCCCCCGCCCCCTTCACAAAAGACAACATCTTGACCATGCACATTTTTAAAATCACAGTTTGACTGTAGAGATATTTTCTCTCCCCCCCCCCCCCCCCTTAACGAAAAAGGGGAGAATGGGTCACCTATCTCTGATGTTCGTCGTGTGCGTGCACAGATTGTTCGGCTTTACGACTGCAATTTTGGCTTTCTTTATAATGCGTTTTTTGGGTTTATTAGTGGATTTTATGACTATTTGATGCCGCCAATGTGATTCTCAGACAATTTTACATCAGAATCAAAACTCTATAGCACTGTAGCAAAAGTTTGCAACAATCCCATTGAAAGCTGAAGGGAGAAAATTATTTGATAAGGTTCGATTTTTTTTACCCACATAAACTATAGACAATAGATATTTCTAAATCCCTCCACCTTTTAAACGGCTTGTTCAGGGATCAAACATGAGGTTGCGTTCTTTTGAAGTCAAAAAGCGTCATATTCGGAAAAGCCGTGATTCTAAATAATAAACAGTTTTTTTTATCTTTTTTTCCGTTTTAGGTGCTGTCAGCACTTATTGCGATTGTCACGATGTAGATACGTAATATGCATAAATGGAACACTTGCGAATTCATGAAACAATAATCCTTTAATATACAGAACTAACCATTTCAAGTGCCCTTTACACATCAAGCATTCTAGGGGTATAGATTAGTAGGTGTGGAGGTTTAAGAGGTTTGTGGATTTTAATTCCCCCTCTCCCCATTTATTTTCTTGAAAAGTATCGAAAGTTTACAGTTAAAACTATGCCATTATTCACTATAACGCATTGTCATATTATTTCTTTTTTTTCTGTTGCCGTCGGTCGATATCATTTTCGTGTTGGAAAAGCAAAGTTCCATATGGACCTATAGTTTCCAAAATTTGAAGAAGCTTCCAGTGAAAAATTTTGTACACGCAACGAACTTTCTAGGATAGGTAAATAAGTTATTCCAGAGTCAATTCCATAGCCGCAGCGAGGAAGCTGTCCAGGGGTGGAAGACACGTGACAGCCCCTCTCACTTTTTAGAGCAATTAATGCGAATTTTACCCCTCTGGCTCCCTGTGTTCTGGATTTTAAACACCTATTTTTCAACAAAACGCCAAAAATGTCCTCAAAAATCCCTTGATTCCATCGACGCTCATTGAGGGGCTTTCAATTTGCCGATCCCCCAGAATTTCAAATGTTTCGATGTAAAGACCTGTTTAGTGTGACGTCATGAAAAAAATTGGTTCCAAACAAAGGCTCCGTCTCACTCGCTCTCGTGGGTTTTCCCATACGAAACACAGTCCAAATTTTCAAATACAAGTGCTAGTAAACAACACGTTCTTTACACGTTGTGTTTATCACACCATTGGGTTCCACGCCCCTTATAAAAATTTCCGATTGTTTCAAAAAATTTTCCGATTGGATATATATTCCCGCGCTTTATTTCCCATAGAAATAATCGAAATTCCATAGAGACAATCGGAATTCGTGTAGATTCAAGCGCGCTGACTACAGCAACGATAGGTCTCATGATTGAAATAAGGCGAAATCATCTACATATGGTTCCTATTCTTAGTTTTAACAGCCACTTTTTTCTCAGTGATAAAATATGAGTCCGCTATCACAAACTTTTTGAAACATCGCGCATCGATGCACAATCACAGTTATATCGAAGAAAGTCCTATGTTTTGTCCTTGTCACACTCACAGTTTCTTAAGAGCACAAAATTCTAGGATATAGGCTCATCAGCACCATCACGGCATGTGTTGTACCTCGAACAACAGCTTCGATACGAAGAGAAGTTAGAATGATTGAGTGTCATGGCGGTGATACTACCATAAGAGACCGTGAGTAAGACAAGGACAAAACGTAGAACGTCTTTCGGTATAACTGTGATTGTAAATTCGCTTGTGATCTTTTAGGAATTATGTTACAGTGAAAAGATACTTTAAGGGTGCAATAAAATTTGAGAAAACTGTTGGTTAACTAGCATGAATTTGCGTTCGAAAATTTGGATCTGGTAAATCCACGAGAGTGAGCGAGATAGAGCATTTGTTTGGAACTAATTCTGATCGTGACGTCATCACTAAACAGGTCTACTTAAGGATATGGATGAGCCTCTCTCTTTTCTATACCCCTCCCGCTCTTCATCAATACCTCGTCGCTTCTTATCGATGTACCCTCGTCAAACAGATTTTGACACTTTTACGATGCCTGTCCTGAACGCTTAATGCACCGTGAAGAAATCTTGAGACCGGTGGAGCCCAAAGGCGAGGGGCAAAGAGGGTTTCTGTGAAGGGTGTTTCCACCCCCCTCCTGCCTTGGAATTTCGACTCATAGGTTGGCACAAATGACTTAGGTTGCTGGACCTGTATGGAATTCTCGTTTGAAGGAATTCGACTTTGACGCTTAATAACTTATTGAAATTAACAGGAATACCGAAACTTTTACAATTTTAAGAAAATAGACGCCGAGACCTCCTGGATTGCAGCAATAAATTAACGATTAATGAAACCAGTTTTAAGAAAATACGTTTTTAATTTTTCAAACCTTCCCGCCAAAGGTTTTGCCATAAGCAAGGCATTGGACTTATATATTAGATATGAAAATGAAAACAAGAAGCGCACCGTATATATACGGCACGCTTAAAAGAAAGAAAGTAATAGAGTAGTATAAGGGTACGTCCACCCCAGTCATCCCAATTTACAAATTAGTCCAAAAATGATATCAATTTAACCAAAAAAAACCGAATCCAAAATTTCTTGAAAAATAAATCTTAAAATAAACCTTTACTTTTCAATTATTACTACCCTTTTTTAACTATTTTTTTCAGTATTTTTATGATGCACACAAGTGTGCAGGCAAGAACAAAAAATTTTTAAGTCAATTATTACGTGTTTTAAAGCTGATTTCTTAAACTTATTTTATTTAGGTAATATCGTAAAAGACTTCGCAAGTCTTTATAAAAATTTAATTGTATATAAATGGACGTATTCACTTTTCAAAGATTCTTTTGTCAGTGAAGATGAGTTTGATTTTGAGAGCATCATTCCGTATTTCAAAAACCCTGTTGAGCGGACGCGATCAAAATATGAAACTCTAATGGATCCGCTCTCCGATAAAATTCAACATCTACCCGAAGCTAAAAGAATACTATACACTAATCATATGATTAATACTATCGCTCATTTGAGCGTATTGTCTAGAATTATTGAAAATAAAATAAGCGCTGAATATGATATAGAATCCGATTAAATATATTTATAAATAATTGACTAAATTTTATTTATCTTATATCTATTTTTATGAACAATGACCGTACGGCACAGAATCATAATTTGATAATATCACTCTCTTATCATATTCAAACTTGAACTTTTTCGTTTCTAATTTATTCACTAAAGTTTTAGTTTTTGTCTCTCTCTCTATTTTATTATAAGTCAGGGCAACAGAATTCTGCTTGTGTTCAGAAACACTCTCCTTTATTAGTTTTATCATTGTATTACCATTCAATTTTTCTAAGTTTTGATAATTCAATGTGAACCCTTTTATTTTCGTTACAGTTTTATTTAAGTTCGTTTCGTAATAATAACTTTTAGGACCTGTCGACGCCCACGACTTTATAAATTCATCTTTCTTGAGCTCATCAGTCCATTCTCCAAGCATATCACCTGTCTTAACAGTATTTTCTCCATTATCAAAGTACAATATAGAATCTGTATCGCACATGATAACATCCTCACCTAACTCTTCCAATTTTTCATTAAATCTTAACCTAGCATTTGCTGTTGTGAATAAAGCTATATGAATATTAGTACTGCTACTATTCTCAACATAGTAGTCTTTAAATTTATAACTCATCTGTACCGTTTCTTCTGTCAGATAATTTACATTTATATGTGTCAATCTATCGTCTAATAATATTTCATAAAATCTTCTTACATCAGTCACATACTCTGTTTGACTCATGTTCTGTCTTTGGCCAAATTTTCCCCACATAGAATTTAAACAAATCTTAGATACTGCTCTTCTACCAGGGTTTACTTCGATTTTCTCAGGATCCAAATCTATGTCTAATTTCTGTTTTATATCCCTTATATATTCTTCGTTTGAATTATAGTTATGAGGACTGGTTTCTAATTTTATTTTCATAAAGTTTTTGACGTATCCTTTAAATAGTTTATTACTTTTCTTTTCGAAATGCCACACTTCATAAATTTCTTGAATCTTATAACCTTTTTCAATTGCTTTATTAACCTCAATTGTTGACCATGTGCCTGTAATAGTTCTTTCATTATCATTATGGGCACAGTGTTTGTTTTTGTTTTCTGCGCATTTCAAACACAACGGAAATAATAATTTTTCATTTTTTCCCATGTTAACTTTCACTGGTAATACAGGGTGATACAATTTTTTGGGAGGTAAAATTCTACATTTAATTAATCGTTACTACGTTACAGGGACGTTACTATAACGTTATGAAAAGACGTTTACTGATTATATGTATCTTGACTGTATCATGAGTAACATCAATTTATCGTTCTTCCAACGTAACTGGTATCGTGACAACGTTACGAAAAAGACGTTCCCACGTTACACGAACGTTACCTAGAACGTGATTTACGATGAGTCGATGGTGTAACGTTGTGGTAATGTTACTGTAACGTATTCATCAACGTTAAAAAGACGTTAGTCGATCGTTGTTGCTAAGACGTCACCACAGCGTTATCAGGCGACTACGAGAAGTAGTGATATGATCCAGATACAGTGGTGTCAAGCGAACGATGATTTTTAATATGCTTATTTTAAACAAAATCAATCAATTTAGTGATTAAAAATGATTCACATTGAATATAAAATGTAATTAAGATTTATATGTGGCAACTCTGTACAGACGGTTGTAACAATGGCATCTAGACATTGTGATTTGCGATGTGTTGAACGTAACGTTACGATATAGCGTTACAGTAAAGTAACCCAACGTTAGAAAGACGTTGGAAAAACGTATGATTGATCGATTTCGCATTTCGATGTGACGTGGTCAACTATTTCGATGTGACGTGGTTTACGATGAGTCGATCGTGTAACATCTTGACAACGTTACTGTAACGTAATCCAACAACGTTAAAAATACGTTATCACGTTAATAGAGCGTTACAAAAAAGACGTTACAATGTTACTGCAACGTTATAATACATTAGCATATCGTTGCCACTTTAGGAGAAGACATAACTATGATACTTATACTGGTCATATGTAGCTTCTTTATGTCTTTAGTAACGTGTTTATGACTTTATTTTAACGTAACTTGGTCACATAATCACGACGTCGCATTAAAATTACTCGGGGCTTCAAACTTTGAAAATTGTGTATTTTTTATTCGCTTCAATTATTCAAAAAAGTAACGTCGCTAAAACGTTACTACAACGTAACTCGACAACGTTAGAAAGACGTTAGTCAAGCGATGAAGTTAACCTTCAGGTCAGAGGAAGACCAAGGGAAGTCAAGCCTATGAAATTATATGCCCTAGATGTAAGGTGTTGTACTGGATGAATTTCAATGTTCTGATTTTTAAGTATGTTACGTACTTCGTTCTAATAAACCAATTTTGATTTTTTTTAGAATTTGTGCGTGAGTGTGAGAATTGTAAACCTATTTTTCTTTCGGCTTTTTTGATCTGTCAAATTTTTAAAAAAATACACAATTTATTTTATTTACTGTTTTTTTCACGAATGTCCACAGGATAAATTGGCTTGCGGGTTGTGGACTGTAAAGGCATTCATTTCATTGGCAGAATTCGAAACAAGATTTGGTGCTGACGCCAACACTACACTATCAACTAATGAAACTAAGGGTTTAACTAACTTCTTGAACACGCATTTGCAAGAGAAATCCCGTCTAAAAAGAGCTAAGAAATGGCTGTGGATATTTAAGCACAAGAGTCATGAACCTCGGGTTGCGTCTCTGAAAGAAGCAATAATGACAAACACTGCAGAGCCGAACACGCTTGAGCACTTTTCTGCATATATATCTGAGGTGTTTGAGCGCCTGCATAAAGAAGTACACGTATATCTTGAAAGTTTAGTGGATGAGCCTCCCAACCTGCGAAAAATATTTTCCGACACTAAAGAAAAAGCTGCTTTTCGTATATTTTTAGTTTATAAGTATGGGGAGGAGTTTACCCCTTTATCAAACTGTTTGAAAATGCTTCTTTAAGGTTATCTCGTCTCAATTCATTCTTAGAGAGCCCAATTAAAACATGATGTTTATTATTCAAAGTTTTTTAACATGAATCCACATTATGAAATATATATCTGTAACACTATTTTTCTGACATTTCTTTTTCCTTCTTTAAAATTTTCCAATTTAAAGACATTTTTAGATTTTTTTAACATTTATTCATGACTTACTTTTGCATAAAACCCTGCACTCTTTTTACGCTGCTCTTTCTAGGTAACCTAGAACGTATAGCAGAGATATCTCTTACCTTTTGACCTCATGCACAGATTCGATGAGTCGTAGCATGTTGATAACTATTTGTAACTTTATCTGTTTCTTTGGAAATTTGAAAGTTGGTATGAGTGGGGTGGGCGTACAAAATATTCAATGCTTTTAATCAAATATTTGAGACTTGAATGATTTAAAAATTAGTGGAAATCTTGGTGCTTTTTCATCAATTTTTATAGACATTTTACAGGTATTCTAATTGTTCGCATCATAAAAAATGCAGAAAAATACTGAAAAGATAAACCTGATAATAATAATTAATAAAGGTGTATTATAGACATACTTTTCCTTGAAATTTATAAATTGAGTTTTTCGGTAAAATTGATACGATTTTTGGCCTTTGAAAATTTGCAGGGTGTCCTCAAAGGATCCACTCGAAAAAAAATATGTACTGAGGAAAAGTTGGTTTTGAAAGTTGAAAGTTTGGTTGAATTTTAACTTTGGAATTTTTTTCGCTTGCCTGAACGCTTGTGCGCTGTGAAAAAAATAGTGAAAAATACATGAATTAAACCTGAAAATATTGTAAAATTAAAGGTTTATTTTAAGATTTATTTTTCAAGAAATTTGAACTTCGGTATTTTTGGGTAAAATTGATATTCATTTGAGAGTTAGATGGACTGGGGTGGATGTACCCATAAAAAATAAATTCTAAAAAATCAAGCAAAAAATAATAAAAAACATGTAAAATTTTAACTATTCAAATTTTCTGTAATGCCTGAACCCTTGTGCGCAGTGAAAAAATACAAGAAAAATACTTGAAATGAGTCTGAAAATAATGTAAAAATGAAGGTTTATTTATAGATTTATTTTTCAAGAAATTTGGACTTTATGTTTTTGGGTTAAATTGATATTATTTTTGGACAAATTTGACAGTTGGGTGGATTGGGGTGGACGTACCCTATTACTACTTAATAGTAAACTTCGTTTATTTTTAGGAGGTGACTAAGCATCTACGCTATTCACACCTCCAGAATGAGGGATAGTAGTAGTAGTTTTCGTGATCATACAAAGAAAGAAAGAAAGAAAGAAAGAAAGAAAGAAAGTAGTAGTAGTAATTTTCGTTTATTTTTAGGAGGTGGCTAAACATCTAGGTTATTCAACGGGCGAGTGCATCTCACTGTTACTTTTTTTTCCGTGAGAGATGTTTCAATTTGATGGAACCGGTGAATAATAAAGATATTAAATTGCAAAATACACATAAGCTCAATCTGCGAGTTTTGAATAAGTTTTGAATTGATCCGCGGAAGTTTTAAATTTTGGGAAAGGAACATAATCTTAAACATATATGAATATGAAGAAAATATTTCTAGTTTGAATAAAAATATAGATCATACTTACTTCTTTGATAAGTAAAAAGCGATGGAGGTTATTGCCACAACAATGACATTCGAACTCTGAAAATTCACATAGATTACAATTAATTTTTTCTGTTAAAACTTAAATTTTTGAAAAAAGTGAGGGAAGGGTTAACTCTAATATAGTCAAATATGTGCTACAGAACCTGAATGCTGACTCACTGCACAATCATTTTGAGTTTCTCTGGACACATCATTAAGAGGTACTTTATTAAAGTACACACAAATTATCAGTTTAATAGTGTGCATGAGCTGCCAAATAAAACTAAAACAATTTGTTCCTTAAAAATGTACATGTTTAAAGGGTTTATAAAAACCGTTGATCCACACAGTCAATAGAAATTCAGTCATACATATTTTCAATAGTGGATGTCAACCAGGAGGCAACTTGACGATTTGAAAATAGACTAAAGATTATTTTAAAAAACAAACAAAAAACAAAAAAACCTGCGTACAAACATCCACCAGCACGTTACTAATGCACCATTCTCAGACACGGTTGTTGCTCGACAACGCGTTTTCCCTTCTAAATTCTAACTATTTAAAAAGAATGTCAGATTAGTATAGACAATTTATCTCCAAAAATGAAAAAAAAACATGTCTGGATAGTATGTATGGTTGAATCTGATACTTTGTTTGCATGCTACCAATGCTAAATGTTAGCATTGAATGCAATGCTGGCATCAAAACAGATCAATGGGTCTGTTGCAAACTTTTGCTACAGCGATAAAGAGTGTTTCGTCGTATGTAAAATCGCCCGAAAAGTCCATTGGTGGCATCAGAAAGTCATAAAATGCACTAATAAACTCACAAGAGGCGTTTAATGAAATCCAAGATGGCGGAGAAATATCGAGCAATTTGTATGCATGCACCAGGAATATCCAAGGATGGCCAACTTTGACAACCTCACTGGAGGTAGAGGTTATGTGTTTCTTTACGTTGTGATTGGTTGTGATCGATATTGTGAGGTTGGCTATCCTTGGATGTTCGTGGTGTATGTATACTAATTGCTCGATATTTCTCCGCCATCTTGGATTTCATTAAACGCCTCTTGTGAGTTTATTATTGCATTTTATGACTTTCTGATGCCACCAATAGACTTTTCATACGATTTTACATAAGATTTAACTCTCTTCATCGTTGTAGCAAAAGTTTGCAACAGACCCATTATCGGATCCTTCAAACATAGAACTATGCATTAAAATAAATACGTAGCAGTTCACTGTGAATCTCCCGTGCGACTCAAGTGTAATGATTTAACATGAAACAGTTGCCTGCAAAAATGAGGGTAGATAACCCACTCGACGTGACTGCTTCATACAGAGCTTGATTCCGCTTTGAAGGAGAAGAAAGTGGGAGCACGTTTAATTCGTTGGTGAAGTCAATGATTAGTCAAAATAATATGTGATTTTGGTGACTCTTCCCCTTATCCCCTCCTTTATCTCCGATATATTCTAAAAAATAATATTTTAATCTTTGTTGCAGTTCCAAAGAATCGTATGCCATCTGAGTTACCAGAGCTGCCGTTTTGCGTATAATTAATCGCATTTTTCAATTCACCGATGATTCCACCGGTTGAGAAAAGATTACAGAATTCAATTAATGTATGACTGAAATGGACGAAAATACGCTGATCTGTAATCTCTTCTCAATCGGTGAAAACTTTGTTTATCAATTAAAATATCTGCAAGTTTTTCAAAGTCATCGACGACTCCACCTATTGAGAAAAGATCACAGATGCGAGCATTTTCATGCATTACAGTCATACACTAAATTGAACTGTGTAATCTTTTCTCAACCGTGGAATCATCGGTGAATTGAAAAATGCGATTAATTATACGCAAAACGGTAGCCGTGTGATTTACCCACATTGAATTAAAATAGATTTATTGAAGAGGTAAATATGCAAAACGGGCCTGACTTGGACGGATACTATTTTCATATTCTAGCACATGTGTACAACATTTCAAGACTATGCACTCCGTTGAAAATAGAGGGACTCGTGGCGCTTTGAGGAGTCATTCATTAAGAAACAAAATGGATCATTATAAAAATGTCTTTAATATTTATCCAAGAAGCAGGGAGGGGAGGGGGCAGATGAAAAAAGTATCATTCAAAAGAGATGATTTTTCAGAGAAAAGAGAGACTCCTAAAATAGATTTTCAAATAACGGTCATGCAGTCAAGTAACTATGATCTTTTGAGTAATTTTTAAATATTTTTTTAGAGGAATTCCTCAGATTTTGGGGAATTCCCAGGATTTTGGAGAGTTACCAATTAATTGGTTGAAGGAACTATTTTATTGGGTCAGTACAATCACTGGCGTCGTGTGCAGTTTGGCAACACAGCATACAATCCATGTAAACTCATATAAAAGGTCCAATTCAGGGGGTGCACACTGCACAGTGCACACGGAAAAGTCGATATGTTTAATGAGTTTAAATGGATGAGTAGCATTGTTGCCAGATGGCACGCGACGCCACTGAGAACAATCAATAAATTTGATTGCGGAAATGTCACTAATAATTAGTCGGTAAACTTATATATAGTCTTCATAGATTTAAAACAAACTTTAGAGGCATTTCGATCAGATCTAATTCTTCTGCTTATACGATGGGCACAGGCTTGTAAAAATTCAACGCTGCTTACCGTAAAATCACCCAATAAGTTGTAGATGAGCGTTTAAAGTAAGCATGATTCAAAAATTACAAACTCTATCTGTACATTAACAGATGGGACCACTAAAAAATCTTTCACTTAATTGTCTTAAAACGGGGTTTTTCCACTGAAACTTTTTTGAATCTACAACCAACTCCTCGATTTTTCTCTATTTAGGGTTGAGTAATAAAATTAATGAGAGATCACAATTACTATACTTTGGGTTCGAGAGAAAATTGCTAATTGAACAATGTAGAAATGATTAATTGATTCGTATGAAATACGAAACAAATATCAAATGTTGTCAACAATTTGAATTTATGAATGCTTTGAAAAAAAATGACAGTGATTCAAATAGAAAAATATAAGATACAATCTCCATAGCCTCAGGGATAAAGTAGAAGTTTGTATGATAGAAACTGAAGTATGGTTTTTGGTTTAAGCTATTGGTTATAATGGAGCGCGCTTTTGTTTAATAAAATACACCTGGAGGTATAATCGTTTGCAACATACAATTTGTAACCTACAAAAAGTTTTTTTATAATATTAAATTGTATTAAATTGACGAGCTCTGATCTTTACTGTTCTCTCAAAAAGTTCCGATTTCAATTCAGAAAATTGTGTTGCACACTTGACGCACCGCTATACGTTATTTTATTTCGTTGAATTCAATTTCTTGGAAGTAAAAACACTATATAAAGAACGACTTACCTTGAACGCGATCATAGTTGAGGGCACCTCACTGATTTAAAACTGCTATCCAACTAAACTAATTGTTAAGACACTGCCAGAATTCGGTGTGAACGATGTATTGAAAGTTTGAGTAAGCCGCTATTGATTAGAAATTCGAAGTAAGAGACACCTCGATCCATACGACACAAAACGGGGAGACAAATTCGGATCCGATCTGCTTTCATTTCGATGCATGCACGCGGCTCATTGTAATTTCGGTCACGTTATCCTCTGACCCGAAAATAAAATTTGGACATTGGTTCCTTAAAGTAAATGGAACTTTCATTCACGAATTTTGGCGTCAGCTCGATCGAAATAATCGAAACTGCGCAGGCTAAATTATTAGTGAGAGCTCCGGTGTCGATAGCCATTTCAGAGGTAATTAGGTACTTGGGCACTTCCGTGTGGTTGCTTTGTGATCCAGCTAGGCATTGTTAACAAACCCTGTAATAGCCCAAAGAATCATTGGTTTGTTTTGCAGATGTTTGGGACTTATCTCTTATAGTGGTTTGAAAACAAACAAAAAAAACTTGGTTAGTGCGTCTTTTTATTTATTGAATTATTTATTTATTATTTATTATTTATTTATTTATTTATCTATTTATTTATTTATTTATTTATTTATTATTTATTATTTATTTATTTATTATTATTTATTTATTTTTTATTCGTTGAAAACTTGCGCCTAAAGCGAGCATTTGACAAGCGTTAATGTAATTTTGAAAACGTTTTTACAAAATATACATTGACATAAAAATGCCCGGTCGGTGTTTATGAAGTTCGCTGAAAAAAAAAATAATATTAATTATGGTTCGTCCGACTAATTATTATTGAAATTTGCGCAATCTTTATTGGTTGTACTTACCCAAGATTTAAATTAGGCACTCCAACCATCAATAAATTGGTACTCGCTGTATCAATCAATTCGTACCGCGGTACTGACCCAAATTGGTATGGGACACCCGTTGTTGGTTGTACTTACCCAATATAATTGGCACCAGTTACTAGTTATTGGTTGGAGTACCTAATTTTTTGGGTAAGTAAAACCAATTAATTTGATGCTCAAATTTCACTAATAATTAATCAGTCGGGCGAACCAATCCCCCCCCCCGTCGGGTCCATTTTGTTGTTGGTAATTTACTATCTTAAAACGGGGAAAACTGATTCTGAACAAATATTAACGTACCATTATGAATTTCTTGTCTTCTTTTTATTTGGGGGAGGGGAGACGGGGGGGGGTGTATTCAATTTGTTTGTAATACATTTTCAAAACTGTCCGAAAAACTGGGTTTTTTCTTATTTTGGAAAACATATTTTTAAAATTAATAATGTTTTGCAAGCATACCATAGACTGATTCCCAAATAATGTTACGTCCTCACTGTTAATGGAAGTTTCGTATTTAAGAGTGTTTAATGTGTGTAAGCCCCTATTAAGTACGCATGACATGTGGCGTGGCACCAACCAGTAGCGCACCGAGAGTTTCTTCATCTTTCTCTTTTCTCCATTAAAAAACGTATGTTAACCCTTGTGAGCCTAAGGGGGGGTACATTTGTACCCCAGGCCAGTTTTTTTGACGCCATTTTGTCAAAACTGCTCAAAATTTTTTAGGACTTCATGACATTTTAAGTTAGGATACTTAGAACACGTCCACCAAATTTCATTAATTTTTATGAATTTTTGTCGATATTATAGAAATTTAAAGTGTTGGGGAACAAATATTCCCCCCCCTTCGTCCTGCCAGTTTTAAGTTTGGAACCATCTATTACAGTGAATTTTACGGAAATTTTATGTAGATTAAGAATATTAAGTCAGATCATTGAAAAAAAATTGGAAATTTATCAAAAATGGAAAAATAAGATGGTACCTCATTTCATTTTTTCCATTTTTTTTATTTTGACATTTTTTTTAAAAGTAGGTGTAAATTTGGCAACATAGCAAAAATTTACTCAAATTTCACATAAACTACTCTCTTAGGGTACTAATTACATAATCCATCCATTAAAGTTTCAAAATTATTGATACTGACTGTGCTGCATGAAAATATCCTTGGGGTACAAAAATACCCCCCCTTAGTCCTTTGTGTTACCGAAATACCTAAGGCTCACAAGGGTTAAACAATAAGGATGGACAACGGGATAAAACCCCCTCTTTCTGTCCTTTTCCTACTGATACATTCACATGGGAAATGAGAGAGATGGAAGATACCCTGGTTGCGCCAGAGGCACCAACCATCTACCGATGACCGCTAGAAAGTGTCATGAGACCGTAACATTATGTGGGCCCAATTTTTGGTGTCATTAGGTTTGCATCAAACCGGCTTTGTTTCCTCAATCTAAAAGCAAAGTATTTTTGCACCTGAAAGACTATAGTCAATGGCCATAGTAGTCAATACATTTAATCAGTTTTGTTTTCGTATTTTTTCAACAGCCCACATTCGGTAGGTAATTCCTAAAACTTCTCTGTGACAATGTCTTCGCCCAGCCTTCACAGCTCCAACGATCTCTCGAAGGGGACTCGTTATAAGGTTGAAATTGCGAGCGCGCATAGTCAAGCATAAATGTTTTTACCTGTTGAAACGTAACAGAAGGAAATCATCATCTCATCATCATCATCATCAGCCAACTTAGGATACGTGCTCACGTGCATCTGTCACGCGAAATGGGAGCCACAGAGCAAGCCACCAACCAACGGTTCGTGATGCTTTGCTTTTTTGAAAACCGCACTGCAGCCACAGCCACGACCCAGAGTTCATTTTCAGCGAGACTCCGTGGCCACTATACTTCCATGGGATACTCTTGTTTCCGTTGTTGTCATGTCGGATCAAAAAATGTTTCGTTGGGCAGAGGAAAAAAAAAACCCCGTCTATCATAACCCAAAACAAAAGGTATACTTGTGAATGGGTCTGTTGCAAACTTTTGCTACAGCGATAAAGAGTGTTTCATCGTATGTAAAATCGCCCGAAAAGTCCATTAGAGGCATTAGAAAGTCATGAAATGCGATAATAAACTCACAAGAGACGTTTAATGAAATCCAAGATGGCGGTAAAATATCGAGCAATCTGTATGCATGCACCTTTAACATCCAAGAATTGCCAACGTTGACAACCTCACTGCAGCTTCAGAGGCTATGTGTTTATTTACGTTGTGATTGGGTGTGATCGATATTGTGAGGTTGGCTATCCTTGGATGTTCGTGGTGCATGCATACAGGTTGCTCGATATTTTACCGCCATCTTGGATTTCATTAAATGTCTCTCGTTAGTTTTATACTGCATTTTATGACTTTCTGATGCCACCAATGGACTTTTCGGGCGATTTTACATACGATGAAACACTCTTTATCGCTGTCGCAAAAGTTTGCAATAGACCCATTGAGCTGTTCTGATGCCAGCATTGCATTCAATGCTAACAACAGTTGAGCAAATGGGGGTGGTCATCAATTACACGATTATCGAGTAATCGGACTCGTCATTTTTCGGTGGGTGATTTTACGGTAAGCAGCGTTGAATTTTTACAAGTCTGTGCCCATCGTATAAGTTGCAGAAGAATTAGATCTAATCGAAATGGCTCTAAAGTTTGTTTTAAATCTGTGAAGACTATAAGTTTAAACACTATCCAAAGGTTTGGCGATTACTGATTACCCAGTAATTGTGTAATCTATTACACTCCTACTTGCCCAACTCTGGTGGTACACAGAAAAAAAAGAATTGGTTCGGCCGACTAATTAGTGAAAGTTATCAATCAAATTTATTGGTTGTACTTACCCGATAAATTAGTTCCTTCGATCCATTAATTGGTAATCGGTACCAATATGTTAGTACCAGGTACCAACTCAAATTAGAACGGTACACTTAATTTTATTGGTTGCACTTACCCAATATAATTGATAGTAGTTACCAATCATTGGTTGGAGTACCTTATATTTTCGGTAAGGACAACCAATTAATTTGATATCGCAAATTTTACTAATAATTAGTAGGGCGAACCAATTCTTTTTTTTCCCCGGTGTAACCCTGGTAGGAGTGTTCCGTGAAGTTCCAATATCAAAATTCCGTATAGGTCATCATTTCCGTGGGCAATAATTACGATTCCATAAACTTATATATGGAATTCCGAGGGCCGTTCATGAGATTCCATAAGATTTTTCTTGTAATTTTAAGTAATTCCATGAAAAGCCCGGAGAATTTTGGCCATGGAACTTCATGGCACTTTTCCTTATCAAGAAAACCATTTTGTGATTTTGACAAAATGACAATTGAACGTGCCGACTTTGCAAGGGTCAATATGAGTCCGTATACATATGCATGAATATCATAATGTAAATATAGGACATAACGCACTAATGTACATAAGTACATACCTACTGTACATTATCATCACTATATATGGATTACTGTACATACTGTACAGTTCTTTTATCCATGTAATACATGACGTAGCTATACAGTCTGTCCGGGGGGGGGGGGGGAATGGGGGTTCCACAAACCGGTTAAATAAGTAAGTAAATTGAAATTTTCTAAAAAACAATAAAATAAAATAAGAACAAATCTTTATAATATAAAATGGTACTATTAATTATTTAATTCATATTTATTTTTGTCAGTAACCTTCCGAAAAAATTAAAGTATATGCGCAGAAATGTTGAAACGTCTTATTTGGAACGTTTGGGACGTCCGTTTGGAACGAGAGGGTGCAAATACGAGTAACTTTATCAACCAACAGCTAACGAGCATGCCACATAGGCACATTTATGGAAGCAAAATGCGTGATGTTTTTAAACTTGGAGCATCGATATGTGAACTTGATAGAGCGTTCCAATGAAGTGGAGAGATCATACAGCGTTAAACGTGACAACAACGTTAAAGGATCTAGATGAATCTATGAATGACGTGCTCAAAATCCATACAGCAGGAAATCCGCACGCGTACGGCTCACAGTGGACAGAAATAATCTTTCTAATGGCCAAAAAAAAATGGAAGCAAAAATCCTGAAATCACATCATGTATAACAACTGATTTCAGTTGAAAAAAAAAAGACAAGCTATAATTAGCTTTGAAGCTTTGGAAACATAGTAATAATAATTATTTTTTGTGCAACATTAAATAGAAAAAAAAGTTGCTGATTTTTGAACTTTACTTAAATCCGTCAACTGTGCGGCGCATACATGTTTGAAAGTACGATTTGAAGGTGAAATAGCGCATGTTTGAACATTTCATGAATGAATGTACATTGTACACCCGCATACCGTGAGCCCATCATCATGAATTATAAAACTGTTGCCAAATTTGAAGTAAAGATAATGCTCAGTATATCATCCATAGAGCAGCCACTTTGTATATCAGTATTTAATGACATTTTTTTAATTCACCGATGATTCCTCCGATTGACCAAAAGATCACACAGCTCAGTTTAGTTCATGTCTGTAATCTACGATAACTCACATGGGTAATGTTTTTTCAGTCGTTGAAATCACTCATATAATGATGAAATATTCACACTTGTTTTGAAATGACAGTGACGAGACTTCACTGGTTGACAAAAAACTACTGACAAATCAGAGTATTTTCGTGCATATAGTCACACACTGAGCTGAGCTTTGTAACCTTTTCTCAATCGGTGGAGCTATCGGTGAATCGGAAAGCTTCATCAAATATACAGGAAGAAAGAGCTCTGGGATCACCTTAAAAACTCGGCAGTAATTCTAATTACACTTCAAATAATGTCATTCATGAAGACCGCCCAATGCTTTTGCAGTAGATCTTGCAACCACATTTGTTATTCAGTAGAAGTCATAATATATCGTGACGGTCACTGAATTCACTTTTCAAAGTGACTCCATACATTTACCTGTTGTTGTTGTTGTTGAGTCCATGTATACTGTATATGAAGAGTATTTTAACTCTCAGATCAAAGTCTTTGAGACCCTGGAACTGAAATACGAGAGTAGAAAACATAGGGCACATTGGGGGAATCTACAGTCATAACGACTCGATTTTTGAAATACTTTAAATGGTCCAGTTTAAATTCACAAGTGTATATATTACAAAATATAATTAACAAACTAAAGTTTCCACGTAAAGTTTCCAGGTAAAAAATCTGAACAGAGTTAATGAGGTTTGATGTCTTATTGCTGATAATAATCTAATTGGGTCTAACAACCAAGAAATATTTCACCACACGCGAGTTCTACATACTGCAAGGGTCTAAAATGTTGCGTTTTTTATGGAGAAATGGAAAATAAACTTGAAAAGCTGATAACAAATGTGTCTTTGGATTCTTTTTTTCTCTATTGTTTTTCTGTAAGATAAGTGTCCCGGTTTTGAAGATACGTACACGCAAACATGCAAAAAATCGGGTCGGTTGTGACGTCACGACGCGGAATTTCCATTAGAAGCAATGCATTTTGGTCCCAAATTGGATCTCTGGAACCATAAAATCTGTACATGAAAACAATAAAGGCATCCTGTTTTAAGCTCACTGGAGACTTTCATTCGCTTACTAGAAAACTCCAAAATTCGGAGCTTAGCAACTGCCCCATTAAAAATTTTTACACGGAAAAAAACTACGGTGAAAATAACCATACGGATACCTGATTTAAACTTGACCAGAAGTATACTATGTTTGACTAGGTACTCGGGTGATGTTACCTGATTGCATGTCGAATTTACTCAAAGTATCAGTAAATGTACCATACTTCTGGTCAAGTATACCATAACATCTAGCAGGTGCCAAAATCAGGTATACGTATGGTTATTTTCACTAATCTTTTTTTCCTTGTAGAAAAAAAATGACAATTTAACAAATCAAGTCCTTTGACAACTAAGCTATGTTCATACACCAGTCTGTAGAATTATATATGATCTAGCTAAGTAAAAAAAATTACTGTTTTAGCGTTAAGCGGTACACACAGTAAACTTTACGAGTAAAAGGAGAGAAGTATAATTGTATGAATTTAATTTGAGAGAAGTTAAGCACAAAATCGTTTGAAAACGCTGTGCCTTAATTTACTGAGAACTAGCTTTTTTCTCGTTTAATTAACACAACTTGAAAATAATAACACAGGATGCATCGTTGTCTGATGAAGGCGTCAGATCAGGTTGGTTGACTGTTACCATGAACTCGACTCAGGAAAGACGAGCATCGCGGAAATAGCAGTAATCACAGTGTGTTCTTGATGCAAGCTCATCCGTCTTAAAAATAAGGGGGTTGAACCTGAGCTGATCCGTGAACGTACTTTTTGATCCGCAAAGTAAGATATACATATAGATGTAACAAGTGAGCTACTTTTCACTTGTCATTCTGAAAGACATAGCGGCGCGGCGTGGTGAGATAAATAATAACGAGTCGATATATTTACTCTTTCAGTATATTAATAGGACAAATTCTCGCTCGCTTGCGGTCGAATCGAGAGAATATACTTGAAACTATTCCTTCACCAGGTACTTATTTTTGCATACGTCCTTTATCAGTGGCGTAGACAAGGATTCCGGGGCCCTCCCGCCAATTATTTTTAGGGGCCCCTCTACTGTCACTCCAAGATAGGGGGTTCAGCCCCCCCCCCGCCTAGGACCTGAGATCTGGGGTGTTTCCCCGACAAATTTTGGAGATTAGATTTTCTCAAACGTAACTTCAGGCAATATTCATCTAAGAATTAATGCTCACACAATTCATGCTTATAGTTATCGGTTTTATTTCCTTCCTTCTTCTTGTTTTCGTATCGAAGAACTAAAAACTCGCGACTTTTTTTCTGGAAAAGTATTTCCGTAAGAAAACGCTTAAACAGTGTTGGAAGACGGAAGATACTTACAAACAAAAAACGAAGGAGGATTCCTATTTCAATAATGAAAAAACTTTCCTTTCTTTACTTTGACAAGTATTTCCTTTCATCAGGCCCGGGGCCCCAACATCGTCGATCTTCAGGGGCCCTCACAGCCTGGGGGCCCACCCGCCTGGCGGGGTCCGCGGGGGCCTTATCTACGCCACTGTCCTTTATTGAAGGCGCATTGATAAGCCGTGTAATCTGATAACATTTAATTTTGTCCATATTCTCGCTCGCTTGCGGTCGAATCGATAGAATAGTTAATTATTACTGCACCACGGTACTTGTTTTTGCCTATGTCATTTATTGAAGGCGCATTGATGTGCCGTGTAATCTGATAACATTTAATTTGGTCCATTTAAACTCATGAAAAAGATAGAATTCTTGCATACGCAGTGTTCGTAAGAAAATTTAATCTATTAAATGGGTTTGATTGAATTGAATGCAATGTTATCGGGTTGCGCACGCTAAATTACTATACTTTAATTTTTTCAATGTAGTGAGCTGAAAGTGCGTGATAAAGTTAAAAATAAACAAATACGCCAGACACGGATGAATCGCGCTTTTGAACAATAATTGTTTTACGACCTTTCATCTCTCTGTTTTCTTGTTCTTTGTTAATTACTTATCCATTTTTTATATTTTTTTTTTCTAAGGATCGAAATTCTTCTCAAAGCATCGAAAGGAGTACCATGAGAGTGTCAGAGCAGGTATATTTTATAGCCACTGCGCTTCATTAGTAAATTATGAAATATGTACCCAATTAGAACTTTTCTAGTTCTTAGTCGTCAATGCATAATAAGTAATTAAAATCGTGAACAAGAACGTTCAAACAGGTAACAGAAAACTGTCGCATAGCAGCTGTAGATGCACACGAATCCCAACCAGATCCATTCTAAAAGACTTGATGAAATTTAAAAACGAGCATCACATTATAGATCTTTTTATTTTAAACTTGAGTTTGCGAGGTAAATTGCAATAAATGTTAGGAAAATCTGGACAAAAATCTCTATGCAGTGAGAGTTCTTCATGCGGTGTGAATGAATTGAACGTGATATTACATCACAAAAAACCGATTCTATTGACTTACAATCTCTATATGAACAACGAGCAATAGTGCGGATATTTTTACTCGAAGCTCAGTTGGACTCGAGATCGAACTTATCCTTATAGTCAGCGACTCCATCGCCCTTAGGAGATGGAGTCGTGAGGGCCGGTTTATATTGATTCTGATACATATCGGAGGATAAGTGTACTTGCAACGGGAACGAAATATAGACAGCGCTGCCGTTTTGCGTTTATCTAACGACATTCTACAATCTATCGGCGATTCTACCAATGGGTCTGTTGCATACTTTTGCTACAACAATATAGAGCCTTGATTCTTATGTAAAATTCGGCGAAAATCACGATGCGCATATTAAAAACGTTCAAAATCCACTAGTTAACTTAGAAAATCACTTCAATTTCAAACATCCCGCGCTACACTAGACACTATTTGCACCGGTATACTACTACATAGACGGAACCACCGTGCATAAGTAAACAACATCGTAACTACAAAATTATGGAATTTCTTTTTTAATACGTGAAATACAAGCTGCATTTGCTGTCTGGTCTTTTCGGTTTATCAAAGATTACAAAATAATACAAGAAATGTACGAATCTAAACGAAACATTCCAATGTGTGTAAGTTCTGTTCATGTTTACATAAACGAGATGGCTCCATCTATGTAGTTATAAGTCGGTGATATAGTGTCTAGTGTAGCGCGGGTTGTTTGAAATGGAAGGTATTTCCTGAGTTAATGAGCGGATTTTTAAAGTTTTTACTGTGCGCATCGTTATTTTTGCAGAATTTTACGTTAGAAACAATGAGTTATATTGTTGTAGCAAAAGTACGCAACAGACCCATTGAAGCAAAGATTATATACATATATATATATTAGTTGACAAGTATATCAAAGGCTTAAAAAAAGTTTTAACTCAGTAATCTTTGTTTCAACCGGTTGAGTCACCGATGGATTGTACGACTGCCATTTAAAAGTACTCGAAACGGCAGCATTGAATTAGAAGACAGAAGTAGCCTATAGTATCAAGTCCGAGTGTGGGTGCATGCCAACCAAAGTCGTGCTTTTCTCCTCCGTTCTTCCTCTTCCTTCCGCTTTGCTCGGCCCTCCTTCTTCTGTATTCCCTCCTAGCTCCAGACCCCCCCCCCTTTCCCCTCCCACCACCCCAAACCCTCCCGCCACCCTCTCCCCAAGCATTGAACCATTCCCCCTTACCCGCCTAGTCTTGCAGTCTCCTTACCGTGGCTCTATAGCTGCCTGTCGGAACGTTCGCTTTCATTGGCTTCATTGTCCTGCTCCTGCTGCTCCTGCGCTCTGAACTTAAAAAAGAAGAAGAAGAAGAAGAAGAAGAAGAAGAAGAAGAAAAAATAAAAAAGATTTATCGCGTTTCGTTGCATCGATGCAGCTTTTGTTCTCTGCTCTGAGTACATCAGAATCGCATTGCCGCAGTCACATCGCGACTGTCGGCATTTGAACTTTCTCAGATCACCGCGCAGATTCTGCTTCCATTTTTGATCTCAAAGCAAGTCTTTTGCAGAATTTTAAGTAGAGCGATATATCGTATCGATTGCCGTCCGAGGGCCTCTGGTTCCAAACAAACTCTGGTTCAATGTAATTTCCCCATAAGCGAACTTTTGAACGGAAATTTAGGGTATTAAATCAAACAATTAATGCGACCTTTTTGCGATTATGAATTCTACGTCCTCGAAAATGCTTAATTTTGCCTGGTTCCTTGACTAAAACTGTCGAATCAATAATATATTACAGATTAAATGTTGCATTTGTAGGTTAGAATCGCCCGAAATCCCGCCAATTCCACAACAACAACAATAACATTTGGGTGATTCCAACCTCCAAACGCATCGTTTAATCTGTAATATCTTGTTGATTTTGGCAGTTTTACGGGCGGAACCAGGCAAAATTGAGCATTTCCGAGGACGTAGAATTTATAATCGCAAAAAGGTCGCATTAATTGTTTGATTTAATAGTCTGAATTTCCGTTCAAAAATCCACTTATAGGGAAAAAATGCATTGAATCAGAGTTTGTTTGGAACCAGAGGCCCTCGGACGGCAATCGATACGATATATCGCTCTACTAAAACAGTCTATTCCCTCTGATCTAGAATCTAATATTAGTCAGAAAAATCTCTTCATTGAGGATGTCATATTCGACTCCAGGGATATTTTTTTGAGCTTCATGAAAAAATTGATTCATTATAATACGAACCACGTTCGAACCCAAATTTAAAGTGTGACTTTTCTCAACGCTTAAATTTTTGAAATTTTCTCTGTACGTTTCATATTAGTTAACTTGAAACCAAGAGAGGGTCTTTTAAGATAAGCCAAAGAGTACTTTCGATTGCTGGTTTCAGGACGGTTTCATTAAGAAGCATCAGATTGGAAATGCAAAGAACGCTTTTTTTTTTTTTTTTAGCAATCCCAACAGATTATTTTCTCATTGGTCCATTTTTTACAAAATGTTTGAAACAACACTTCAAAGTTTGTCAAATAAGCTTTCCAAATTTATCTTTTTGTTTTGTTTCTATTTGAATAATTTTTTTGTTCGCCAAAAGTTCCATGCGGATCCCATGGATTTTACGCGCTTATTTTATTAATACTAAAGAGAGGGTAGAATACTCTGATACAAAATAATTTTGCTGGTGCATTTTTTACACTTAATTGTATTGCATGGAATCTCATTAGAAGATCCAGCCTTCGCAAAAGGGGAGAACTTGGGATGACCCTTTTTTCCTAGTTTTTTCTTTATATACGAGGGGCGTCTCAAAAGTAAGTTCCGCGGTCGTATATCTCCAAAACTAATAAAGAAAAATAAATTTCGTAAAAAATGTTTTGTTAGGCATACTCTCAGCTTTCCAACGAGCTAAAGAAATTGAAATTTGGTTGAACCGTTTCCGAGATATGTCGTTTTTACCGAGACTACCTCTGGTCGCCGCGTGCCCGCCTCGTGATAGCGAAGTGGACTTAGGCCAAGCGCTCGAGATCCTCTGCTTATCTCGCATTGTCTTCAAACCTGGTATCTTTGATAAGGATACTAGGGGAAATTCCTGTCTTCTTACGCACCTGATGCTGATTCTATTGAGATAAATTCTCGATTTAACCATGATTAGCACATCACTGAAAATCAGTCAGTTTAGTGCGTGTCACCATGGAGTTACCGTTGCAAAACGTGGCTGATTGTGAAGTGCGTGCAGTCATTCACCCAAAATTTGTTGGATCAATTTGCTTGGGACATTTTCCCTCATCCCCCATATTCTCCAGACCTTGCAGCAAGTGACTATCACTTATTTATGGAATTGAAAGTTCATCTGGGTGGGCAACGATTTGCAAATGACGAAGAAGTGAAGCAGGCAGTGCATTGGTTCTTCCAGAATCAGGACAAGCAGTGGTATGCAGATGGCATCAATAAATTGCTGCGACGGTACGATAAATGTCGTGAATTGAAACGAGAGTACGTCGAAAAATAAGGTCAGAACGTCCAAACATAATCATCTTCTTTTTGGAATAAATCCCCCTCACCTCCCGCTCCTCCCCACGTTTTCCCGAGCGCAGGAAATTCGAAGTTTCCTACGAATGGCCGGAGGCGGGCACGCGGCGACCAGAGGTAGTCTCGGTAAAAACGACATATCTCGAAAACGGTTCAACCAAATTTCAATTTCTTTAGCTCGTTGGAAAGCTGAGAGTATGCCTAACAAAACATTTTTTACGAAATTTATTTTTCGTTATTAGTTTTCTAGATATACGACCGCGGAACTTACTTTTGAGACGCCCCTCGTATATCTTTCTTCCCCACTTCCTTCTCCTCGTTACCCCCCCCCCCCCCCCCTTCAACCAGGGCTGCCGTTTTGCGAATAATTAATCGCATTTTTCAATTCACCGATGACTCCACCGGTTGAGAAAAGATTACACAGTTCAATTCAATGTATGACTGAAATGCACGAAAATACGCTGATCTGTAATCTCTTCTCAATCGGTGAAAACTCTGTTAATTAATTAAAATATCCGCAAGTTTTTTAAAGTCCTCGATGACTCCACCGATTTAGAAAAGATTACAGATGAGAGCATTTTCGTGCATTACAGTCATACACTGAATTGAACTGTGTAATCTTTTCTCAACCGGTGGAATCATCGGTGAATTGAAAAATGCGATTAATTATACGCAAAAGGGCAGCCCTGCCTTCAACCTCTCTGTATCTGCCTATGTAAAAACTGGACTAGGCCATCGACCTCTTCCCCTCCCCTCATAATGGGAAAAGTGCAAGGGTCTGAAATTTTGTATTTTTTTTTTATAGACATAATGATAGTACTTAATGAGCTGAGATCAATAGTGCCTTTGATTTTTCCCTAAAAGTCCCGGTTTTGGAGAAACACACGTGTAAAGTTGTAAAACATTGTGTGCGTAGTGCCGTCACTACGCGGAATTCCCATTTCAAACAATGTGTTTTGGGCCAAAATCTCATCTTCGGAACAATGGGACTTAATCAGAAACCAAAGGCATCTTTTGTTCTCAGCACATCAAGTACTTTTATTTTCTTTATAAAAAACAGAACATTAAATGTCAGACCTTTGCAACTGCCCCATCCTATAGTTAACCGTCCATTGATCACTTACTCTCAACTTCGGCGGATGTGAAGAGATTTAAGAGTTTGTTTTTGTCTCTTGCATGAATTACGGCGATCTCCGGTGGAAGGGATCATGAAACATGAGATATACTTGTCCAAAAAAAAGTGGATAGTGATCATGTCGGGACTTTCACAAAAGAGCAAACCTAGTGTTTATTCCTTTCTTCAGGAGATCGCCTCAGCTGCCACTATGATCGAATCTCAACTTTCTGCAGAGAACCACAACACTTCCTCAAATACTTTTAAAATCTTTTCGAGATTATCACACAGCGTGTGAGGCCAAGTGTGTGGGTGGGCTGAATCTGTTGCTTGTATGTATAGTTAAATCCGAGACACGTGTATTTTTGCGGAAAGTGCAAACATGAGAAGAAGGAGAAGAAGAAATATATCATTTCGCTGAGCAAGAATGTTGGACAGACGGACGGACAGACTGATAGACAGATGGACACGTACACTGTATAGATTAGGGAGGATTAGAGGCGATTATTCAATCGAACGAATAGATTTAGTCTTGCTTGTTGATGCTCTTTACGATGCGTTTCAATGGGTGCTCGTTTTGATTCATCGCGGGCTGTTGCCAAATTTCCCGAGCTATTTGCGCTGAGAAAATACGTCCCAATTTATTGTTATATCCTGATGCATATAGAAGATTTGAAACAAATTTTAAGAGACTGGGACTCTATTTTTTAAAGATTTTCCGTCACTTTTCATCGAAATACGAAAATAAAAGATTGCCATACTCGAAATAAAAAAAAAATGACGCAAGAAATTCGTGCTCTCCAAAGTAATGCATTTTTAACCAGACCTACATACTTATTACTAAACTTAAAGTCATTAGCTACATTTTTGAGTGGCGCAGACTGTAGAATTTGGTATATATCACGTGGTTTTGATTCTTAATTTCTCCCATAAAATTAAGTCATTAATTTGTAGAAAACTTGACTTCGCCTGAGTGCCATTCGTACTATTTCCGATCAAATTGTTAGATTTTAGGGCTCTGAGAAGGATTCTATACCATTAATCCATCCTCCCTAACTATTTCAATATGGTGAAATTAATCCATTGAAAAACTTTAAATTGTGTAAATTTAGCTCCCAATTAGGCTGAGTTGAGGGACCTCATAGTAATTCAGCTTACGTCAGTGGCGACTCGTTCAATCTGGCAGCTGCGCTTCATTTATTTAAACGCAACTAAAATGTCGAATAGTTAACACATTTATATTTATTCTAAATGGGAAAAGTTCCCAAACTGTGCGAGCCGACGCGACACTTGCCACTTGTTTTCGCTCAAATAAAATTAACCCAAAGGCTCACCCACAATAACGACTGACATTTAATTGTACTAAATAATTTTACAATTTTTTTTTTCTTAATTTATTTTTTATTTTTCCCCCATTAAGTTGCTGTTTTGTTTCGCATCGCATGCGGAAATAAGCGTCAAAAGATCGTTGATCCTTTCAGTATTTACGACCGCGCAAATCGCTCGCTAAGACGCTTGTCCGTTTGACTGCTTATATATAGCTGGACCATTTAATTCATATTCGACCACACTCGAGCAAGCAATTGAGAGGCGCCTCTCACATGCACAGAGTCGAGCTGCCACACTACTCAGGCCACCCTGCCAAAACCGCCTCTATAAGATGTCTTATGTCTTGCTATGGGACTACTCAACCATCGCACAGTTAACCCTCAGCGACCCTTCCGTGCAATAATCAGTAGATACTTTTATCCAGAGAGCAGAATAGCAGTTTAAAAATATTCCTCAACTGTTTCAAGTGAGATTCTGGTTCAGTTTATAGCACCACCTGTCACATTTTGAAAATTTGACTTTAAAACTTTTTTTGAAATGGGTGTTTCCACTGGAACTGAGTATTTTACTCAATTTTGTTGCGTCAAATTTGAACAGTACTGGTCTCTGATTGACGGAAAAATCAAGCACCATAATTTTGGAAAAAATATTGAGCTGTATGAGAAGCGGCGTTTTATCGTTATGACGAAAAAACGAGTAAGTATAAAGTTATATGAACCTTTAAGTCCAATTCTCAGAATGTGACTTAAGGCGCTTTCTGTAAAGCCAGAATCTCACCTTACCCTGAAAAAAAAAAAAAAAAAAAATTCTGTCCCAGTTAATTAATTTCGACAGTAATTTTCGTTGATCAATATGCTTCAGACCATATCGACTCAATGTTGATTTCGAGGTAATGATTCATAATAATGGTGGCTTGTGATTTTCAATTTATTGATACGTGCTAAATATTAACCATTGAAAAAGAATCGATCCTTTGGCAGTTTCCCCGAGCCTTCGAATAATCGATACTTTTGCATAGGTTCAAATGGGAGAAAAATCATCGTCGATTCCCGCCATCACTGGTCATTCGCAATCACATTGCACTCGCGAGAACCGCGGAAGTCACGAATCAGAGCATTGATTAATTGTCAAATTATCAACAAAAAAAAAACAAAAACACAACAAAAAAACCACACTGTTGGTATCTATCACTAAATTCTTTTTAATTCGAAAATCTGGGAGTTTGATCGGATTTCTGCGTGAACGCTGTTCCAATCCTGCAGAGCTGCCATTTTGCGTATAATTGATGGCATTTTTCAATACATCGATGATTGCACTGGTTGACAAAAGATTACACAGTTCAGTCCAGTGAAATGGACTGTACTGCACGAAAATACTCTGTTTTATTTTCTCAATCAATGGAAACGCCGCATCAATTAATTAAAATATCCGCAAGTTTTTTAAGTCATCGAAGACTCCATCGGATGAGAAAATATTACAGATGCGAGTATTTTCGTGCATCACAGTCATACATTGAACTGAACAGTGTAATCTTTTCTCAAACGCGGTGGAATCATTGGAGACAAGAAAAACGCAAAACCACAGCTCTGCAATCATGTATCATCACAGAATAGTACAATCAGAAGGGAAACTCTAATTCATTTTGAAACATCCTTTACTTCGGGCCGCCATGTTCGAAAGTGAGTATCTTCGGCAATCTTCGGCAGATCTTCGGCAACTGGCCGAGTTGTGATTGGTTGTATAGCCTGAAAAAGCATGTCCGCCATCTTGAGAAGTGAGTAGGCACAGTTGCCAGTTTGTGCTGGTAAATTCCAAATCTTGTTTCCATTGGCTCTTATGGGAGTTTCCCTTCTGATTGTATTATTCTGTGGTATCATGAGCCGTTGATGGTCTCTCTGGAGTAAGACTATTTCATTGAGAGCAGTGGCGGCTCGTGCAGTTTGGCAACCATGCTTATTTGCCATTTAAACTTATGCAAAAGTATCGATATCATGGGGGTGCAATTGCACCTCTTGAAGATCGATTGTTTTACATAGGTTTAAATAGAGAGAATGCGTTTTTGCCACATTGCTCGAGCCGCTACTGATTGAGAGTCAAAATGATAGCACCAAGGATTTCAAGGATTCACCCTATTGTGCGTGAACTGTGGCGTCTCCTTGTCCTTCGACGCCACGCGACGCGACGCATGAAAGATGAGGAGACTGAACGTGCGCGCGCGCACTCACAAAAACAAACGGCTGGCGCAGGAAGAAAGGAAAGAGACTCTTGCTTGGACGAACTTCACACTTTCACTCCCCACTCGTAACATCTTCCGAATCAAATCAATCACTATACTATGCACTATTAGATCCCCCCCTAGACCCTCTCCATCTCCCTGTTTCACCTTTTATTATTCTTCTTATTCAATTTATTTTTTATTGACAAATATTGTCAAAGGTCTCATTTGATTTCTTTTTATTATTTCCGGCAACAGCTATACCCTTCAAGACTCAGTTAAAATAGGCGATTGGGCGTAAACTGCTTCCAGTATAGCGTCGCGTGTAATCTGGCAAAGTTGGATTTAGTCTGTTTAAACCCAATTAAAATATCCATTCGAGGGAGTGCCCTGTGCACTCCCGAAAGTTCGACCTTTTTAATAGGTTTAAATGGACCAAATGCAACATTGCTATAGTCAAACCCAAATCAACTGAAGCTCGACGCTCCTCGGCAGCCTTCCCCTACGACAATGGCCCGAGCGAACTCGCCAGCCAACAGTATAGCCGGCGTTGGGCCTTTCTCCTCTTTCATCGTCTCTTGGCACTCTATTCAAAACCCCGTACCTGCGTGCGGAGCCTCAGGTAGAATGATGACCGGGGATGGTGTGCGACGCATTGTCCAGCAGGGTGCACTGTGGAGAGGGTAAAAATGAGTGCTGGCGAGCGAGGGGAAAAGGAGCGTCGAGCTTCAGTTGATTTGGGTTTGACTATAGATTGCACGCGACGCCACACTATGTGGTATTTGACCAAAAAAGCTGGCATAAACTCAAAAAAAAAAAGTCGCTATTGGGAAAAACTGTTGTAATATTCGGAATCTACATAGATTTTTGCATTAGAAACTTGTATTTAGCTGGTCTAAACTAGATTAATTTAACTAGAATCCACCAGGGGAAAAATCAGTTTTACCACCATTCAATTTAGCCTCAGCACGAGACTATAATCAGAGTAAAAAAAAGGGGTTTCAAATGAAGTCAGAACAAAATTTTTGTACATGGATCGTCTTCCTGAAGGTATTTACAATCAGTTTATGCCTATTTTATCCAATTTTAATTTGAATTTGATATTTTTTTGCTATTTCAAAGTTTTCAGCTAAAAACGTAAATTTTCCGATTTTCAAGAGAACTTAAGTTCAATTATCCTGCCACATCCCGCGGGTATATATATGAGAAATGGTAGTCCTTAGTGCGTACTAATAGGCCTTGAAGTCAAAAGTTGCGGAAAAATGCGGCTTTTCCGGGAAAATTAGTTCGAATTTTGCGTTTTTGCACGAAATTCTCGTTTTTACGTGTTGTAAGCGCTACATCGCTACAAGAGTGAAATTTGGCAACACCATCTAAATGACTTGAAACTCAGTACCCAAGGGTACTTTTTAACGCTGAATTCATATTTTGCATCAGTTTTTCAAAATTCGAAAATCCAAGATGGCTGCCGACCGATTAGCCAAAAAATTTGTCGGCGGCCATCTTGGATTTTCAAATTTTGAAAAACTGATGTGAAATTTGAATTCAGCGTTAAAATGTACCCCCGAATACCAAATTTCAAGTTATTTGGACAGTAGAAACAGTTTATGCCAACTTTTTCGGTCAAATACCACATAGTGCGCCACTGACTGCTCCTGTTGCCACTTGTTCTGAAGTTAGGCATTTTTCTAGGGGGGGGGGGGGGGGTCCAGGGTCCGAAAATTGTCAAGGGGGGGGGTCCAAAGATACTAATTTGGTAAAATTTGTCTGAAGAAGCAAAAAACTACATTTTTTTAGGAAAAATTTTGGTGTCAAGGGGGGGGGGGAATCCAGACCCCCTGGCCGCCCCCTTGGCCACGCCACTGGTTCTGAACTAGCCCGGAGAGAATATTTGACCTAATACATTTTTCAGTAATATGCCAATAAAGAGAAATTCAGAGGCTAGTATTTATGATGGAACGAAAATGCCAGAACTAAAACAAAATTAAGTAAAAAAACAAACAAACAAAAATGATGAAACACATTTTCCAAAAATATACATTTCAGAAAATTTCGCCCTTTCCTTTCCGTACCAATACCAATTTGTTTTCATCATTAGGAAAGAGGAGGAGGTTGATATCATTTTTTAAGTTTTAATTCCCTGTAATAATTGAAGCAAACTTTCAAGTAAAATGATTCCTCCCGTGGCACTTGAATTCTTATCCCGAAATTTGCCCCACCCTCAACATTTGTCAATGGTTTTATACCCAGGAGCTCCTCAGCTGTCTAGTCTCAACTTAATGTCCAGCATTGAATGTGACAGATTTATTTTGGAGAAAGTTTCGCGAAAGACCATATCTTGAAAAATGAACCATTGCACACAATTTAATGTCACAAAAGGTCAGCGTAGGCTGAGCTCTGTGGCTGCACGCTGTTATGAAAAGAAAAAATAAATCTGAAGTTAATACAAACAAAATCCTTATCCAATCAGCAAAACAAAGACTATTTTTTATTTACTTTTATTTTTTTTAAGGGAAACTGGCAACATTCTTATGGGCTTGAATATCTTGTGCGATATATTTAGAATCACTTTGTGCGTCGGTGTGAGACGATATGGAAATTTGGCGATTTAATCCTCAAAGTATGGACCAAACGGCCCCGGCTCCACCGAACCAGTCGAGAGACTGAACTAAAATAAGTGTGTAAAATCCCAACGGAGCAGAAAGACGATACGCGGACCGGACGTCCCACAAATCACTTTCAGAACGCTCAGCTTCACACAACCAAACCCGTATATTAAAATGCAACAATCACAGCAAAAGGACAAAAATTATAAAAGAGTAAATATAAATATGTGTGGACGGGATGGAAGTTCAACGGAAATAAAACAACCTTTCCTTTTTTACATAGTTGCGCAACTTTCTTTTTCATACAGAATGTAGCTTTGGATCGTTTAGCTTCATTCTGAATATTACGTAAGACATATAGATAGGATGAAGCTACCCAGAAACGGCTATGAATTCAACTAACAAAGCTGCAGCTGGAAACTATTTAACATTTAATCTTCGTTTTCCAACTTGTTTCTTCGTCTCAAAAACCCCCCAAAGATCGAGGTACTTTTAATTACGAATGCCGACGACTGGCACACCTTTGTATTTATATGTTTAGATTCATCAAAGTTTTCACATTCTTCAGGTTTCGGCAAAATCTCGAGTTTCCAGTCAAAAGGTAATTAAGGATTACAAGTGACAGTAGCCACCAGGCCAAGACCAAAAACACAAAGAGGAGACACACACCAATAGAGGTAAAGCGTTTGTGGATCATGATTCACACGTTATTATTCAAACTCATTGATGACTCGATTGCGTAGAACTAGTTTAGGCATATGTCACCGGCTCGTGCGATTTGGCAACAAAGTTTTCCAACCATTTGATTTAATGCAAATAATCGATTCGATAGGGAAGCAGTGCTTCACCTGTAATCGATTGTTTTATATGGAGTCAAATGGAGGGAAAACAGTGTTGCCGAATATAAGGAGTTGTCTGACATTCTCATTGTTCTCGCCGGTTGTACCTTCGTCAAAAGTTTCCTTTGTTAACCGCTCAGCTAATTTCGGTGCTCCGTAAAACTTTAGAAGATTTAAATATTTAGTGCTGTGTCATATATTTAAGTACTCGAAAAACAAAACTGCAAGACGGTTTGTAGAGGAGACTTTCTTTAGGCGTTGATAGTAATCATAACAAAGTGATTTCACATTTTATTAAATAGTGTGGATTTGATTTTTGTAAGCAAAAGATTGATGAAAAATCACAAATAATTTTTAATCAGTTTAAAGTAATTTTAATTAATTGTATTATTTACATTGTTACACATATTTACATTTACAATTAATAAATAAATAAAAAGTAAACAGATTGAAGCTGCAGTCCCTCCAAGTTGGGATTTGTGAGGTTCTGAAATTGGTGCATACTCTGAAATTTCATTGTTTTTCTGGAAGCACAAACGAAACGATAAAAATGGAGGATAGAGCAGCCTCTCTGAATTGTATCCTAAATAGTTCTTTTTTCTCTGAAATGCGCTAGCCCGACATGCTCTTTATAAAAGGATATGCAAACACTGAAGACATCCGTGACATGCCGATGATGCCTGAGCAGAATGCGGTCAAAATTTCTTTTTAGCATGTCTCTAAGGCCGTGTTCTGCAGTTCTTTGGAGCGAACCGAGGGTTGTCGACATCACGTATTTAATGATGAATGCGTCATGAGCTTTGTTAGGTAAGGCCATCAAAAGGTGCTGACAATCTTTGTCTTTCATTATGGGTGTGCAATTGTACATTTTGTGGATTGGAAAGAATGAAGAAAATACAAAAAGTTCGTAGTAAAGTCTTGAATCCATTTTTTCTCTAGGTCTACTTTCAATAAATAATCGCAAAGCTTCCTCCAACTGAGCTCTGAATTCATCGAAATATCTCATAACAAGAAGGCCAGCCAATGGATGAATGCGTGCTGGATCCTCAGTGCCTGCGAAATTATAAAACCACAAAGATTATGTCATGGCAAAAAAATATTACTTGCGTGTACAAGTTTCACAGGCGATTAATATCATTTTTTGATGGTTCATACTAAACTCTTGTAAAATATACCTAGTTGCTTTTCGTCCGACGCGTATGTAAAAATTAAAATAATAACAATAATAATAATAATAATAATAATAAAAATTATGAAAATGCTGGCCTTGTGCTAAAGGGGTTAGGTTCTTAAAATAAAAAAAAAAGTGTACTTAGATGCTATAAATACTAAGGATACAAATTTTGGCACGCTTTTAGAACTCAAGATTTTTGAAGTTTGGGCTTCATCTTCAACGGAATGAGTCCAACGCTGATGACTCCATACACGCGAAATTTTGAGCCGAAAAACTTTTATGAATCTCACCCTGAGCCTCTCACATTACATCACTTGTTTACTATCATAAATAAGTCTGTTCTAAAAATAATTTTCAATACTTTTATTGTTATTATGTTCAAGCGCTAACTTTTTCTAAACCGGCAAATCTTTGCTCCGCCGGGGTCCATTGTTAGCCTGTTAGGGTTCATGGGCAAAGCAAGCGTAGAGTGCAATTCGGCAACGTTGTATTTTGTCCATTTAAACCCATGTAAAAGGTCGGATCTCGGATGTGAAGGTGTTCACCAAACGCCTAATACTTCGATAATTTCCATGGGTTTAAGTGAACAATCTGCAAAGTTGCCAAATTTCACGCTACGCCAATGGTTTAATGGCATTTTAGCCATAGGCGCAGCGTATCAGGGACTAGGGGGGCTATAGCTCCCCCCACTTTTTTTAGGTGGTGGGGCTATCAAAATCGGGGCTAAAATATTACGGAGGGGCTAAAAACACATCGACTTGACAACATCGACTTGTGGCAACAATTGGCGTGTATTTGAAACATCCCTTCGAGACGAGAAGCAAAAGAAAAAAAAAAACCGGTCATCACTTTTTCACTTTTAAGCCCCCCCCCCCCCACTTTTTTTGGTCTCGCTATACGCCTATTATTTTAGCTAACTATATAAGAAAATATCTGATCATGTTATTTCCTTCAAAATATAACAATTAGCCCTTCATTTTCAAAGTATAGACCGATTTTTGGTTGCTCAATTAGAGAATAGGGCTGTAATTACCCATACCAACGGACGGTAAACTACCAAGTCTACTCACAGGGGAGACTTTTTGACCGACTGAAGTTGCATCACATCATTTTAGTTGCACTGATGTAATTTAACCGCACGGCTGCGTGATGAAGAACATGTGATCAAAAAGAAAAAATAAGCCAAAATTACTCCGTTTTGAAGTGACGAGACGTGACGGGCGGACAGACAGACTGAAACGGGCTGGTCAGCGGGGGCCCATTGCGCAGTGAACAAATTTTTATTCGGATTACATAAAAATGAAGCTGATCGGGGTCCTGATCTCTTATTCAAAGCCGCGTTACTGATCATGACTCATCGGACATTTGATCAAGATCTGGATCCCAGAATTCCCGCCCGAAATAAACGAGGAACGGAACCGGTCCGGTCTGGCTACTTCACTGCATAAAGAGGCACAGTGAAACAGGAATCTAGATTTCTTGGACATAAAAGCTCTGGCGGATCCCAGAAATTGGTCCTTCTCGCTTTTTCCTCATTAGAACTTGTGTGTTAGAAAAGGACAGATTAGGGGGAGTCACGTAATTTTCGCCTCCTCTTCTATCCTTTTTAACACATGCGTTCAAACGGGAAGAGAGAGAGAAGAACAATGTTTCGATCCGCTAGTGTATGAAAGGAGTGTAAATTCTGTTAAATAAATCGACCAATTCATTTCAATGTTGAGAGAGGGTCAAAAGAAACAAACTCTAGACCTGTTTCATGCGAGAGCGAGATATAAATTGAAGTTAGGGATTGAAAACGTTTTTACAACCAGCAAAAAGTCACGGTCATTATTTGAAAGTTTTTTTTCCTCCTTACAGAAAACCAATTGATCCCAACCATGTTTTGCATGATAGTCCGTTTGTTGTAAATGGAGTTTGAATCTATACTCTCTGTTAGTCCTCTAAAAAATCAGTGATAATCTACTATGTACTAGCGGGGACAAAGATACCTGGCCAGAGTATGCAACACGCAACACACCTAATGCACTTCTTGAATGGGATGATGTGTATTGCTTATTGCATACCCTGGCTAGGTATCTTTGTCTCCGCTAGTACATCTAGACTGCGTTGCTTTATTTGCAATATTTTTTTTCTAATACTGCTGTATCTTAATTCATGGCATGCAATTCCCTCCACACTCCCAATTCAATATCTATAAACTAAAGTTTCGGGTGTGTCATAATGACAAACAGAGAGCAACCCGAAAGAAAAACTTTGTGCCCTAAAATCAGCTTATTAAAAAAAGTTAAAAGTTATATGGTTTAAAAACTTTCAGGCGTCCATCACTAGTTCACCACTGCACCCTTCGCACACCTAGTTTCAGCTGACATTTAAAAATAAAATACTTCCAATTGGTCCTGAGGACTTTCAAAGTTAAAAATTTAGGTGATTTTATATTTTGTTGATTTTTGGCCGCCAAGTTCATAAAATCTACCTACTGTGCGACGCCATGGAAAAAACCAGACTTCTAAAATATTCTCATTACTTCCGATTAAATCGCCATAAGAAAAAAAGCTGCGCTCACTTCCCTGTTTCAACGACTCTTTGATACACGGTGGAAATTTTGGACCTCGACATTAAGTAACCGTGATCGAATGTCGCAACGATTTGAAAGCAGGACGGATTTTTTGGCTGAAAGTTTTCGTTCATAAATTGAGAATCACCACGAATATTTGTTTTTCCGCTCATTAACCCCGGCAATAATTCTACTACAAAATCTTGCAAATGGAATTAAAACTTATATTTCAGAGACAAGTTCATCGTCGTGAAATATCATGTTGAGACATATTTTGTATTTTTTCTATAACAAGTCCATAAAACTGATTATTCTTCTTGCTGTAAATTTCGACAACTTGCTAACCAAAACTATATGAAAGTAAATACGCTTTCAAGATAGCCTCTTTTTTTAAGGAGAAAGGTGTCTATTCATAACCACTCAATAAATAGTTAAGCTGATTGAAACAAACAAAAAGATGATCGCAGTTGTTATGCCCGTCATTTACTACTAGTCGGAAAGCCCGTGCTTCGCACGGTTGTGTTTTCTCTTTATGTTTGTCCTTTTTGTGTTGTTTTTTCTTTTGTATAGCTTTACGAATCGTCACACTATTTAAAAGTGTAGTTGTTTAATAACAGTAATTGAACGAATACAATAAAACGTGAATGGTTTTGCCTTCAATCAAATTGAACTCAATTGACAATTTTTAAGAAGTACCTACTATTACCGTTAACATAGTTACATAGTTACATAGTATAATTAATTAACATAAATATTCGTGAAAAAACCACCTTCAACACCAACGTCCCTCCCATTACCTCCCTCTCGAAATCCAACATTCGAACGCATCCCCTACTGCACGCAGTATTAGCAAATCCCCAAAAGTTGGCCCAATCCCAGCAAACAACGTGGAAACCGATGAAATCTTCACACAAAAAGACATTGAAACACACCAAGCTACAAAATAAAAAGCTTGAATGAATATAAGTAAGTACACGCAACTTACTTGCAAATGCTTATGAAATTTTCCTTCAAAACAAATACAATTAATAGAGCCTGTCTCGTCCTCTAAAAAAAAAATAAAAAAACCATCACCTCGCTTTGACTTCCGAACAGGCGTTAGTTTTGTTAAAAGTCCCGAAACTATAAAATTAAAAGAATACTGATCTAATTTATTTATTTTAATGAGATCCATTTTCAACCCATAAAAGATTGAAGGTTAAAAATTGCGCTAAAAAAACCAATAGCATTTATCAGCTGCTCTAATAAAGAAAAACAAACGTGACCACCTCATTGCGCGCTCTCTGCAAGCTTCTTCTTGAAGCTTTTCTTTTGTATGTGGGTATTCTATGAGTAAAACCATGATCTGCATCGGTTTTATTTCGCGCCCTCTATTCGAAAATATCAGCTGACTCTAGACACTCACCGAGAAAGATTATACTTCCGAAATACAGAACTCACTATTTTTAGATAATCTTTTCCTTTTTTTCAAACAGCATTATGATCAAATCATATGGAAAATCATCGGACTCCCGAACACGAATTAACAATCAATAAAACGGTCGTCAAGCACGGATTTCTTTCCATAAGACTAATGCGAGTGAACGGAGCAGACTATACTCCCTACTCACTCGCACTCATGCTATCTTATGGGAGAAACCATAAATCAGGCTCCTAACCAAAAACCGTAAGGATTTTTTATGGTTTAGGATTTTTGGCTCCATCTACAGTTAGCAGGGATGCTCCTTGTAAAATTCCAACTCCGTAGCCCGACGGGAGGTCACAGTGGCGTAGACACGGATTGCGGGGCCCTCCCGCCAATTATTTTTAGGGGCCTCTCTACTGTCACTCCAAGATAGGGGGTTCAGCCCCCCGGGCCCCACGCGTAAGACCTGGGATCTGGGGTGTTTCCCCGAAAATATTTGGAGATTAAATTTTCTCAAACGTAACTTCAGGCAATATTCCTCTAAAAATTCTCACACAATTCATGCTTATAGTTATCGTTTTTATTTCCTTCCTTCTTCTTGTTTTCCTATCGAAGAACTTAAAACTCGCGACTTTTTTTTATGGAAAAGTATTTCCTTAAGAAAACGCTTAGACAGTGTTGGAAGACGGAAGATACTTAGAAACAAAAAACGAAGGAGGAATGCCATTTCAATAATGAAAAAAACTTTCCTTTCTTTACTTTGAAAAGTTTTTCCTTTCATCAGGCCCGGGGCTCCAACATCGTCGGTCTTCAGGGGCCATCGGAGCCTGGGGGCCCTCCCGCCTAGCGGGGTCCGCGGGGGCCTTATCTACGCCACTGGGAGGTCAGTAAAGAACCCGTGGAAAGAATCTGTACACCGACTCCTCACGGCTTTTATATATGTTAGATAGACTAGATAGGTGCAATTGTAAACAAAAATTCACTCGTTTTTACATTAGTCTATATTTTCCCAGCATGAAAAAAAGGTCCCTATTTGCCTCCTTCACTTCCTCATTAAAAAAAAGAAAAAAAGTTTGATACATTAAAATGAAAGGAAACAAAAATAAAAGACGATTTAGACCCTGGAATAAAATGAAATTGTACGTCGAGGAAGAAATAAACGCATTTGAATCACGGTTTGAAAGAAGAATTGAGAGACTTACTTGTACTAATTTGATTCTGTTCCTTGATCGCGGGGGTGGATTCAGAGATGATTGAATTCACGTTTGTGAGGAGCTGTTGAATTTTCTCTGAAATCATTATAATTTAATTTTTTAAACTGATTTTGATATGTTTTGTGAGAAAATGCAGATTTAGAGTATTAGCGTATATCCATTATTATTAGTAAGTACTTCTGCACCCCAACTCATGAGAATTTTTTGTTCTTTTCCTTGAGAACATTATGATGAAGTATCTGCCTGTTTTAAAGTCTATACATATCACGCGGTGTCATCTGTCAATCTACCAGAGATGTTCATTAAAGAAAAGCAACATAATAACCTTTTTAACCAATAATCTATAGTCATCTGCTGAAATTAGGCGAGATAGATTCATAAGGTTGGTGCATCAGGACAGGAGAGCGGTCCTGAATTCATAGAATCAGGAAGCTGAAGTTACTACAGCGGGGGCTTGCGTTCTATTTGACAACAATGTCTTTACTTCATTTGACTCTATGTTAAACAATCGATTGCTGGTGGCTGCTTTACTTTGGAATCGATTGTTTTAGATATAATCAAATGGAGGGATAACATTGTTGCCAAATTGCACGAGCCAGCACTAATCACTAACCTTTCAGCTTCAGAAATTAGTTTGTCAATCTCGCATGACACTTTTAGCGAGCTAATGTATTAACCTGTGTTTATCTCTCTAAGTTATCATTTATCAATGACAATCGTTTAATAATTATTTAACTCTTAAAGGACCAGATTAGTTCACGACTCCTTCGTTTCTACACGGAAGGTAGTTAACTGTTCGTACTCGGGGGAGTTGGAATTGCCTATCCGAAGAATTGAAGGCGCCCGACAAGACCTTATCTATAAAAGTGTTTTCGTCAATATTTGCGTTTATCCGAAACGAATACTGAATCAATGTGAAATAGACTACAGGAGAAAAACGAGTATACTCGGGCTTAGCCCATAAGGGGTTACAAGAACTGTTTACTCCTTTTCATAGATTGATAATACACATCTAACAATAAGTGAATACTTGAATACTCTTTTTGTCAACTTGATTTCTGAAATGAAGGACGATTTTGTTCTGAGTATAGGTTTTAATGGCTGTTTTGAAATCTTTTCTTGTTGTTTTTACACAGCATGGCTTTATAGTGTTTGTAAGCAAACTCGATGGTGTCGGAAAATCTAATTTTTGGTTTTGTTAGTTTGTTATCAGATTTTTTTCTTTTTAATATCATTCAGACAATAAATAAACACCAATAAAAATATTTAACATACAGTAGTTGACTTATCCTTCATCTTTATTTTGAAATTTTAGATTCCTTTTGACGCACTTTTAACTCAATTCAGTGATACCTCGTTATCCCCGACCTCCGTATCCGTGGTATCCGCGATTGTTTTTTTGCGGCATATGCTCGTTATCCGCGACCTTTTTGCCTCGCTTTTATCCGCGTTTGAAAGGCCGAAATATTTCAAACGCTGAAAATTGTATTTTTCACGGTTTCCAAGGCAACATTTTTTATTCAACATTGATTTTTCTTAACCTTCACTATTCGAATATATTTTTTCAAATTAAAATCAAAATTCGCCGTGAAGACGTCAAATGTTCAAAAGTAATCCTCTGTAATAGATGTAATATTTTTCATTTTTTTTATGTATTATTATTATATGTTTTTTATACATCACTCATTTAACTCAATAAGATTCAATTTGTTCAACGCTCAAAATTTGAAGTATGAAAAGAAAACTGTTCCCTTTCTTCCCTTTTTTACTCCCTTTCCCCCCTTTTTGTGAGTGTTTTTACAGTCGTTGGTCCCTAAAGACTCATAAAAATTAACCGCCGTTATTCCCATAAGACTAATGCCTCCGTATCCGCGAGGTTTTCGCGGAAAGTAACACCCGCAGATGACGAGGTATCACTGTATTACAATAAGAAGAGAGTTGCCAAGACGGGACAAAATGTTTCGAAATGAGGATTTATACATAGTGAATATAGCATAATAGAGGAACATAAATAAGAAAATAAAATCATGCAATTAAAAGATAACAGAACAGAAAGTTTGCTGTCAGTACCGGCTTTAGGGGGGGCCCGGGTGGGTCTTGCCGACGGGCGCCTGGCAGGCACCCGCCCCTTCCGGTGGCGCCCCCGCAGCTTTTGCCCATGGGCGCCAGAGGTGTTAGAGTCGGCACTGATTGATCTCTAAAGTGCGAGTATAGTGGAAAATAAGCGAGCTAAAAACACCAAACAAGAAAGTAAATTGTAAACAGTGGCGTAGTGTGCAATTTGGCAACGTTGTAATGTGTCCATTTAAATCCATTAAAAAGATCGAACTATTAGGTGTTTGGTGAACACCTTTGCATTCAACCTTTTGCATGGGTTTAAATGGACGCATAACAACGTTGCCAAATTGCACACTACGCCACTGATTGTAAACTAATAGTTTAACATTATTTACCCTCTTCTTGAATTGATTCATCCTGTACGATTTTTGCCAACAAATTAAGGTGCTCGTCAAACCCATGATCAGACAATGCAGGCTGTTTGTCAAGTTCTTGCCGCAATTTCAGGTACAATTTTAGAGATTTCTGCTGTTCACCTGCTCCTTTTGCCAGCTTTAAAACAAATAAAATGTCGGACGGAAAAAACTTAAGAAATTACGTTGAAGCTCCTTTGAAAAATGTGAAATTTAGAAGTTAGCAATATTTACTTAACCATCTCATTTTATGATATTTGTCCTATCAGCGGCGTGACGGTGCAATCTGACAGCATTTGCTTTCCTGATTAATTGTTCATTTGAAAACATTGAAAATTTCGAATTTTAGGGATACATTACGATTTTACGAATACAGGGACTATGCATAAAAACAAAATCGATATTTTTCATGGTTTATATTTACGCATAACTGAATGTTGTCAATTTGAGCACTACAACACGGCGTCCGATTAAAAGACATCAATCTCCTTTTTTGAAGAGAAATGCTAGATCACTATCGTTTATGGCAAATTAATGCGCTTTTAAAAGGTATTCTTTGATGGCATTTCCCCACCCTTCAATAGTTTAATGGACCACACGAACATGCAAAATTGCCTTTAATATACGTTGGATTCATGTGATACAGTCCCTTGGAGCTCAAGCCACTGAGTTTCTCGAGATAACTTGAATTGGACGGAGGCTGAAGCGTGCAATCTATGACAATATTGCATTCTGTTCATCTGGTGATTCCAGGTAAAGCTTGTCCAGATTTTGAAGTACTCAAAAATAAAGCAGGAAATCATGAACTGCGAAAATTACCACAAGTCTCAACGAGTGCTCGTGAGGCAGTTAGACATACCATCACTTACACTTACTAAGTTAATGGCGAGGCGAATTTCATAATTCTCAGCTTTAAAAATTAATAAATTTTCCTCGTTTTGGGCTCAAAATATTCATAAAAAAATTCGCAGGTGCAGCAGTAGTTCTTACATTTTGCGTTTATACTTTGTTTTCATTTTAAAATGCCAAAAACACGACTTTTCCAAGAAGCGCCTAAAGGTGCTATCCATCGGATTGAAATCTGGAAAAGTTTCGCTTGGAATCACCTTAAACTCACTCGAAAAACTCACTAGAAAGGTTCAAGGATATTATCACTTCGCGCCAAGAGTTTGAGACTTTTCATGGGTTTAGTGGTAAAAATGCAACGTGTTGCCAGGTTGCACGTCTCACCACTGACTTGGGCCTTGACGAATCCTTGCTGTTTGCTATAACTGCTGCTATAGCTTCGTCAACAATAAACTTTGGAAGTCACAAATGTTGGAAGGGACCTCACGTATTTTTGCGGAGCTCTAAGCAACATATTAGTTTTAACACGGGTCTATAATAATAGAGGAAGGGAACCAAAACCGGACCGCTGTTTTGTTTTTGGGCTGTAATTCAGCTAAAACTTGATCAAATTTAAAAAAAAAAAAAAAAACTTTTTATCAACATGTACATAGAACCCTTACCTTTAAAAAAGTTGCCTTGGTTTAAAATTTGAGCCAATAAAATTTTCGTGAGAAAGAAAATTGCGAAAGAAGTCAAAAATATCGTCTGAGAAAAGGGGCTCCAAAACCGGACCGCCTAGTAAATTTTACTCTTAATCACTGATTTTTTGCTCTAAATGCATATTTCTAACCTTAGTAGCCATGGCTAAGGCACGCAATGAGAGGAAATGAAACAATTCAGCATTTGTACCTTGGAAAATCCAAAAATTAAATTTATCGTAAAAATTTTGAAGCGAGAAATTGTGATAAAAATGGAAAAAAATAGCAAAAATTGAAAATCAATTGAAATAAAGATTGAAAACATCTGCAAACCACCAATATAACAGCTAGGTAAGCCCACAATACTCAGAATGTCATAAAAGTTTCCTAATCTAGGCCAAAAATCTAGGCGGTCCGGTTTAGGGGGTTTCAGTGCTAGAACTTTCTAACCTCACTAGTTCACTACGGTAAAAGAATTTGGACTAAAGTAAAAACTTAGACCGATTTATAAACCTTAGGTGTCACCAAATAACATCAAATCACAAAAAATCACTAACCTTTCCCTTAAGTATAAATTTTAGGCCCCAACAATAACCAACTGGGAAACTTTGACAGTCATGAATCGCCGAATTTTAACCTTAAATGCGTTTTACGACAAAAACAATGAATGAACCTGAGGTTTCGATGCTTGAGCGACACCTACGGGTAAAAGAGAGTAACTTTATGCCATTGCCGCTACAGTGCAGCACCATTATGGTGGAGAAACGCAACGCGGTCCGGTTTTGGGGTACCGGTCCAGTATTGGCGACCCTCCTCTATGTGAATAGGAGTAATATTTTGTTTGAGTGGCAGCTCCTGCAAAGTTGTACCATCAGAGCTCTATCATTTCAAAATAATGTTAATTAAACGAAACTTGGTAAGGAAATCTACTTCTCAAATACTCAATATTGTAAATATGTTAAATTGGCAAAAAAGCGTAGTTGTCGTAAGTCACTTGGGTTTTTTTCATTTTGACTGATATTCCTCTTGACCACTTAGACTTTTGGTATCGGTTACCCGCAAATAAAACTTTCTTAGATGCAATTCAATCACATTAATCTAAAGTTGCTGAAAGTTTTGATAAGTAGTTTTGCACTTAGGCCGTTTATAAATAATGAATGACCTCCTTTCATTTGTGTGAAAAAAATAGAATTTTATTGTATAACAAAGAAATTTAATTCATATACTGTACACATACTTGGAAAAAATGAGAACAGCCTATGAAAAAACTAATTTGAACAAAAGACTTTATAAACATGTTGAAAATACGCGGATCTCATGTCAAAACTTCGAACTCGGGGTTAATTCTTTGGACGGCATTTTAAACCAATGAACGAATTTTTTTCTTTTTCATGAAAAGGACGAACGGTAGTTGTTTTTAAAAATAACAAAACTTGAACTCGCATCGGGTACTTTGACACCCATCTCGAGACAAAACTCAATTTATTGATTTGAAAGCGAGTAAAAAAAAATGCACAAACTTTAATTATTCGTATGAACTGGGATGCAGACACTGGTACCTTAGCACGTTTGCCCTTGACTGACACTTATAGTTGCCGGACCAATTTAAAAATTATCTAGACCCTGTGCTAATCAATTCAAAAGCTGGCCAATTTATTGCAATGTTTGGCAATAGTGTTGAGATGTGAGCGATTGATAATTACGATCTCTTCCAGCTGATAAGTTCAATTCAAAGCCAATAGACAGATAAAGTGGGTTATTATATAAAATGAGACGATTAATTTAAGAATTTAATCATATCAGTCATTAGTAATGTGTAAGTATGTTGCCGGATTCTACAAGAAGCGTATCCGGAAAGAGTGAGAGAAAAGTATAGGGGGAAGAGGTTGCCCCTCTCCCTCAACTCGGTGAAATGCAAAGTTCACATTACAAATACAGGAGTATCTACACAAAAATCTTCGAGCCTAGTTTCGTCCATTTGAATGCATGGGTCTGTTCTCTAGAGAATATATGGGTAGGAGCTAAAGTCAAGTGTAGCGTGGCAGTCCCCCTTCTATTCTTTTCCAACACCCTCATTCTTATGGGGAAAGAGAGAGAGAGAGAGAGATGATGATGATGATGATGATGATACGCTTTTTTTATTCAACAAATTATTTAACACAATTAACTTAAAGAAATAAAAATAAAAACAATAAAAAGTGAAAAATAATAAATAATACTTGAAAATAGGCAAAAATTAGGGCCCAGAGGCCCTCTCTTACATTTAACCTACCGCCAAGCAAAACTAATTAAATTAATACTATATAGATTACACTTAATAAAATTAAACGGAAAAGTAAATAAACAAAGTAAAAAAGCATCTACATTGTACATTGGGTGAATTAGAAAAAGAGGTACCAATATGGTACGAAATTGGGTAAGAAAAAAGCTACAAAATTAAATTAAGAAATAAATTAATAGTAAAATTATAAAAAGGAGAATTAAAAACTTGATAATATAACCAATCATAGCGAAAGAGAGGGAGAAGTGGGAGAAGTTAAAGATGAGAATACTAACGGGGGGGGGGGGAGGACAGAAAATGCTAAAAAAAAAAAAAAAAAAAAAAAAAAAATGATAATAATTAGTCTCTAGGTAACAGTTCAAGAACGCCTTTCTTGAAAGCCAGCACAGAAAGTTTAAGGCTTCGAAGATGTGGGGGCAACTGATTCCACAGCCTACAACCAGTTACTGTAAAAGACTTGTTGTAGGCAGATGTTCGGTTTGCAGGAAGCTGCAACATCGAGGCGGACCTGGTGGGGATGTTTTGGAATTGCGAGAAGAATTTGAAAGAAGGATGCAAATAAGCTGGCTCGCGAAACTTCAGAATTTTAAAGAGAAGGGTAAGGAGGAGGAGACGCCGCCTTGGTTCCAAACGCAACCAGCCAAGTTTATTCAAATAGGGCGAGACATGTGCATCACGTGGCAAATCAAAGACATACCGAACACAAGCGTTCTGTAGCCTCTGAAGAACAATATGCAAGGTTATAGGCATGTCACTTTGCATAGGATAGGCGTACTCTAAAAGGGGCAAAATTAACGCCTGCGAGAGTGTGGCACGAACAGATCTAGGCACACCATGTCGGAACGTTCTTAACTGCTGCAGCGCCGCAACTGCCCGACTGACATTTGTAACGTGATCAGTCCATATTAGATTCTCATTGCAAATCACTCCAAGGCTTTTGATGGTGGGCCTGTATGGAATCTCTTTAGTGATAATCTTAAGCTTAGGGATTAGGGATGGATCTAAATGCGACAGCAACCTAGGATACCCAATGATGATGGCTTGAGTTTTCCCTGCATTAAAGATGAGTCCATGATCAGCTGCATAATTACACAATGCTACAATATCGATGTTTACAAGGGCAACGGTGTAATGATCCATGGCGATGGAACGAATTTTATATACATTTGCAAATCATCAGCATACACATGATGAAGACAATATTTGAACGATGACGATATGTCAAAGATGCACAGACTAAACAATAATGGCCCCAGAACTGATCCTTGCGGAACTCCCGATAAACATGTTCTCCAACCAGACATTGAACCGAAGTCATCCCTAATACATTGTTGCCGATGACTCAAGTAGGCGCGAAACCATTCCACCACACCTGAAGAGAAGTTTAAATACTTGAGTTTAGCAAGCAGAAGGTCATGTACCACCATGTCAAAGGCCTTGGAAAAGTCAAAAGATACCAACAACGTAGCCATCTTGTCATCCATAAAAGAGAGAGAGAGAGAGAGAGAGAGAGAGAGAGAGAGAGAGAGAGAGAAAGAGAGATCCCTAATATCTAATTGAAGATCCGTCTGTTCTTCTCAAGCAACAGGTAGACAAATTCTGATGCACACAAAGTACGTATTTGGCCACAAGTAGGTGCGTTACAAGGGGAGAGGGGTTGTCGAGACCGATCCTTCCCTCTTCTCTTCTCAGAATTTGTCAGCCTAAAATATCGATAAACTTTGCCTCCGGTGGCGTAGCGAGCAATTTTTCAACGTTGTATTTATATTAAACCCATGCAAAAGATCGAATTCGAGGGTGTTCACCGAACACCTAATCGTTCGATATATTTTTAATGGGTTCACTTAAAGAATGTACAGCGTTGAAAAATTGCTCGCCTCGCCACTGGTGAGAGGTTCGATCCGAGGAGTTCTCTATTTAACATCTATAACTATAACTCTTTCTTTCAACTAGCACGCACAAAAAAGGGTATAACGCATCCTCCTTCTCCTCGCCACCAAAAAAATCTTTAATACGCCTACGCTCTTGCCGGAAGAGCTTGGAAGGAAAGGCAAATGTGCAGGTTTGAGAATTAATCGTGAGGCTATATCTTCTCTGGCACTGGTTTTGATGAGAAAAATGGATAATTGTATCGCTGTTAATGATGCGCTTAGTATATAAATGAAGAAAAAAGTCAGCAAAGGGAAACGGCGCACATTAGTGAAAGTTACGGCCGCCTCGATATCGAGAATCCGTCGCCCTTCACCCGCAAAAAAGTGTTTATCGACCAAAATCTCTCGATGCCAAGAAACCAAATGTGATACGCAGCTGAGAGGTGAATTAACTTCTTCACACAAGATTGCACCTTGACTTATTAAAGCCGCTGGACTTCGTCTTCATTTTACTTGCCACGTTGCCAACAGTATTAAAACAATTACGATCTAAATGGCCAAAAAAACATCACAGACTTTGTGGAGTGTGCTCCTCGTTCTGAGTATTTTGTTTTTATTTTATTTGTATTTGTCCGATTGATACTGTGAGTGCACCGAAACGTCTCGGAAGTTTTTATTCATTGTTGGCCTAGTTCCTATTTTAATCCTTATTTTGTCTGTGTTGCTAACAGTGGCGTTGATTAGTTTGGCAACGTTGTTTTCTATCCGTTTCAAATGCCAACTATGATTGTGATAGAGTCCCTATATACTATGAGAGTTGCGACAAGACTCAAAATGAAGAAGCAGAAGCGGACCAATGGAGCTCCCAAGAGGCAAATTGCAAATGGCGGATGGCCATTTACCTCTCCGCTGTTGCCACTATTTCGCTATCTCTTATAGGTTAGGTTCAGATTCTCGACAATAACGGTCGTTATTGTTGAAAGAGATAATGTTCGCCGTAATAAAATTCAAGCAGAGGAACAATTCACAAAAATTACCGCGGTCACTGTTACTTCAAATGTGTAATGAAAGCGAGTTCGCGAAAAGTAAACAAACCCTCCGCCATTTTGGATTTACCTCTTGGGGCTTTCTTGACAGCCTAAATCTGAGAGCCAATCAGAAATAGATTCAGCAATGGCGCAACTCTCATAGTATATAGGGGCTCTAGATTGTGAGGGTGCACCCTGCACCTTGCAGAGCCAAATATTTGATACTTTCCATGACTTTAGATGGGCGAGATTGCACATAGATTGCACGCTTCACCATCGGTTGTCATTATCGTGAAATTTAACCGAGTGAGATGAAATAACTGACAACAACACAACTGCCTCAACATTAAAGGTATGAGAACATCATATGGGCACCTGCAGAAAATTTCCTAGGGGAGGGCGAAACCTAAAAATCAAATTGGAGGCGGGGCAGTGTTGCTTTTCCGAAATTGTTATTGTTATTGCTTACACACTGAAAAAAAAAAAAAAAAAAAAAAAAAAAAAAATCTGTTGACTTTACCGCCCGATGGTTAAAAAAAATGTGTAGCAGCCAATAATGTTTGATCAACAGGCTTGAGCGGTTAAATTAACCGTCAGGGTGGTTAATTTTACCGCTGAAGCCTGTTGAGCCAACACTTTTCGTCTGTTACACATTTTTTTAACCGCCGGGCGGTAAAAGCAACAGATTTTTTTTTTTCAGTGCAGCTTATTTTTTTTTTTTTTTTTTTTTTGTTGGAAAATTAGAGTTTAAACTTTTATAAATTCCTCCCCCTCTATTGCTCCCCCTGCCGGCTTCGCTAAGAACAGTGGAACGAATTTCTAGGAACACGCCGTTAACCTTTTTTTACACACTAACTTATCCAAAACTATGAAGAGGTGGTATAACAAAGGAATCCAAAAATATCACGTTGTAGCAACATTTTTTATTGATGCAATTTTTAGAGGGGGGTGGAGGTCGGAGGCCTTTTAGTCATTTCAGGCCATCAAAGAGCTGAGTATTTAGTAAGATGATGTTCGATTTGACAATCGTGGAGACCAACTTTAATGCCATACTCAGTCAACCGACATATAATTTTTCCAAGTTGCTCCTCCTCCATCTCTGATTGTTCAAGTTTTAATTGGTATCTGGCTATGAAGCGATACGACGCGACGCGACGCTATCGAAGAAAGGACTCATTTCCTGCAATCGGCGATGTTTCCGTGCATTTCTCTTTGGCGTTAGTCGGAACTTCGTATGCGATATTCATCGGTCGGAGGTGGAGGTGGATCTACTTCGACTGTGCCATTGTTTCTTCTGCTTACTTTCTTGAAAAATTCGAGTTTGAAGTCGCAAAAAAAAAAAAAAAAAAATTATCATTATATGGTCAGCTAGTTCTTTAAAAACGGCACCCCAAGTTTACGGAGCACAATAAGGGAGATCGGTAGTTCTTATCAATCTAATTTATTGAAATATTTTGGGAAAAAAAGCACGATTTGATCTAAAATAATAAAATTAGCGGGGTTTCAAAACAGATATAATCTAGCTAAAAAAATTTATAATTTTACGATATCAACCGCTCAAACGAAATTTTTGCAAAATCACTTAGCATTATTATACTACCCGGGATTTTTTTTTATTATTTATTTTTATTTTGTTTTAAAATTATTAATTATTTTAAATCGAATCTTGCAATCCTCCACAGTGTTCCAATTACTTTAAGCTAACCAAGCTGATTACGCCCATTTTCTCACCAACGAATTATCATGAAATACTCGAAAATTGTAAAGAAAAATCAAATGAGACCATTAGGAAGTTAGATAAAATAGGACCATGAGCTGCATTTGGCCATGACTTTCTAACCAAACCCTCTTTTGAAACGTTTTTTGAAATTTTTGGACATTTTTGTAGATATAGCAAATGTCAGACATAAATTTTACTTCAACAGTTCAACGTGCACCTGTTTGTGTACTTTTTTACAACATAAGACATTTAATCATACTATTGTTCGTCGCATTCATAGTCGATCAAAATTAATTGAGGTGCTTTCAGGTGGGAGAGGAACCCATTAAACAAACAATCAAATATATTATTCTAAAGAAAATCGTGTATGTCATGTGTGGCAACCTCTTGCATTTGGACCATTAAAACTCACAAAAATATTGAACTATCTAGGGATCGGCGCTGACAGTCGAATTTGACCTTTTCAATTCAAATGGACAAAAGGCAACGTTGCCGGATAGCACGCTTTTCTACTGAATAAAACCTTTTAAAATATGAAGCTAAATTGGTATTTGGTAGCGTTAACGCGTCCACACCGGTATCATCATGGAATTAGCCTTGCAACATAATTGGTTACTTTCTACATTCTATCAAGGGAGATTTATTTGTTCCTCGCCTCTTAGTGTCTAAATAGCTTGTCCCAAAAAATATTGGGATTGGCAGTTGTGCGGCTTTTATATGAAAACATCAGCTTCAAATCGTTAATCGCGCAACCTAATTGGTTGGAAGCAGTAAGCATCAGAGGATGTTTTCATTCAAACTGTACGCAGTTTCCAAGTCCAATCATTCTTGGAACAGCCTATAGTAGCTCCATTGAGATGGTCTCCTACTTCAGAATACAGAAAATTGACAAGTTATTTTTTAATATCACTATGCCTTAGCTATACACCTGCGGTATACCTATATAGTCATAAGTTTTCATTGTCTCGTTTAATAGGTTTAATTAACGAAGGGATTTCAGGTTTAGTACTTATCATCATGAAGGTTTTCTCTGGTTTTAACCTCAAATTCTCCAAACCTGTCATCTGTGCCAAAGGTACGCAACATTCTCAGTTCTCATACATCCATCAGATATAAGTACAAAAAAAAAGGAAGAATTTTAACCCCCGAGTGAGTACCACAACCACACGTATCCCAAAAATACTGGTGATTCAAGACAGCAAAAGAACTAAACTAATTTAACTATAGTGGCTTCAAATAAAGTGATTTGTATTTCATCATTATTTATAGACTATCACAAAGCGGGCAAACAATTGCCGATTTTTAGTCGCCAAAAACCGCAGCTAAAAATATCGTTTAAAAAGCTTTCAGA
>VMOF01000002.1:85241354-85244418 GCA_011764245.1 Trialeurodes vaporariorum | reverse complement strand
AACTCAACTCCAAAATATTCCTTCTTTCTCCAATGCTAGTTGCCTGGCAACCAAATTCTATGAGAAATGTTACAAAAGTGTAACAAAAAGTTATCACGAGTGATTTATACAGTCTAGCGTCTTCGTCGCACGCCTAAAAAGAAAAAGACTGAAAGCGATTCTCCACGATTTGCGTCTAACAGCGTGATGGCAACAACAGGAAAATAACCTTGCCTGAAACTATAAGTGTCCAGTAATACAACAATTACATGGTAAAATTAATTGACGAAATTCCCTAAAAAATTTTCCCACCATGGTAAGAAAACGCGATTTTTCCACATGCTCACCAGTTTTTTCGCATAAAACACGTTAGATCGATGCAAGTGACCAAAAATCTTATACAGGGTTTTCTCATAAGATTTCAGTGATTAATTTCCAATTATTTCATTCTCAACTTCAAATGTGTGCCGTTAAAGGTACAATACTACCTGATAAGTATCAGCGGAGTAGCAAAGGAAATTTTCGTGGGGGGAGGGGGTCCGGGGTCCGAAAATTGTCAAGGGGGACTCAAACATACTAATTAGGTATTTGTCTGAAAACGCAAAAAAAAAAAACGTTTTATCAGGGCAAACTTTGGTGTCAGGGGTAGGGGGGTCAGACCCCATGACTCCCCCCCCCCCCCCGGCTACGCAACTGATAAGTACTTACAGTCGGACTTAATTTCTGCATTTCTCGAGGCCGCTAATGAATTCAACAAGTAAAAATACTCAGGGACATCAATTTTTATGACTTTTGTTTGTTCATGATTGTGAGCGCTATTCTAAAATAATCAACAATTTTCAAAAAACATATGGGGGGGGCTTTTTTGGACACTTGAACATGGGGGGAACACGCCCTGAAAATGAATGTAAATGCATAGTTTTGCTACACCCGGTATTTAATTTATGTATAATTCATGTAAGTATGTACATCATATCTGTACATAATAATTAAATGGAGGATGTATCGGTACATTACAACTAACGAGCCACCACAGTCTAGCTCAAATTAACAAAGCTTCTGAATGGAGCTTGCTGATCAACAACCAGGGCTGCCATTTTGCGTATAACCAATGCTATTTTTCAATTCACCGATGATTTTCACCGGTTGAGAAAAGATTACACAGTCCAGTTCAATGTATTACTGCAATGAACTAAAATACTCGCATCTGTAAGTAATCTTTTCTCAACCACTTGAAACGCCGATGACTTAAAAAAACTTGCGGATATATTAATTAAGTAACGGAGTTTCCACCGATTAAGGAAAGATTATAGATCAGAGTATTTTCGTGCATTACAGTCATACACAGAACTGAACTGTGTAATCTTTTCCTCAACCGATGGAATCATCGGTAAATAGAAAAATAGTATTGATTATACGAAAAACGGCAGCTCTGTCAACAACGGCTACTCTGAAGACTCACCTTTGATCGTGCAAAAATCCGACTTATTGTTAGTTAATGGATTAGAGTGAATACCGATTCCGATTGAATTTTAGTACAAAGCAAAAGTTTTCCAAGATTTGATCCTCAAGCCGTCAAAGACTGGCGCGTGGGCATCACGACAGAGAGGTTGCTAGTTATTGAATTATAGCTTTGTTGTGTTGTGGCGAGCGATGAACGGCTAAAAGCATCACGTTGTTGTAGATGTAGATGTAGACAAGCCGGCGATTAACGAAACCGTACAAGTAAAGCTCAACAGGTGGTACAAAAGACTCGAGTGTCAAAACAAATAATGTTTGACGATTATCGGGCGACAACGTTGCGAGCAAGAGTTTTAGACTGTGCCAAGTGCACCGCAGGAACACGTGTTGGTCGACCCTAATCCGGATACTGGTTCTAAAGTTCCTATACATCTTTAATTGGAAAACACCGCACTGTATTTCCAACAATCGTTCCATACGCCTATGATACTCGTGGTGTCCGAATTCAAGCTTCGAGTCTTTCTTCTGAACGATCATCGATTGAAATGCGTTTACATAGATCGGTGAGGCAACGGGGCAACGGGTTCGGACCGAATCGATCCGCGAACAAAATCCAACACCGAAAAAAAAGTGGATGTTAATTTACCATTGTCGGTGTTATTAAAACAAATACAAAGTAAATAGCCAAAAAAACATCACAGATAAAATAAATATTAAAATGGGAACTAGGCCAACAATAAATAAAACCTTCCGAGAAAGTTTCGGTGCACTCACAGCACCATTATCAATCGGAAAAATAAAAATAAAATAAAAACAAAATACTCAGAACGAGGAGCACACTCCACAAAGTTAGAAGAGTATCTGATTAACAAAATACCGCAACATAGGTTACATAAACAAAACAGACCAACAAAACGCAGACTGAGCCTCAATCAGTAGTTAACGTTTGGAAAAACTGGAGGCCCCTGCTAACACAGGAAAAGAAATTAAAAGTAAAAAGGCAGTAATAAGACAGATCAAACAATAATGATAGAAATTCCATCTTTATACCTAGCACCCGCATATTTACAATAGTTACGATAAAATCAAGCCAACCCAAAATTGAAGAGATTCCAGCAACATGTAAAGAAATAATGGAAAAGTCAACAGAATTACCCCTATGGGCCAATCTTATAGAAAGAGGTGGGTATACTGTTCAGCCTGTGCCACTCCCCCTATCAACCAAAAGTCTGAGTGCACCGAAACGTCTCGGAAGGTTTTATTTATTGTTCGTCTAGTTCCCATTTTAATCCTTATTTTGTCTATTGTGGGTGTTGAGAAAATGTGCGACAACTCTCATTACTAACTTAACACTCCAGCGGTTACTTTACACTGAAAAAACGATACGGTATTGGACTCCGTAAATTACAGACTATACATATAGGTTTACCGAGGGATTACGGTTGTGACGCCTGTGATTTTTGGCGGTGCAACCCGTAATTACGGACTCCATCACAGAAAGTAGCGGGCTTCAAGACCGGAATGCCTCGGTAAACCTATATAGACCGTAGTGTTTTTTCAGTGATAACATTGATTCTGGGATGTACACTTACCATCAGGTGTGGTTAAATCGCAGCATTCAATT
>VMOF01000002.1:84458854-84578854 GCA_011764245.1 Trialeurodes vaporariorum | reverse complement strand
AGAAAAAATCATGTGTAATTCGGAGTTGTATCAGTAAAGATTACAGGTTTCTGTTTCACCTGTAATCTTTACTGACAAAACTCCAAAGTACACATGGTTTTTTCTTTGCATAGTTTCGCCTTTATTTTAGAACCAATTTGGCCCGTTTATGGCTCAAAAAATCAAGCAAAAAATTAAGCAGGTGATGACATTCCGATTTTTCGTCTCTTATTCGTCTGTTCAGAGAAAACAGCCGAAAACCGTCATACAACGGCTATTTTCGGAGCCAGTGACAAGTAACGCCATCTATATCGGATTAAATTTTCGGGAGTTTGCCATAGAATCACCTTAAGATCAAGTTCCACTGGATTAATTACAATTTTTTATTTAAGGTTAAAAAATATGAGGCAAACAAACCAGAACCAGATCGCCCTTGCTGTCACACTTTGGGATAAGACTTAAAACCAGTGGCGGCTCGTGCAATCTGGCAATCGTGCACTTTTGCCATTTAAACGTATGCAAAAAGATCGATACCAGGTAAGGCGCTGCGCCTCACCAAGTAATCGATTATTTTACAACAGTTTTAAATGGAGGAAATCCATTGTTGCCACATTGCACGAGCCGCCGCTGCTTAAAACATGTATCACTCTATCAGCTTCTCTATATTACTCTACCTTGACAAGATTTGCGAACTTCAGCTGTTGTTGTCAGTTTGTAGCAGTCGCGAATTTGCAAACCGTACTTCGAAGAGACTAATGAATATTCTCCCTGATCTCTTTCTAATGATCACTATTACCATGCAGGATCTCTTCTTTGATTCCTTTCCGTTTTTGTGTTTGTGCTATACTTTGAGGGTGGTGGTGGGGTGGTGGTGGAGGTTCAAAGGACCTTGCGAGCAGAGCCTAGCGAAAAAGGTCATCCATTGAATTTTGATGTGGGGCGTGGGTGGTTGTTGAAGGATTGTTAGAGCTTACGTGGATCAATAGTTTGTAAAAATAGGTTCGGATGCTTTCATGGAAGACACCCACCTCTTTCTATTTTGTTTCCTCATTCCCGTACCCTGGGAACTTATTGCGTAACCAAATCTCAATCTAAAAACTTCTGTCAAAAAAGATTGTTCGTGCATCTCGTAGAAGAGATTCTTGAAGCCTGCTATCGTAAAACTCATTTCACAGACCTATTGATTTGATCATATACAGATAAAAGAACTCAGAAACTAACGAATTTACCTTCCCGGTCGCGGAATCAAGAGTTATAGCACATATTTTGTTATCTTATCGGAATCCATAAATTATGGACTCTTTTGAACGCACTGTGAGTAAGGTACTGAGTTAAACCCTCAGAATTTTTACAATTTTAGCGTCAGTCTGTGATTTTTTTTTGTTTTGTTTTTTTTTTTTTTGGTATTACTATCGATTGGGTCTGTTGCAAACTTTTGCTACAACGATAAAGAGTGTATCATCGTAGGTAACATCGCCCGAAAAGTCCATTGGTGGCATCAGAAAGTCATGAAATGCGATAATAAACTCACAAGAGGCGTTTAATGAAATCCAAGATGGCGGTAAAATATCGAGCAATCTGTATGCATGCACCTTTAACATACAAGGATTGCCAACGTTGACAACCTCACAGCTCCAGAGGTTATGTGTTTAGTTACGTTGTGTTTGGGTGTGATCGATATTGCGAGGTTGGTTATCCTTGAATGTTCGCGGTGCATGCATACAGGTTGCTCGATATTTTACCGCATCTTGGATTTCATTAAACGTCTCTCGTGAGTTTTATACTGCATTTTATGACTTTCTGATGCCATTATTGGAATTTTCACGCGATTTTACATAAGAGTGAACACTCCATAGCGCTGCAGCAAAAGTTTGCAACAGACCCATTACCACTCTCTCAATTAAAGCTGGATTTTCTGTACGCTTTTAATACGGTTTACGAAATGAATCAGCACAATAAAATTTGATTGAATTCAGTTGTTTGACAGCTTAAATGAACATACGCAGTGTAACCTCAATTATCCGGACATCGACTACTCGGACACTCGAGATTATCCGGACACTCGAGATGGTCCGGATACGGTTTTCAAAACTCGAACGAGAGAAACCGGGGAAAACCTAACCGGACCGTGATCGGGAAATACGTCTCGATCGGTCTTAATTACTTCATCTAGATTTCAAGAAGAAAGCACGTCACGAAAACTCTTAATGCTCAACAGAATCAGGGGCATGGCTGCGGGAAAAAGAAAGGATATATTTGTCCAAAAGAAGATAGACTCGTTCTTTAAAGGAAATAATTAAGGTAATAGGCAAGGTCTGTTGTAAATACATTCTATTTGTATGTTTGTACAAACGTATGTTCTCGTCAATACATCCCTTATAGTGCACACTTTTCTCGTCATCCGATCTGTGGAATTTGATTATCCGGATATTTCGGTATCCGGATGGTGCCCGGTTGGCGGTCCCGACCCGACCGGATAGTTGAGGTTAAACTTTGTAAAAATTTGATGGCTCCTCTTGCTTTTAGGACTCGCTAGAGTGAGTGAGATTGAACGTTTGTAAGGATCCAATTTTGTCTGTGTTGTCAGGCTAAAACGGGCAATTTTATTGTATAACTAGTGGATGTATCAAGCCCAGTGATAAAGCGTGCTTTTTGGGAACGTAGCATTTTTCCCGTTTGAATCCATACAATGTATCGAATTTGATAGTCATCCCAGATCCCTTGATAGTTCGATATTTTTCATCTGTTTAAATGGAACAAATGCAACGTTACCACACTACACGCTTCGCCACTGTCTATTGTCCAAGTCGCCTTGGTATACAAGGCTGACCACCAAGTTCTTTCTGGTTGCAAATACTCCATCTTTTTTTCTGTTAATCTCACACTGCTTTCAACCCTTATTTTTTTATTTTTATTTTTTCTTAAGATTTCTCTTCTCACTTCCGTTCAAAGTATTTTATCCCATTGAATGGGCTTGCTGTGTGCCGTGCCGCGCCGGGTTCGCCGCACTATGGTTTGAAATCATCAAAAATTGGCCAAAAGTCAGAAAGTAAATTTCTCATCAATTCGTCACTTATAAACTTTCAGCTTCAATTTCATGCACAGAGAACACTTTGAACACGTAATTTAAACTTGGAAATGACATAGACCGGTTTTAAGAGTAAGCGTAAAAATTAGAAAAAGATTATTTTTGATGCCTTTTTTTTCACACCGAGTTTTGGCCACTTTTTTTCTGATCTCAGACCATAGTGCGCCGTGACCACGAATCGTAATAGTCACCAAGTCATACGATTGTTACGTGTATCTGTCTGTTTTTGCACCCCTTTTTCGTCCCCTCCCGCCCCCTTTTGACCCTTTCCACCCCAACCAGCACATCGACCATTCTCCCGCCCCCACCCTCCCTTAATACTCGGGTAACATCCGAGACTGTCTGTCTGCAGATCTGCAGTGTTCGTCCTCTGCACTATGCACGATGCACATTGCACAACTTCTACAACAGCGACGTTGTCAAAGTGTTCAAAAATTCACCCATATCTAAAGAGGTAGAAGATTGATCAAGGTAACGTTAAGACCACTTGATAAATTGTAATTTATCGAGTGGTCTACCCTCCACCCATTTATCAACCCATAGCCCAAGTGGATCGTTAACGACTCACTTATTATGTTATTTTTGGACAGAATTTTAGTCAAATTGGGCCAATTTCACTCGAAACCGATTTTGGGAGTCTTTAGCTCGTATCACTTTGCTGGACCAATTTTATTTATTTTTGTTTTTATTATTATTTTTTTTTTTTATTATTTTATTTTTTAGTCCTCAGATTGTGTTTTTGAAGAAAACATCTGGGGATATATGAATTTCGCAAGTAGGGCAAAAACTAGCAGCCGGTACGCTTGTGAAAGAAGCTCTCATTTTAGCATCACTCAGTTGCTTGCTCAAATGCTCGTTTGGGTCCAAGCGGTTTCTACTGGAGTGGAGCTAGATTATGTTAGGTTGATTTCGCTCTGGTCCATTGATTTACGTGATTATGTAAAATGTAATTGATCGTAAAACCACCAAACGTAAATCTTGCATATATAGTTGAAAATAGTTTTGAGTGGTATGAGCAAATGATGCGTGCACGTGCATTCCTCAAGGAAAATGTTTCTAAATCAACAGGAAACGGACTGAAGCAAAGAATTTCGCTGAACAAAGTGCAACTTCCCTACATAATCTTGAGCCAGTTCGGAGGTATAATATCCTTTTGTATAGGGTCTCAAAATTGCGCAACACTCCGTTCATGACGTCAACACTAAATAAATTATTCGCTAACCGAATTGAACTCAACCTAACCTTGAAAAAATGTATAGAGCAGTTCAGAAACAGATGCGTGAGAGCACTGCAAAAATCGTGTTTGGACCTCTTTTTCGGAAATGCGCAACCATCGGAGAAAGAAAGAGGCGCAACCCACGTGCCCCACGTGTATAACTACTTGAAAATGAGACTGTGCTGATTTGTCTGATACATCCGGACCCTTTTCCTGTAATTTCACTTTAGCTTGCCATTCAAAAGAATGGGTCTGCTGCATTATTTTGCTACATCATTCATATGTATAGCACATTGATTCTGCATTTTGTAGTAACGTTGCAGTCAATCAGAAGTCATACCTCGTATGGCGACACTCTTAACATACAGGGACCCAAACTTTCATCGTTCGAAAATTGCGCATTCTGTCTAGTGCGACAACATTGCTTTTACCGGTCAAATCGTGAAGTCTGGGGGATGGGGGTGTTGACTGCGGATTTCACCCCTTTCCGTGCCTGCGGTATTATGGGTATGAAAGGAGAGGAGAGGAGGGGGGGTCAGGGAGCGAAGTCGGAAGCGGGAATGAAAGAGAGTCGGGGGCAGGGAAGGCTAGACAACCTAGTTCAACGAACTATTGCGTAGTGCAGGCCTACTTTTGAATAATGGGGAAGAAAACGCAACCGAGTAGCAAATGGCAATTCTATAATCATTTCATTTGCACTCGATTATTACCAGGCCTTAACCAGCAACGGTGCAGTTTCGACAGCGTTGCCATGTTTCCGAATCAGGAGTCGCACTCTCACCAATTCATACGATCTTGGATATAGACGCATATAAAAAATAAAAAATACAAATAAAAAAAGTAAAAAAAAAAAAAATAATAAAATAAATAAATAAATAAATAAATAAATAAATAAATAAATAAATAAATAAATAAATAAATAAATAAAATAATAAAAAAAAATAATCGAGGTTAAATTAAATTATCTCAGAAAAATTTTGAAAAAGTTTCGGCATAACATTCAGATCACTGTTTTCATTTCAATGGGTCTGTTGCAAACTTTTGCTACAACAATTAAGAGAGTTTAATCCAATGTAAAATCGCCTGAAAAGTCCATTGGTGATATCAGAAAGTCATAAAATGCAATAATAAACTCACAAGAGGCGTTTAATGAAATCCAAGATGGCGGAGAAATATCGAGCAATTTGTATGTACGCACCACGAACATCAAAGGATAGCCAACTTCACAATATCTATCACAACCAATCACAACGTAAACAAACACATAACCTCTACCTCCAGTGAGGTTGTCAAAGTTGGCTGTCCTTGGATGTTCGAGGCGCATGCATACAAATTGCTCGATATTTCTCCGCCATCTTGGATTTCATGAAACGCCTCTAGTGAGTTTATTATCGCATTTTATGACTTTTTGATGCCACCAATGGACTTTTCAGGCAATTTTACATTAGATTAAACACTATTAATCGTTGTAGCAAAAGTTTGCAACAGACCCATTGATGCATGGACGCTACAAAGGTACCTTAAAAAAGTTCCCATCTTAACGTTAAAATTGGTGGCCGGAGGAGGGTGCAGAGGGTAGAGTCCCTATATGTACTATGAGAATTGCGCCATTGCTGAATCCATTTCTGATTGGCTCTCAGATTTAGGCTGTCAAGAAAGCTCCAAGATTGCTATTGTCGAGAATCTGAACCTAACGCAGCGAAATAGTGGCAACAGCGCAGAGGTAAATGACCATCCGCCATTTGCAATTTGCCTCTTGGAGGGCTCCATTGATCCGCTTCTTCTTCTTCATTTTGAGAGTCTTGTCGCAACTATCATAGTAGATAGGGACTCAAGGGTAAGTGCCCAAATGCGCAAATCCCAAAAGCGCAAATCCCCAAATGCGCAAAATACTCTTTTGCACATATGGGTATGTTCTGGGCTAGAAAAATTTGCGTAAATGGGTGCATTTTACTGAGGACACTTTCACTAACAATGCTATTAAAAAATAATATTTGATTTGGCAACCATGCTAACTCTTGTGAGTAAATGTGGAATGCAAAATCGGAGAAGAATTTGATGAGCCCTGCGCCTTGTTAACGATCAAAAGCCCACCAAAAAGACATGTCTACTCGTAAGTCTGTTTCCCCATTTAAAATTACATTGGCGGTGCCCCGGAAGAGCAAAGGTGACGTTTTGATGAGCCCTGCGCCTTGTTAACGATTAAAAGCCCACCAAAAAGACGTGTCTGCTCGTAAGTCTGTTTCCCCATTTAAAATTACATTGGCGGTGCCCCGGAAGAGCAAAGGTGACGTTTTGATGAGCCCTGCGCCTTGTTAACGATTAAAAGCCCACCAAAAAGACGTGTCTGCTCGTAAGTCTGTTTCCCCATTTAAAATTACATTGGCGGTGCCCCGGAAGAGCAAAGGGGACGTTCTGATGAGCCCTGCGCCTTGCCATTGATTAAAAGCACACCAAAATGACAGATCTGGTCGTAAGTCTGTTTTCCCTTTAAAAATAACATTGGCGGTGCCCCGGAAGAGCAGAGGGGACGTTCTGATGAGCCCTGCGCCTTGTCCACGATTAAAAGCCCACCAAAAGGACATGTCTGCTCGTAAATCTGTTTCTCCATTTAAATTTACATTTTCGGTGCCCCGGAAGAGCAGAGGGGACGTTCTGATGAGCCCTGCGCCTTGTCCACGATTAAAAGCCCACCAAAAAGACATAGCTGATCGTAAGTCTGTTGCCCCATTTAAAATTACATTGGCGGTGCCCCGGAAGAGCAGAGGGGACGTTCTGATGAGCCCTGCGCCTTGTCCACGATTAAAAGCCCACCAAAAAGACATAGCTGCTCGTAAGTCTGTTTCCCCATTTAAAATTACATTGGCGGTGCCCCGGAAGAGCAGAGGGGACGTTCTGATGAGCCCTGCGCCTTGTCCACGATTAAAAGCCCACCAAAAAGACATAGCTGCTCGTAAGTCTGTTTCCCCATTTAAAATTACATTGGCGGTGCCCCGGAAGAGCAGAGGGAACGTTCTGATGAGCCCTGCTCCTTGTCATTGATTAAAAGCCCACCAAAAAGACATGTCTGCTCGTAAGTCTCTTTCCCCATTTAAAATTACATTGGCGGTGCCCCGGAAGAGCAAAGGTGACGTTTTGATGAGCCCTGCGCCTTGTTAACGATTAAAAGCCCACCAAAAAGACTTGTCTGCTCGTAAGTCTGTTTCCCCATTTAAAATTACATTGGCGGTGCCCCGGAAGAGCAAAGGGGACGTTCTGATGAGCCCTGTGCCTTGTCATTGATTAAAAGCCCACCAAAAAGACATGTCTGCTCGTAAATCTGTTTCTCCATTTAAATTTACATTTTCGGTGCCCCGGAAGAGCAGAGGGGACGTTCTGATGAGCCCTGCGCCTTGTCCACGATTAAAAGCCCACCAAAAAGACATAGCTGATCGTAAGTCTGTTTCCCCATTTAAAATTACATTGGCGGTGCCCCGGAAGAGCAGAGGGGACGTTCTGATGAGCCCTGCGCCTTGTCCACGATTAAAAGCCCACCAAAAAGACATAGCTGCTCGTAAGTCTGTTGCCCCATTTAAAATTACATTGGCGGTGCCCCGGAAGAGCAGAGGGGACGTTCTGATGAGCCCTGCGCCTTGTCCACGATTAAAAGCCCACCAAAAAGACATGTCTGCTCGTAAGTCTGTTTCCCCATTTAAAATTACATTGGCGGTGCCCCGGAAGAGCAGAGGGGACGTTCTGATGAGCCCTGCGCCTTGTCCACGATTAAAAGCCCACCAAAAAGACATGTCTGCTCGTAAGTCTGTTTCCCCATTTAAAATTACTATTATCAGTATTACTATTATTTTGTTTGATTTGGCAACCATGCTAACTCTAGTGAGTAAATGTGGAATGCAAAATCGGAGAATTTTAGTTTCATGGACACTTTAGAAAAAATTTTGCTTCATCTCATCCAAACATTCACTCCTTCATCGCTGTTCTGCAAGCAGAAACTTATATCAAGCTCAAGTCTGCTTTTAACTCATATATGCCCAACTTTATTTGAACATGTTGGGTGTTTTCTTGTGTTTTTCTCAAAAATGGACCATCTTAGAGTTAAAAAAAAAAAAAAAAAATTAAATATAAAAATTGTGAAATTTTCGGGTCCAGCTAAATTATAGGTGCTGAAAGATCACAACATTGAGTTCTGAGTCAAATTGGCCTAAATTTACTGTAATTTGGTCCAAAAAAAAAAAAAAAACATTATATGTGGGTCGTTAACGACCCACTGGGTATATATGGGTCAAACCGCCAAAATCAAATTCCAAGGAAATGAGAGTATTTAAGCAACTACTTTCTTCGCACTCTCAGCTGTTAAGCAATCAACTCACGCTCGAAAGTTATCTGAAAGAAGTGGGTTGCAAATATACAGCGTTGCCAGTGCATCAGGTAAGAATTAGCAATTTAATTATCTTTGCTGTTTTGGGTCACATCTTTTACATTAGCGCATATTTGCGCTTTTAGGCATATTTCTCGAGATCCTTTTTGCGCTTTTGGAACATCGTTTTTGCGCTTTTGGGTTCTAGTTTTCGGATTTTTGCGCTTATGGGTGCTGTACGGACTCAAGCAGAGGGAGGGGGCGCTTGCCTGCCTTCCTTGTGGTTCCGTAAGATTGATTATTTTAGACTATTCGCTCCTTAAATTTGGACTTGTTAGGAACCAAAGGTCATCAGTGTCACATGATAAGCATTTTTCAGTATAGCCAATTTTGGAGAGCCAGTTTTGAAAAATGTCTACTGTAAGCCATTTTTGTCCCTTTTCGTGGTAGATCCTTAGAGATCAGTAAACAGGTTGGCCGAAAAGTAAGTATAAAATGGTCATACAGTGGCGTAGCCAGGGGGGGGGGGGTCCAGGGGGTTTGGACCCCCCCTTTGACACCAAAGTTGGTCCTAAAAAAGGTAATTTTTTGCGTTTTCAGACAAATTTTACCAAATTAGTATCTTTGGACCCCCCCTTGACAATTTTCGGACCCTGTCCCCCCCAGAAAAATTCCTGGCTACCCCACTGTGGTCATAACTTCTTAAGGAATGAAGATTTTTAAGATCGGTTTGAGTCATTCTTCATCATTCGGAGGGACTGATTGATTAGGGGCAGTTTCAAATGTGGGGTCCCCCGGATTGATAACGATCATTTTTTTGGGGGTTGTAGTGATAAAATTTAAGCTTTTGAGGGCCCCTATGCCATTATAGCGAGACTTAAGTAACAATTTTCTGTCCACATTCTGATACTTAGACCGTACCCGTGATGATCAGCGTTTCAAAATGTTTAAAAAATCGAGAAAAATTTTGATGACCTCAATGTCGTTTTTGGCTTATATCGGGATGGGTGTCTTTTTATCTAAAAGTGCTTAGTTAGTAGAACATTTTGCACCGTGAGTTTTTTGAATTTGGATCATTTTGAAGGGTGCTGCGAATTGTTGAAAATGGGGCGATATCGAACTTTGGCCTTCGATATCTCAAACGTGAATCGAGTTATCGATGCGCGGTTTGCGCCAGAAATCTTCATTTTTTACGTTCTTCTGAATGAGGCATCCATTTGATAGGGGGTGCCATTTTAACATTCTGAGTCCCCCCCCCCAAGGGCCCTTTCCGGGGGCCCCAAATTTGAAACTGCCCCTCATCAATTAGCCCTTCCGAATGATGAAGAATAGCGCAAACCGATCTCAAAAATCCTCATTTCTTAAAAAGTTATGGTCATTTTATAGTTACTTTTTGGCCACCCTGTTTAATATAGCTGACTCAAGGATCTCACAAAAAGGGACGAACTTGGATATCAAAATACATTGAAAACAACAAATGTCCACTGTTTCAATTGATGCATTTGGAAACTAAAGGTCTTTACATTCGAAAGCAATAAAACCTTCCAGTGCAGCTTCAGCTTTGTCCTTAATTTCCTCGCAATCATGACGTTGGCTACATCTGGCAACTCCGCCACAATTTATCTGTTTTTTCTTATTTTAGAGCTCATCAGTGACCCCTTAAAACCACTGTAAGTTTTTAAACATTTTGGATGATAGATAGTGCAGCTCACATTGACCCTTTTTCAAGCTGTTTTGTGACCTAAAATGCCAAAATAATGATACATCCCCGTAGAAACCAGTGTAAAGATACCCCACTGACTTAAAAAAATAAGGACAAATGAAAGTGCAAAAATACGTTTTTTGCCGCCCTCCCCGCCCGGTAATTTTTTTTAAGGACTCCTATGACTCCAAATACAAGTTCCAGTCCACTAATTAGACGAAAGAGAGCGCCTTCAACTAATTACGTTGACAAAAATAAGTACTTAGGTGAAGAATATTTATTTGCTCATTTGGTTCGAATAAGCGTGCAAAGATTCAACTTAAAAACTCACAATCTGTACTGAAAGGGTTAGACGCGAGCCTCATCGTAACTCTTCGTGGATAAGTCAAACCGCAATCATTCATTGCTCCTAATTACATTTGTTATCCTCTTTACTTTCTTTTGCACCCTTTTCTGGAAAAAGTATTGTGATCATGAAGAAGGAGAAGGCCGTTTTTTGGCCCCGCCCCTTATCACTTTTCCACCTTCAGTGATGCATTCTGCAATTCAAATGAAGACGGAAAACCTCCATAAGCTCTTGTTTCCAAAAACGGATTCCAGAGGAGCTAGACCAAAGTTTCTCTACTTAACTTCTTGATAAAAAAAAAAAATTGGAACTATTTCTACCGCATTTTGTAAGCGCTGTTTAGGAAAGTGGTCTGGGAGTCGTAGACTTAAAAAAAAAAAAAAAAAAAAAAATGCTCATGGCCTTTGAAATGTAATTGGATATTGGCGGAAGTATTGCCTGCAAATGTGAATTTTGGAACTGCGTATCCCTAAGAAAGTTGTAAAATTGGATCTTCAGAAACAAACTAACCAGTTTGTGTGCGATGTCCGTTTGACAAAGCAGAAAAAAATGTCAAAAGTAATGTGTAAAACTTGTGAATATGGAGTTCTAAGGAGTTTTATGAGGCCTTTACATGGACTAATAAATATATTAGACATACCTACGTAGCCTCAGTCCATGACTTAACTTAAGTATGTTACTCTCCTTTAGACTGCCTAATAACATATCTCAAGGAGAAAAGCGGAACATGTTTGTCCAACTCACATCGAAATATTCAAAAAAAAAAAATGAAACGAAAAAAATGGGGCTTTTTGCACAAAAAACACAAAAATGACCTACTTTGAGGTGTCGAAATTGGCATCGAAGTTCAAGTAAGCCTTAAGTACCAACTGAAACTCAAAATGTATGCCTTTAAGTAAGGAGAGTCATTTCATACGATACCAATTTAAATTTAAATACCAATACCATTGTGTACAAATTTAACTTTTGACCAATTTTGGGATCAAAAACCGGTCTTATTGGCACTCCTCCTTTGAAATTTGAGTTTGCTCCTCTTCCTTGGTGTTTCACGATGCTAATTAACCGAAAAAAAGCATTCATGGAAATGTCATTCCGTTTTTCAGTCTTTACGTTCGTCTTGGATCATATTTCCTCAACAATTAGTCCCTTTCTTTGTCAACATTTGGCGAAAAGAGTTGTTTCCAACTTTCCCAGTGGATGCTGGTTTGGCGTCTATTATACTTCATAGATACCTAAAACCACAGAATAATACAATCAGAACGGAAACTCCCATAAGAGGCAATGGAAGCAAGTTTGGAATTTAACGGCACCAATAGGCAACGCTGTGGTCCCATATCCCAACATGGCGGACGTGTGTGATTTGTGTTGAAACTCATTTATTTCTGTAAATTCTGGCAGGAAATCTGAAGTTTCCGGCCTCACTTTTATTCTTTTGGAATTTCAGAATGAAAATTTCGGGGATCATGTCCTATATTTTTTTTTTTTTTTTCGCGCTCGAATCCAGATGTAAACATCCTATATCCCAACATGGCGGACGCGAAATGAATTTGCTTCAAAATCCGACAGAGTTTCCGTTCTGGTTGTGTTATTCTGTGCTAAAACCTTACCAGCTTCAAGGATGCTTTACGGAAAGGTCTCGTTAACTTGGGATTCTAGGGTCTTTAGCCTCCGAATGCATCAGTTGAAACAATAATGGACAACTTTTGTTTCCATCATGAAGTTTGGAAAGACTCAAATGGGACTATATATGTACATGAAGTAATTCTTATTCTCAGTAACAATACGAATGTTTTTTTCTTATTTCTTCATCTGTTATTTGCAAGAAACGTTGTTTCATGACTCATCGGAGGGAAGAGTATGATGAATGTATCGCAAGAGACAGGAAAGGAGTTGTTTATTCCACTTTTTTTTTTTTTCCTGGCTTTCATTTGCTCTCGCATATTCGAATCCAAGGCGGCCGTTTTGTCCATTACAATACTCATTTTGCCATTTAACTCTATGTAAATTTATTTAATTTCCCGCCAAATTTGGTGACACTGCTCGCATCAGTCGCATCGAAGTCTGATGACAACATACACTATATGCGCGCCCGGTGGAATCATTTTGAGTCATCCTCTCCGACCGCACATTCATTTCACTCCGACTTTATTCGTTCGAAAACCAGTCTTTTAAATCATATTTTTATCTTAAGATTTGAAAAGTGCTGGGACATGCTGTTTTATAAAACGTTATCTCGATGCGCGGCATTTCAGAAACGGAGGAGAATCGTGCAAAGAAATGTACCCGAAGTATTTTCTTGCAGACAAAGTTTATTAATCTTATACCTTTATTACCAATTACCATGATAACCTTTATTACCAATTACCATGATAACCTTTATTACCAATTACCATGATAACCTTTATTTACCAATTAATTATCATGATAACCTTTATTACCAATAACCATGATAACCTTTATTACCATCATTGTGTCATAAGAAATTAACCCAAAATGCTGAATCCTTTCTCCAGACCATGTTAATCCTTCATTTACCTTTATTACTCAGATAACCTTTATTACCTCCATTACCTTAACGCTTCTTTGATTTCTGGATACTTACCCGCTCTTTCGACAAAAGAGACGGTATTATATGGGGTTACTGAATCGCTGGCCTCCTAAACCTGATTGGCTGAATTGTAGCTTTGTAGCTGAACTTGTATCTGATCGATGAAGTGGACATCATGTTTCTGCCGTTCTTTAAAGTTGTTTATTGAGTCAATGTCAAGGAGCGGATTCTGGTTCCTGACACATTTACAGGCGCCCTTGTTTTGCAAATGTTGTACCCCCCCCCCCCCCCCCCCAAAGAAAAAGAACAACTATCCACTTTTTGGAAGAATCGAATGTATGTCGGATGGAGAGAAGCTGAAAGGCATTATTTTTCTTTTCTCTTCTTTTTTTATTCGTCTATTCCTCATCGCCTGATGATTGGTCTGGAAAAGCGGTTCCCAACCGGCGCTTTTTAACTTCCCCCAAAGTATCTCAAATTTTCTTGAAATGGAATCAGAAAATAAGTTTGATAGCTTGATTTAAGAAGGAATTAATGAACAACAAATGAAAGGAAAGACGTCAAAGAGTATATAGGTTAAAAAAATAAATAGGACAAGTTTAAGCGATTCAATTGTCAAAGCGTAATTCACCCATTAGATTTTAAAGTGGATTAATTATTGGAAGAAATATGAAAATTAATTGATTCACGAACTAAATTATAATGAAAAAGTAGAAGGACCCGCGCATTCCTCATAGTAGCCGGCCCCTTAAGGAGTTGAGATAAAACTTGCACGGGTCGATTTACCTCGTCAAGCTGATCACAAGTTATCATGGCACCAATACATTTTATTCTGCCATTTTTCTGCTATATAAGCTCATATTTTGCAAAAAATAGTAATGTGTCCTTAACTCCATGGGCGCCCGCAGCGAGGGGCAAGAGGGGGCACTCCCCACCCCGCCCACCCCCCCTGAAATTCCAAAAAGTCAATATTTCACGGTAAAAAATGAAAGGATAAAAGAAAATGCAATGTTAATCAAAGGATTAATAGTTAACGAACTTCATTATTTGTTTATTTCGTAATTTTAACTCATTTTTTGCAAGGAATGTTAGAATTAAACATTTTCCTTGATATCATTTTCGTCTGCTGTCTCTTTATCCATTATATCAAAAACTTCAAAATTATTACTATTATTTGACACATTGTACACTCTTTGGATGAAAAAATAAGTTTTCCCTTTTTCCCTGTGGGGGGGGGGGGGTCTACTAGACCTTCCATTGAAGTTCAACAATTTTGCCCCCCTTGGAAATTTTTCTGCGGGCGCCCATGTTAACTCTGTCCATTTTTTGACACCAAATGCGATGCGTGGAGTTTTTCTTCCTCCCTCTAAACGAAACCTTGACAGTCGTCCTGACAGCAGGGTCTCACTTTATAAATAAGTGTCTCCTTCTCGAACCCCTTAGCTACCTCGTTTGTTTCAATAAAAATCATCCATAGAGAAGAGTACGCATTCCTGGACCCTCTTCGAATTCGGAATCGATATTTTGTATCGAGCTATCGACCCTTGTGTCCGATATTTATTCTCGAGAAGCGATGCGTTCGATTTGACAACGTAAAGCGGTTGTTACACCTGGCTGTAGGTTTGTCTGCGGATCGAGCAGAGAGATAATTAGGAGTCCCGTTTGGGGGTGGCCAGATCAGCGTAGTACGGAGGGGGAAGGGGGCAGCAGACAGGAACAGGAACAAGAGAATGCAGGGCAGAAGGATCCTGAGCAGAGTCCCAACGCGACGCGACGCTACGCAACGCGGAAAAGGGATCGGGTTTTTTAATGGTGGGATGGGTGGAGGGGGAGAGGAGGGGCAGGTGGGGGTTTTGCAAGTACAAGCCCTGCAGGGAAACTAGCAACGAGTTGGAGAGAGATTGAGGGAGGGAGAGAGAGAGAGAGAAAGACTGCGAGAGTGGAAAAGAGCTATAGAGTCAGGACAGGAGCGCGTGAGTTTGATACGTCTAGCCGTATCGATTTCTGCTCTTCCCCGCCGTTTCCACACCTCTCTCCTCTCCTCTATCGCGCCGACAAAGTTTGCCAAGGGTCAGTCACTATACTGCAATGCGTTTATGGTATCTCGTCGGGTGGTTTTTTCGCATCTCCCCCCCTTCCATCCCTCTTCCCCCCACTTTCTCTCTCCGCACCAACCGCGCCGCTCTCTCTGCGCCGAGCCCGAGCTCTCTAACCGTTTTCCCTCTCGTTCCTCTTTCCCTTGCCATTTTCCTCCTCTCCCTTTCTCCTCTCCCCTCTCCCTTCTATCCATACAGTTTTCATCGCCCCTACCCTCCGAATTTTCTTAAATTTTCACGCTTATCCCGCCGCTCAGTTTACCAATTCTGCCTTCGAACTGGCATGTAATGGCGGTTTGGGGAATTGCTGTGTATGTATCAGAGACAATTTATAATAGAGACCACGCACTAGCAGTGCGCGCGGTGGCTGACTTATTTTTCGGGACTCAACAGGAATTAACAGAGGTAGCATGAGAGTGCACCATCCAACACGGTCCATACGTTGACTGATTCAAATTCGGTGCTTCTGGTTTCACTGAACAAAAATCTCAACGATGTTTCTCATCAGTCAACGTATGGACCATGTTAGCGGTGTTCTGTTGAGACCCCGAAAAAAAAAAAAAGTTGCCACCGCGCGCAAAAATGGGCAAGATAGATAGTGCGTGGTCTCTATTATACAGGGTGGTCCGAAAGTTCCGGGACGGCTTCATAACTTTTGAACGGCTGCAGATAAAAAAACCAAACTTGAGGGATGTTTATAACTTAATAGGAACTACTTTTTGGCGTACCCGAAAATTCCGGGGGGCACCTGTAAAAGGGGGTTTCGCCCCCCAACTCAAAATTTTCAAATAGCAACCCCCATCTTGTGATAGCTTGTTTGAAAGGGCATAAAATTCTAAGACTTTTGGCGCAAACCGGAGGTCAATATCGTTTTTCGTCTTCGATATATCGAACTTTGACTATCGATATATCGAAGACGAAAAACGATATTGACCTCCGGTTTGCGCCAAAAGTCTTAGAATTTTATGCCCTTTCAAACAAGCTATCACAAGATGGGGGTTGCTATTTGAAAATTTTGAGTTGGGGGGCGAAACCCCCTTTTACAGGTGCCCCCCGGAATTTTCGGGTACGCCAAAAAGTAGTTCCTATTAAGTTATAAACATCCCTCAAGTTTGGTTTTTTTATCTGCAGCCGTTCAAAAGTTATGAAGCTGTCCCGGGACTTTCGGACCACCCTGTATATTGTCTCTGGTATGTATCCATATTACATGAAGGCCGGTAATCAGGGAAAATCGTGGCAGTGGCGGAACCAGAGAGGGCACGGGGCATGCCTCCTCCGCTAGAAGCTTCAAATGTTGTCTTTTTCTATAGAAAATAGTTAAAAATTGCGACGCTTCAAATTTCAAATTTCACAGGCATGCCATCTAACCTAAATTTTCTTCTGGATCCGCCACTATTCAGGGCTGTCTTTCATGCACTATTCCAAATTTTTCCGTCATTAGACACAAGTTAACACCCCCCCCCTCATCTTCCTCACCCGACCGCACGTATGAAAAAAGTTCGATTCTCAGAAGGTTTTTTTCTCAGGAACTTTTTACTAATAGATACTTTTTCATGTGTTCAAACGGTGGGGGTTCTGTCGGTATAACTCTATTCGTGTTTGTTAGAGACAGTGTATAATCAGGATCACTGCTGTCGAATTTTATTCGGGACGCATCTTTCATCTCTGCGGGATAGTGAAAATTTATTTTAGACTGCAATTTTGAAAAAAAAAATGGTATTGTCATTGTCCAATGAACGTATTTTGTCATCCCTCTGTGAGTCGTGTTCACCCCCCGACTGTTATCCATGTTCTCTTGCGTCCTCCATGCGTCTCTCCACATCCATTTTCCTCTCCTCCCTGTACCCTGCTTTTCCCTCTCTTCTCTCTCACGATTCCTTTGTCTTTCTCTCCACCTCTCCTTTTCTCTCGTCCATCATCCCTTATTCCTTTCTCTCTACCCCCTCCGTTCCCACTTCTCCAGCTTTTCCGAGCTTTCTGCATCCAGGATTTATCTCTTCCGCGGTGCAGTTTCCTCTTTCCTCCTGTCGTGTCGCTCCGCTGCAATTTTCTCGTTCTATCCCCGACCCGGCGTGGCCCGGCTCGGCTCAGAACGTCACTCCAACGTCATGGTGCAAAACCCAAAGACGTCAACGTAGGGACGGGGACGCCCCCTCTTCTCTACCCACCTTTCCATCCCCCATTTCCTCATTTGACGTGGTTCGATCCCCCCCCCCCCTCCCGCCGGTTAGTCTATCCGGATTGCGTTGCAGCGTTCGTCGACTCCTCGAAAGCCGCGTTTGTACCATCCTTATAGCTTCCACCATCGTGAGCGCAAAGCCGCGTCCGTCAACGTCACATTATTGACAATCGATCCGTTTCCCCTCCATTCATCCTGCGTTTTTAGTAGTCTATATAAATTAATTGATTATAACTGTGGTCTTTATTTAGCTTCTATCAACCCTGGATTTCCATCATTCTTATGTCGACCCAGAGAGAGAGTCTGTTTTCTGTGAGTGTAATACACGCGTAGAAAAACAGCTTTATTAGCACTCATCATATCGTGAGCAGGGCTGCCGTTTTGCGTATAATCAATGCTATTTTTCAATTCACCGATGATTCCACCGGTTGAAAAAAAGATTACACAGTTCAGTTCAGTGCATGACTGTAATAAACTAAAATACTCGCATCTGTAATCTTTTCTCAACCGGTGGAATCGTCAATGACTTTATAAAACTTGCGGATATTTTAATTAATCAACGGAGATTCCACTGATTAAGGAAAGATTACAGATCAGAGTATTTTCGTGCATTACTGTCATACACTGAACTGAACTGTGTAATCTTTTCTCAACCGGTGGAATCATCGGTGAATAGGAAAATAGTATTGATTATACGCAAAACGGCAGCCCTGATCGTGAGAGGCAGAAAAATTACCTGCAAAAAGTTAAGGGGTAGCACATACCAGTTCCTTGTTGCTGCTTATTAAAGTTTTGGCTTTTTCTATATGTTTCATCCAGTGGCGTAGCGTGCTATTTGGCAACGTTGCCGTTCGTCCATTTAAATCCATGAAAAAGATCGAATGATAGGGTGTTCGGTGAACACCTTCGCATTCGACCTTTTACACTGGTTTAAACGGACACAATACAGCGTTGCAAAATTGCACGCTACGCCACTGGTTTCATCCTCATAATCGGCAGTAGCGCAGTTAGGCGGAGCTCACAGCTTACCGATAATCTTTGGCGAATTTTCGATTTTTATTCCTTGAAATCAAATGACCTTATGATTTTATGGAGTCCTTCAAAATGAAAAACCAAGGCTCAAGTTCATTTTCATTCATTTTTACTTTGTATAGTATCATTGGCGGATCCAGCAATGTAATAACAACAGTGTATTCTCCCCATTTGTTTGCATGAGAAATAATCGATTTGTCATGGGGCTGCAGCCCCTCCAAGAATCGATTGTTAATAATACATTCAAATGAGAGGAATGCGCAGTTGCCAGATTGCTGCATCCGCCTATGTGTAGTATGAGAAATAACGTCGGAAAAATCCCCAATTTAAAAGGTCGGGGTCCTCCTACACTTCTGAAACGAATTCTTGTAAGGTGTTGAGGGAGGAAGAGAAGAAAGTTTTAATTTTTCAAATTTTTACGTGAGGATATCAGCCTTTTTCTTCTTCTTTTTTTTCGCCCTAAAAGTTATTCTCAATTTAGTGGTGTTGCCAAACTTTCCACCCTTGGTGTCACCCGCTAGAAACTTGATCCATTATCTTATCTAACGTTTTCAGCGTACCCTGATGAGCGATGCCCCTTTATTAAAACCCTTCACTGCACCGTGTTCCTAACTTGAAACAAATACTTTAAAAGTGTATTTCATCATTTAGGAATAGAAATATGCACGTTATAGGTCATACTTGGAATAATTAATTTACAGCCTATCAGCAATGAAAAATAATGAAACAAAAAATTTCACTAGTTTTCCCCATTTCAGCACCCCATAATGTGCTGGGTAAACATATCTGGGAAAAAAAATATATAGTGCAGTGAAGGGTTAAGAAAGCTGTTGAGTAGCAGCTTGCAACTTTTTTGTCCTTTGTTGTTATATAAAAAGGTGCGTTCTCAAATCATCCCTTTTAAGGATCTTTCTCCGTTTAAATCGCTTGTGTTAGAAAATGATGGAGATATAGGGACTGTCAAGAAGCTCCATCCTTTATTTCAGTCCTTTTTCTTACACCTGCAGTCAAATCGACAAAGAAGGAGAAATTCATGCGCACGGCTTTGAGTTGAGGGCAGTAGCGAGACATAAAATTTGGCAACAATGTATTTTCTCCATTTAAACGTATTGAAAACATCGAATGCTCCGGTCATCGGCGATGACCAGTCGTTTCGATCTTTTTAATTTTATTAAAGGGGGGAAAAAAGAAACGTTGCTAAAGTGCACACCTCGCCACTGGTTGAGGGATATCTCGCTTTATTTGCTCTTGCAGTTTAATTGGGTCATGTGACAGTCATTAATATGCGCGAAGGCCACAAGTTCAATGAATGTTCGATTCAAGGGAGGGTCGGGGGTGAAACTTTATATTTTTGCTTCGTCAAGAATGTTAAGAGCGCCAAGAACGCAAAGAATGTCGTCCGTGCTGTCTTTGCTTGGTGCGCTCTCCTCCCCATGTATTTACGTTTGCGTCTAGATTTCAAGAAGATGCTGAAACCTCGAAACCCTTTACTTCTTCTCCGTGATGTCATCGTTGCTGTATTGATCGGAACTGTTTATATGGGCGAATTAATCAAAATGGGTCTCATTTCTCAATTGGTCTGTTCCATACTTTTGCTACAGCAAACAAAAAAGAAGCTTATTAATAGTTGACTATGGGGTATTACCCTGTAAAAATAACGATTAGCGCACTAAAAAATCACTAAATCCACTCCTAAACTCACAAAATGCTTTTAAACGCGAGACCGTAATGGCGGCCGGGGCCGCGGTTTTCATTGGGGTTCCCTTTTCCCTATCTTCAATCAGCGCCATCTACACGAGGTGTTCTCGCAACACCACACAAGAAGAAGAAGAAGAAGAAGAAGAAGAAGAAGAAGAAGAAGAAGAAGAAGAAGAAGAAGAAGAAGAAGAAGAAGAAGAAGAAGAAGCATACAATTTCCATAAGAAAACCGCGACCTCGGCCGCCATTACGGTCTCGCTTTTAAAAGCATTTTGTGAGTTTAGGAGTGGATTTCGTGATTTTTTAGTGCGCTAATCGTTATTTTTACAGGGTATTACCCCATAATCAACTACGAGGGTGGATTTTAAAGTAAGTTTACCTATTTTTCTTCTCAGAAACTATCAATGCTAGAAAAAAAACAAACCCAGCGTTGAAATGTACGCGTACTTTCAGCTTTCTAACGAGCTTTAGTTTTTCAAATTTGGTCTATACGCGTTGCGGAGATATCGTGGATTTTCCACACCCGCCTCTCCTTCAAACGTGCCCACCTTTTTAGCCTCACAGAAAACATGAGTTTAAGACTTTGAAAAAGTAAAATAGAGCTATTATTTTATTGAAACAAGTTATAACATTGTTGTGAGGCATCTCACCTCATTTTTTGACATAGTCACCCGCTAGATTCTTGAATTTTTTATATCGGTGCAACAATTTATGGTAAGTTTTTCCCCATACTCCTGAACCAGGTTTTGACGCAAGCTGTTAATCTAGTTTCAATTCATGATGATTGCACTTTCGGTACTGACCGAAATTTTGAAGATCGATACAACTTGGATCATTTTATCAGTAGAAGAGTAGTCTATTCAGTAAAAAACATGCATTCAGGTGTTATTGAGGTGTCTGATCCGGAGATAGGCGCATCGCCTGTCGAAACTCGCAGTTTTCTATATCGCGTGAAAAGGTGGGCACGTTTGAAGGAGAGACGGGTGGGGAAAATCTACGATATCTCCGCAACGCGTTGGCCAAATTTGAAACACTAAAGCTCGTTAGAAAGCTGAAAGTACGTACGTTTCAACGCTGGGTTTGTTTTTTTTCTAGCATTGATACTTTCTGAGAAAAAAAATAGGTAAACTTACTTTAAAATCCACCCTCGTATTAATAAGCCTGTAGCAAAAGTTTGCAACAGCTCCATTCTCAGAATTTTATCCTTTGCTTACCGTCCGGATACTGTTCTTATTCTGGAAATTTGCTGCATACCTCCCCTTCAAGCGATCAAAAATCTCATTGAAAGTTTTTTTAACTTTATGAATTTCGACGACTCAAAGAATCAATTCGCAGAATCAGATCTTTTCACCTTCCGTCCGGATAGTCAGCTTGTATTCTGGGAATAGTTTATAGATACCTCCCTTTGAAGCAATCCAACAACATAATCTTTGGTGGTGCTTTTGTGACTCGCTTGTCTAAAGCGGGCTCAAATCGCTTGCAGTTGGCAAGTTGTCACGTCTCATACTCGTCCCGTTTCCATGCCAGTCCCAGTCCCCGTCGTGTTCGTATATACCGGGGTCGCTGCCGCACTATGGTCTGAGATCGTCAAAAAGTGGCCAAAAATCAGAAAGTGAATTTCCCATAAATTCATCATTTATAAACTTTTAATACCGAATTCAATTAGAGAGAACACTTTTAACAAGTAATTTAAACTTAGAAGTGTCTCCATAAAGTCTTAAATTAACCTTAAAAGGTCGAAAACGATGATTTTTGATGACTATTTTTCACCAATTTTTGGCCACTTTTTTTCGATCTCAGACCATAGTGCGCCGGAGCCAGAGCCGGGACAGGAGATAGGTGTGACGGAAGGGGGGGCAGGGGAGGGCAGGGGAGTGGGTGTGGAAACAACCCCTCGTGATGCCTCGTGGTCGTGGGATTTCATTTAATTGAGCGATCAATGACAACCATTGGTCGGGGTTAGGTTGGCGACCTTTGTCGCACATCATTGCCGCATATATTGTGCAGGTTCGGCGCGACGACAACTCGAAAATTCCGCGAATCCACCATCGCCAAATTTGACAATCGCGCACGTTAAAATTCGCAACCTACCCGCGGCAAAAATGACTGCTCATAATAATATGGGTCTGTTGCAAACTTTTGCTACAACGATTAAGAGTGTATGATCTAATGTAAAATCACCTGAAAAATACTGCAATCATAGTGAAAACGTTGGTTCATTTTGAAGCATTAATTTCTAGTCCACTATTTTCAGAGTTCCAAACTATCCCCTTGCAAAGTTTTGCGAAATACACCACGCATGCACCACGCCGAGCAACAAAGATGGTCGACGACGACATTCGGCAAAGTAGGTACTTAACCGGCGTTTCCTCTTCAGAATGGCTCTGTTGCAAACTTTTGCTACAGCGATTATGAGAGTTTAATCAAAGGTAAAATCGTCTGAAAAGTCCATTGGTAGCATCAGAAAGTCATAAAATGCAATAATCAACTCACAAGAGGCGTTTAATGAGATCTAAGATGGCGGATCAATATCGAGTAATTTGTATGCATGCACCACGAAGATCCAAGGATAGCCAACCTCACAATATCGATCACAGCCAATCACAATCGTAAACTAACACATAACCTCTACCTCCGTTGAGGTTGTCAAAGTTGGCCATCCTTGGATGTTCACGGTGCATGCATACAGATTGATCGATATTTCTCCGCCATCTTGGATTTCATTAGACGCCTTTTATGAGTTTATTATTGCATTTTATGACTTTCTGATGCCACCAATGGACTTTTCAGGTGATTTTACATTAGATGTTACACTCCTAATCGTGGTATTAATTGTTTGCAACAGACCCATTATCGATTTGAAAGATAGTGTAATGATTTTAGGGGGCGTACAAAGGATTTGCCCCGCCCGCCTCCGTCATGTTTACTCGTTGCCAAATGAGTTGGTTCTACTGTCTGCCAATGGGGCTCCGGCAAACTTTTGCTACAGGGGATTGAAGAGTTGATTCTTGCATAAAAATCTGTGAAAATGACGATGAGTATATATATTAGTTTCTTTGGGTCGAATCCACTGAATCCATTCTACAATTTAAATGAGTACCTGAAATCATTGAGGTGATGGACAAGTCTTTGAACTACTCTGTATAGTAATTAGTTATTATATTCTTTACTTACCCTCCTTTCTTTATACTGTTCTGTTATACAGGGTGTAAAAAAAAAGGAGCAGCTCCGAATAACTCGAGTTTGGGTTCGAATTTCAAAAAACGCTGAAACACGGGTTCCATTATTTTGAGGGGGACATCTTTTAGGGGGGTTGCCAAATTCCAGGCCCCCCAGGGGGGCGGGTCCGGAGGTCAACGCCCCCCTAAATCACATTTCTCAAATGGCGACCCCTAATTTTTATTACATAACTTAAAAGAACATCAAATTCTAAGCATTTTGGCGCAAACCGCAGGTCGATATCGTTTTTCGTGTTCGAGATATCGAAAGTCAAAGTTCGATTTTGACCCATTTTCAAAAATTCATAACTCCCACAAAAAAAGTCGGAATTTAAAAAACTATTAGCTTAAAATGCTCTACAAAACAAGTCCTTTTCAGAAAAAAATACAACTGTCCAGGAAATTTGAATTTTAGGCTCCGAAAAAATTTGCGAAAATTTTGAATCGGCGATATTCTTGTAAAACGGCCAGAATCGACAATTTTGGCTTAAAACCTGTTGGCTGAGTCCAAATGAGCGATGCAAAGCGCTTAAAAGCTCAAGAAAGTCTCAAAATCACCTTTTAAATGAGCAAACTCAGTATTGAGAACACTGCTAAATTTAGAGTCAGGAAACACCACTCTCTCGGGCTTTAATGGGGTTTTGGGGACTTTTGAGAGCTTTGTATCGCTCATTTGGACTCAGCCAACAGGTTTTAAGCCAAAATTGTCGATTCTGGCCGTTTTACAAGAATATCGCCGATTCAAAATTTTCGCAAATTTTTTCGGAGCCTAAAATTCAAATTTCCTGGACAGTTGTATTTTTTTCTGAAAAGGACTTGTTTTGTAGAGCATTTTAAGCTAATAGTTTTTTAAATTCCGACTTTTTTTGTGGGAGTTATGAATTTTTGAAAATGGGTCAAAATCGAACTTTGACTTTCGATATCTCGAACACGAAAAACGATATCGACCTGCGGTTTGCGCCAAAATGCTTAGAATTTGATGTTCTTTTAAGTTATGTAATAAAAATTAGGGGTCGCCATTTGAGAAATGTGATTTAGGGGGGCGTTGACCCCCGGACCCCCTAGGGGGGCCTGGAATTTGGCAACCCCCCTAAAAGATGTCCCCCTCAAAATAATGGAACCCGTGTTTCAGCGTTTTTTGAAATTCGAACCCAAACTCGAGTTATTCGGAGCTGCTCCTTTTTTTTTTACACCCTGTATAAATGTAATCTTTATTTGACCTGTACTGAGCTGTAAAGCTGATGTACTAATAACGAATAAATAAATAAAATATATCCAGCGAAAATTATGATAAGTTGAAGTTCAAGGCGTTTTGATGGAAGTACTCTGGTACCATGAGAGATTCCTGATTTCCAACTTGAGGCTTTCTTCTGTGTATGTGTTCCATGCATGAGCGGATACAGGGAATTGTTTTTCTCTCTCTCCCTCCATTTGAACTTATGTGTTAGAAAAGGACAGCGGAGGGGGCCATCACGTGACTTTGGCCCCCTCTTCTGTCCTTTTCTAACGCACGTTTTCAAATGGGAGGAGAGAGAGAAAGACAATTCCCTGTATCCGCCCGTGGTTCCATGAAGGGAGTGACAGGAATCTTTCATGATACCTGCGACACCTGCGTAGCTCCGCCATCACTATCTTGCCGTTTAGCTGTTTTCTGAGTTGTTCACTAAATTTCAGACTTGTTGAGTGTGATTTTTGTTGGTTTTTACATGAGCTTTAACTATTCATTTGCTTTTAGCAAAAGTCTGCATCAAGAGCTCCATTGTATACGAACCAACTATAGTGCTTTAGAAAGTGTGCAGTAAATATAACGGACATAATTTGTTACGATTTCAAAGAATAGCATCGTTGAAGATTGTTGAGCTGTTTTGTTTTTTTGTTTTTTTTTTTTTTGTTTTTTGTTTTTTAAAGTTGATACAATAATACAATAATATCTATCCATTTTAAAATGTTATCGTTTATAGTGCTAGCTAGCCGATTCGTCCATCTTTAATTCCCTCGGTTGTAAACAGTACTTATCGTTGCCCTTGTGGATTGCTCGAGTGGTTTAGTTCCGTTTAATATATTTAGAGTCTAGCAGTCTTTATTGGGTGAATTCATTTTTGTCGCATCATTTTCTTTTTTCCACCATCCATAGTTGGTCGGTGCAAGAAGTGATGTTTGAAATTACAAGGAATGCGTGCTCTCCACTTTGCGTCGGTTTTTTTTTTTTTTTTTTTTTTTTTAATATTTACAATATATATTGCTCATTAAACTGGTCGTCAACATTTTTAGGAAATAAACTCTCCCGGTTCGGTTTAAGTGTTATTTCATTGAGAGGCATGGTATAATGTCCAGGAAAATTCGCCGAATTAGTCCGCCGAACCTTCAACAAGAGATTCCAATTTTTATGTATTTAAAAAAAAAAAAAAAAAAAAAAAAAAAAAAAAAAAAAAAAAAAAAACCAAGAAACAAAGAAACTTCCGTTTAAAGGAATTCCCTTTTCTTGCACCCGCAACGGAATTTGAAGAGGAATATTTCGCACGATGATTTTATCGGAAAATGAGAAAAGTTTTCAGAAAAATGTTCATTGGAATTAATCTTAGGCGTTTTTATGAGGGCTAATTTATTATGCTGTGTATTCCAAGCTTTGGGCCTGAGCTATCTTGTCAGCGCTTCTCAAATTCTTTCAACATTGTTTTTGCTCATTAAAATGCACTTTTCCTTAATCTCTTCTCAAAATTATCAGTTCTCTTCCTCATAAAGTGACCAGCTCCACACACCCTCTATGAATCTGCATTTTCCATTTTCTTTCCTCCAATCGCGCTTTGGTGATGTTGATGATTTGTCTTTCTTTTCCACAAGAATCAGCCTTTCCCCCTAAGTTCCTCCCAAAGACTACAGATTCTCTAGTTTTCTGTATGTAGTATTTTTGGTATACTCCCGGTATGTCGGGTTTTGCCATCACGGCTGACGGTTTATGTAATCTTTGGCGTGCTCTCGCAAAATACCGTTTTCTAGCTCAAAATACTACAATCATTGTGAAAACGTTGATTCATTTTGAAGCATCAATTTCTAGTCCGCTATTTTGAGAGTTCCAAACTATCCCCTTGCAAAGTTTTACGAAATACACCACGCATGCACCACGCCGAGCAACAAAGATGGTCGACGACGACATTCGGCAAAGTAGGTACTTAACCGGCGCATCCTCTTCAGAATGGGTCTGTTGCAAACTTTTGCTACAGCGATTAAGAGAGTTTAATCAAAGGTATAAATCGTCTGAAAAGTCCATTGGTGGTATCAGAAAGTCATAAAATGCAATAATAAACTCACAAGAGGCGTTTAGTGAGCTCTAAGATGCCGGATCAATATCGAGTAATGGGGCAGTTGCAAGGGTCTGAAATTTGGTGTTTTTTATGAATAAAATTATAGTACTTGATGAGCTGAGAACAACGGTGCCTTTGGTTTTTTCATAAGTGTCCCAGTTTTGGAGATACACACGTGTAAAGTTGTAAAAAAGCGTGTGCGTAGTGACGTCACTACGCGTAGTTCTCATTTAAAACAATGTATTTTGGGTCAAAATCTCATCTCCAGAACAATGGGACCTAATTAGAAACCAAAGGCATATTTGTGCTCAGCCCATCAAGTACTTTCATTTTCTTTATAAAAAACTTCTCATTTCAGACCCTTGCAACTGCCCCATTTGTATGCATGCATCAGGAAAATTCAAGGATAGCCAACCTCACAATATCGATCACAACCAATCACAACGTTAACAAACACATAACCTCTACCTCCGTTGAGGTTGTCAAAGTTGGCCATCCTTGGATGTTCACGGTGCATGCATACAAATTGCTCGATATTTCTCCGTCATCTTGGATTTCATCAAACGTCTCTTGTGAGTTTATTATTGTATTTTATGACTTTCTGTGATGCCACCAATGGACTTTTCAGACGATTTTACATTAAATTATATACTTTTAATTGTTGTAGCATAAGTCTGAAACAGATCCATTGTTGAGACTTTGCAAGAAAAATTACGCAATGGAGCATCCAATTTGAGGAACCGAGGGAAATGGCCGAAACGGGTCGTAAGGTGGTGAAGAAGGGGGTAGGAGGGGTTGTCTCGTCTGGGTGTCCGCCTCTACCGTTGTACTCAGTAGTCCGAGTGTCTGCGGTCGTATGTGTGAGCGGGGGCGGGGGCGGGAGCGGCTGGCTGTGGAGTGTGGAGCTGAGCTGAGGCTGAGCAAACTGAGGACAGAAGACTGAGGATCTGCGCGTGGAAGAGAAGGAAGGAAAAGAGTTTGCGGATCGATTTTGGATACTGAGGATGTGTCTGTGCTCTGCTCTGCGAGGTACCGCACCGTCCTCACCGCACCGTGGTCTGAGATCATCAAAAGGTGGCCAAAAATCAGAACTCCTCAATTTATCATTTTATAAAATTTCGGGGCCAATTTTATTTATTTATTTATATTTTTCAAAATTGGTACTTTTTAAACAAGCACAGTAAAGCTAATTGTACAGGTCAATTAATTAATGATTGCAATCAATGGGGCTATTGCACACTTTTTCTATAAGCGATTTAATAGTCGATTATGGCGTAAAAACCTCAAAAAAATAACGATGGCGGCACTAAAAACTTCCAAAATCCACTCCTAAACTCAATAAACGCAGTTATTTGCGGGAGCGTAATGGTGGCCGAAGGCACTAACAATGGGAGATTCCTATCTTAATTTCGTCACTCATTCTATGTTGACAAGGATGATTCACAGAGTAATTAGTCATCAGAGTGATGATCCACATCCGATGAATGGTGCCGCAACACCTAGTGACACCGGTGTCAAATGAAAGTAGTCTCTTATTGGTCACTTCTTGATGGAGTTTCAGAATTGTTAGATGGGAATCTCCCATTGTTAGTGCCTTCGGCCACCATTACGCTCACGCAAATAACTGCGTTTATTGCGTTTAGGAGTGGATTTTGGAAGTTTTTAGTACCGCCATCGTTATTTTTTGAGGTTTTTACGCCATAATCGACTATTAAATCGCTTATAGAAAAAGTGTGCAATAGCCCCATTAATGAATGATTTTAATCGCGGTGAATTTTGTAAACCTAGATATGTAACTTGAAATTTTTGAATTAAGCTTAAATGGTCGAAAGCGATTATTTTGACGACTATTTTCTCTGCTTTTTGGCCATTTTTTTTTTTTTTTTTACTCTCACATCAGACCATGGTGCTCCGTCCGCACTGAGACTACTCTCTGCTTTTGCTTTTGCCCATCCAATCCGCGCCATCCCATCGCACCGCACGTCTCTTGAACTTTTCCTCTCTTCTCTCTTCTCCTCCGGTACGGTCCAGTCTCTCGTCGGACAGTGGTACTGTCAGAGATTTCTAAGCCTAAGAGGTATGGCACTTCCTATCTCCGCCGTGTTAAAAAACAGTTGGCCGGGCTCCGTAAAAAAACGCCTGCAAAATGGCCGTGATGCAACGTGCAGTACGCTGGTGACCGTAAACATTGTTATTATTCGCATGTTGTTGGAAATGAGGTTAGATTCTCTGCAACATCTAAATGTTTGTCATTTAGTGGCCGATGGGATGATTAAAGTGTCGTAGATTTTCAGATTCACTTTCAAAATATACCCAGAGCTCATTATCCAGTCAAATGTTCATAAGATTTTATGTGTTTAGGAGATCCTAACCTCATTTCAAACAACAACAGTAGTAACAATGTTTACGGTCACCAGCGTACGCCACATTGCATACTTCGTAGGCGTCGAACAACACTTTTGAATCGTTATGCCATATATCTTAGGCTTAGTAATCTCTGGGTACTGTCACTATCTGTTTCAGGTGTAACGTCACGAGAAACGTGAAATTAAACCCATGTTCTGTCTCACCCGCTCTCAAGTGGTTCCCAGTAAGAAATCGGATCCAAATTTTCAAAGTCAAATTCATGCTCCTAAACAGGACTGTCCTAAAGGGCACTAACTGCAGTGGCGGCTCGTGATATGCGATATATCGATGCCAACTCCATTTAAAACTAAAGAAAAGTATCGATTTCTCGGGGGTTCAATCGCAGCCCCTGACGATCGATACTTTTCTATAGTTTTAAATGGAGTAGATATCGATAAATCGCATTTCACGAGCCGCCACTGACTAACTGTTTCACAATCAGTGTAACGTCACGAGAAACTTGAAATCAAACCCAAGTTCTGTCTCACCCGCTCTCACGTGGTTTCCAGTAAATCGGATCCAAATTTTCAAATTCAAATTCATGCTCTTAAACAGGACTGTCCTAAGGGTATGTGCAAATGGGTCTGTTGCAAACTTTTGCTACAGCGCTATAGAGTGTTCGATCTCATGTAAAATTGCGTGAAAAGTCCATTGGTGGCATCAGAAAGTCATAAAATGCAGTATAAAACGCACGAGAGACGTTTAATGAAATCCAAGATGGCGGTAAAATATTGAGCAACCTGTATGCATGCACCACGAACATCCAAGGATAGCCAACCTCACAATTTCGATCACACCCAATCACAATGTAAATAAACACATAACCTCTGAAGCTGTGAGGTTGTCAACGTTGGCAATCCTTGGATGTTAAAGGTGCATGCATACAGATTGCTCGATATTTTACCGCCATCTTGGATTTCATTAAACGTCTCTTGTGAGTTTATTATCGCATTTCATGACTTTCTGATGCCATCAATGGACTTTTCCGATGATTTTACATATGATGAAGTGCTCTTTAGCATTGTAGCAAAAGTTTGCAACAGACCCATTGCAAAGTGTGTGCCGCACACGGACGCCTGGTTTGGAGAAGCGCCATGAAAATATGAAAAAAAAAGGAGGAAAAATAAGAAATTAAGAAAAAAGGTCCCCGGACAGAAGAGAAAGTAAGTACAGAAAAATATTGGAGAAAGAGCAAGATTGATGTCGGAAAGGGACGCCTCCTTTCAAAAAGTGTAACTTGGGAAAGGTGGAACGAAATAACAGCGTATCGTACGAGTAAAAAGAGGTAGGAGCGCGATTTTCTAAGTCTCGAATGGGGAGATTTTTTCGTTCTAATTTCTTTACAGGAAGGGTTATTTTTCAAGACTGGTATGTTGATTCGGTTCAGTGGCGTAGCCAGGAATTTTTCTAGGGGGGGGGGGTCCGAGGTCCGAAAATTGTCATGGGGGGGGGGGGGGGTCCAAAGATACTAATTTGGTCAAATTTGTCTGAAAACGCAAAAAATTACCTTTTTTTAGGACAAATTTTGGTGTCATGGGGGGGGGGGGGGGGTCCAGACCCCCTGGACCCCCCCCCCTTGGCTACGCCACTGATTCGGTTGCGGAGGATCCTGAATGTATTGAAACCATGACTGGTGAAGTTTACTGTCTCGTTTTCACCTTCATAATAATAATTCGCAAATTGACTCAAAGTGACGCAGTAGCGGATCCAAGAAATGGTCCTTCTTTCTCTGTTCCCATAAGAACGTATGTGGTAGAGAAAGATAGAAGAGCGGGCCAGTATCACGTGACCAGTGGCGGCTCGTGCAATGTCGCAGCAACATATTATCTCCATGTAAATCCATGTAAAACAATCAATTTTCAGGAGGTTCAATTGCACCCCCAAGGTATCGATACTTTTACATAGGTTTAAATGGCAAAAGAGCATGGTTTCCAAACTGCACGAGCCGCCACTGCACGTGACTATCCCTGCGATCTGTCCTTTTCTAACACACGCACTCCAATGGGAAAAGAGAGAAGCTTAAATTCCTGGATCCGCCAGTGCAAAGTCAAGGTTGATAAGGTCGCGAAAAGCGAGAGGAATCTACGTGTATCTACAACCCACAACCCGCAAGAATCGTCCCTGATTCACCCTGACTCAGCGACTAAGCCACCCCGACTCCCCCTACCTACGGCCCTACCCCATTCACTAACTCATTGTCAGTCTGCATATTTTCCAGATTTAATTCAGTCCACTTAATCACCCACTCCCGAGGGAAAATCCAAATGATGAGAAGGAATCCTCGTTTGTCTCGTAGGGCGAGCGCGAATGAGATTGAGGGTCCCGACTGTCTGACTCCCACCACCGCGTCGCACACACCGATCCGAAACATGGATTTTTCCGGACTTTCAAAATCATGGGTTTTGTTTTTTTGCATCAGAGAAATGTCCATGTCGATTTTTTTTTATTTAAATGAATCGTGTGGCCGAGTGAGGATAACGAACCCTTTGACCAGTTTTGAGGTATCCTTTCACTATACCATGGACGGATACAGGAATGGAGCTGTTGCAAACTTTTGCTACAGGTTTATTAATAGTTGATAGACGGGTAATACCCAGTAAAAATAACGATTTGCGCACTAAAAAATCACGAAATCCAATCCTAAACTCACAAAATGCTTTTAAACGCGAGACCGTAATGGCGGCCGGGGCCGCGGTTTTCATTGGAGTTCCCTATCTTCAATCAGCGCCATCTACACGAGGTGTTCTCGCAACACCACACAAGAAGAAGAAGAAGCATACAATTGCCATAAGAAAACCGCGGCCTCGGCCGCCATTACGGTCTCGCATTTAAAAGCATTTTGTGAGTTTAGGAGTGGATTTCGTGATTTTTTAGTGCGCTAATCGTTATTTTTACAGGGTATCACCCTATAATATACTATTAATAAGCCTGTAACAAAACATTGCAAGCATTTGCAACAGCTCCATTTGTCGTTCTCTCTCTCCGGTCATTTGAACGCATGCAATAGAAAAGGACGAAGATAGGGGTAAAGTTATGTGATGGGCCCTTCTGCTATCCTTTTCTAACTCATGTGTTCAAATGGCCGGAGAGAGAGAGGGAGAGGGAGGGAGAGAGAGAGAGAGAGAGAGAGAGAGAGAGAGAGAGAGGAGCGAGAGAGAGAGAGAAAGAGTAAGTCCTGTATCCACCATTGGCGACTACCGTATCCAGAATTCTCCACGTTTCATTTTTCGATCCATTGTGCATCAGTGGCGTGTGGCGAGTCCAAAAAATGAAGCTGCATGGTACGCACAATCAATGTTAAAAAGCGTAACGCACGCCTTAAATTTGACGGGTAGGCAAAACAATTACTCCTCCCTCACAAAAAGTTAACTGTACGTCATATGGTGTCACCGCAGCCGTTCATGATGAAGGTTAAGTTTGCCAGTGGCGGACCAGCGGCGGATAGGCGAATTTGCTGACTTTCCGGTCCGTTCCCATACGTCCTCTTCTTTCCCATCATCGACTCTTTTGTATGGAGTACTATCATATGGAGCCCTCTCCATTTAGATCATAGTTATCCATGGAGGTTTTGATTGATGTCAAGTAGCCATCATCCATTTAGGCTTTTGCCTTCCCTTATTTCTGAAATGATAATCCCATCAAAAACCTTTCCAGGTGCAAGCAGACGGCATCAGGTAATTATGTCTGTCACAAAAAGCCGTCCAATGCATCCACTCAAAGATATGATATGATGGGAACGGCAAGTCTCCTCCAAAAGGGCATCCAGCAGGGCAAATGTTAATCTTTTTTCAAAATCAACACTATCCATCTGCGGCGAATTTAGTAAAGGGAAAAAACTTTGAGGGATGTATTCTTTTTTTTTTATTTTCAAACGCAAAAACTTGCCGCCGTTCATCGCCTTAAAAAAGAAAAAAAATTTTTATTATTTTTTTTTTTTAAGGCGATGAACGGCGGCAAGTTTTTGCGTTTGAAAATAAAAAATAAAGAAATACATCCTAAAAAGTTTTTCCTTCACTAAATTCGCCGCAGATGGATAGTGTTGTTTTTGAAAAATGTTTAAACATTTGCCCTGCTGGATCCCCTTTTTGGGGAGGAGACTTGCCTTTCCCCATCATATCATATCTTTGGGGTGGATGCATTGGAACGGCTTTTTGTGACAGACAAAATTTAAACCTGATGCCTTTCTGCTTGCACCTGGAAAGGTTTTTGAGGGATATACTCTGGTTTTAGCTTGAAAAATTTCCCAGTTTCTCATTCCACAAATAAAAACTACAGTTGTTACCCATCAGCTGACTAGCCAGCATTTATGAATATTTTTCCGGACAACATTCACATAGACTCTCGAGTGCTCATTTTACGATAGGGACAACAGTCTCATTTCCCTTTCTTTTCCCTGATCCATATGCAAACCTACAGTTCCGTTTCCACTGGCCGCCTCGCCGCTGGCCGATCCGCCACTGGCTAGTCCGCCGCTGGCCAATTCGCCACTGGCTGGTTCGCCACGGGCCCCGATCCGCCACTGGCCGGTCCGCCGCTGGCCGATCCGCCACTGGGTACTCCGCCGATGGCCGATCCACCTCTCGCCGGTCCGCCGCTGGCCGATCCGCCACTGACTAGGCCGCCGCTGGCCGACCCGCCACTGGCCGGTCCGCCGCGGGCCCGATCCGCCACTGGGTAGTCCGCCGGCGGCCGATCCGCCACTGGCTAGGCCGCCGCTGGCCAATCCGCCACTGGCCGGTCCGCCTCTGGGCGATTCGCCACTGGCCGATCCGCCAATGGGTAATCCGCCGCTGGCCGGTCCGCCTCTGGGCGATTCGCCACTGGCCGATCCGCCAATGGGTAATCCGCCGCTGGCCGGTCCGCCACTGGGCGATTCGCCACTGGCCGATCCGCCACTGGGTAATCCGCCGCTGGCCGATCCGTCACTGGCCGGTCCGCCTCTGGCCGATCCGCCACTGGCCGGTCCGCCGCTGGCCGGTCCGCCGCTGGCCAATTCGCCACTGGCTGGTTCGCCGCTGGCCGATCCGCCACTGGCTAGGCCGCCGCTGGCCGATCCGCTACTGGGTAGTCCGCCGGTGGCCGATCCGCCACTGGGCGATTCGCCACTGGCCGATCCGCCACTGGGTAATCCGCCGCTGGCCGATCCGTCACTGGCCGGTCCGCCTCTGGCCGATCCGCCACTGGGTAATCCGCCGCTGGCCGATCCGCCACTGGGTAATCCGCCGCTGGCCGATCCGTCACTGGCCGGTCCGCCTCTGGCCGATCCCCCACTGGGTAATCCGCCGCTGGCCGATCCGCCACGGGCCCGGGTTCCGCCACGGGCCGGTCCGCCACTGGCCGGTCCGCCGCTGGCCGGTCCGCCTTGGGCGATTCGCCACTGGCCGATCCGCCAATGGGTAATCCGCCACTGGCCGGTCCGCCGCTGGCCGATCCGCCACTGGCCGGTCCGCCACTGGGCGATTCGCCACTGTCCGCCACTGGGTAATCCGCCGCTGGCCGATCCGCCGCTGGCCGATCCGCCACTGGCCGATCCGCCACTGGCCGGTCCGCCGCTGGCCGATCCGCCACGGGGTAGTCCCCCGGGTGGCCGATCCGCCACTGGCTAGGCCGCCGCTGGCCGATCCGCCAATGGGTAATCCGCCGCGGCCGGTCCGCCTTGGCCGATCCGCCACTGGCTAGGCCGCCGCTGGCCGATCCGCCACTGGCCGGTCCGCCGCTGGCCGATCCCCCACTGGGTAGTCCGCCGGTGGCCGATCCGCCACTGGGTAGTCCGCCCGGTGGCCGATCCGCCGCTGGCCGATCCGCCACTGGCCGGTTCGCCACTGGCCGGTCCGCCGCTGGCCGATCCGCCACTGGGTAGTCCGCCGGTGGCCGATCCGCCACTGGCTAGGCCGCCGCTGGCCGATCCGCCAATGGGTAATCCGCCGCTGGCCGGTCCGCCTCTGGCCGATCCGCCACTGGCTAGGCCGCCGCTGGCCGATCCGCCACTGGCCGGTCCGCCGCTGGCCGATCCGCCACTGGGTAGTCCCCCGGGTGGCCGATCCCCCATGGGTAGTCCGCCGGTGGCCGATCCGCCACTGGCTAGGCCGCCGCTGGCCGATCCGCCACTGGCCGGTCCGCCGCTGGCCGGTCCGCCTCTGGGCGATTCGCCACTGGCCGATCCGCCAATGGGTAATCCGCCGCTGGCCGGTCCGCCTCTGGCTACTCTGCCGCTGGCAGATCCGCTATAGCTCAATTCTGAAAACTTCAGGGAAATAAGGTACTGTCACTACCAGTTCTCATCAAAAAAACCCATATCAGTTGAAAAACTCAAACAAGTACACAGCAAAGAATTTTGTCACTACTTGCTTGAAAAAATTATACTAAAATCACAGAATAATACTTGTATAATTCTGTGCAAAAATCACAAAGGTACTGTAAACACATCAGAAACTCTCTCCCTCCAGTGATCAACAGTATTACGGTACTCAGCTGTTGCATTTGCAAGCAATGAAGTGGAAAATGAAGCTCCGCGGTTATGCCCAAATTCGAATACTTTTAGCTTCAGAGCTAGAATAGTTATTAAGTAAATGAATATGCAAAAGTACCTAACTGTGAGAGCAAACCAACCTTTACTATACGCGTGCATACAGCAAATTAGAAGCACACAAAAGAAAAAACTAGAAAGATGTTTGGTACATTTATTTAAAAAGAAGAACTGAGGAGGACAAAATTTTGTAATTCACGGCCTCCGTTGGGAATTGAAACAATAAAACCCTTTTATCACTCTTGTATTTGTAACGAGTTTATTTCAAAAGTGTCAAAGCAGGGAGAAATGTTTTTTTTTTGAAATGATGTGCAGTTGTTGTTGACTGACGATGAAGCGTCGATTCTCGCGGCGATCTCAAATACTAAAAGGCAGTAGCCAATGAGAGTAGAGTTACCGCGTAGTTTTAAATAGCGGTTTTAATAAGAAATTCAGTTTTTTAATCATTTCTCAATAAATATTTGACGGATTGCGTTCAAACAAAAAAAAGGCACGAGCACAGAACACGCTGGTTAAAATAAGACCAAGTTTGATGAGTTTTTGGGTTTCGTAGTTTTTTTGCTACAGGATCATATCAAGGCACGGTTTGGGGGAATGAAATAATTTCTGTAATTATAAGCGTTTACGCAGCGCAGATTTTCAGGTCGTAGAGAGGGTGGTAGTAGGGTGGGGTTACCTGACTTGCCGTCTGCGTCTACCGCGCTTATGATTTTTAGAGATCACTGGGGAAGGTCTCGATTTGACAACGCCGCTGCGGTGCGGGCGCCAGCAGAACAGGGGCGGATTCAGGAATTTTCATCTCTCTTTCTTCAACCATCCATTTAATCGCCAGCGTTTAAAAAAAACAGACTCAAGACGTCATGTGATTTTCTTCTTTTCTCTCTCTTCTCTCTCTCTCTATCTCTCTCTTCTCTTTTTCTCTCTCTCTCTCTCTCTCTCTCTCTTCTCTTTTTCTCTCTCTCCTCTCTTCTCTCTTTCTCTCTCTCTCTCTCTATCTCTCCCCTACTCTCTTTTCTCTTGCTTCCCCAAAGGGCGAAGCGAAGAGGGGAGAGGGGGAGAAAATTTTGTGATCCGGGTTTTCGGCAGAAATCTAAACCTGGGATGGTTCCGAAGTCGAGTCGTTTCGGCGAATCAAGCGAAGTCATGATGAATTTCGTTTTATATTTTCTTCCAATAAGAATTCCTACCCCGTCCAGCTGCCTCGTCTCCACCCCGTCCCGTCTCCTCCAGCCATTATTTTCACCGCGCAATTGGGCTCAGCACGGAAGTGTATTTTCAGGGTTGATTGCATCCGTGCCTTTGCGTTGCAAGTTGCAACAATCCATGGATGCCTCTAATCGGGCCCTGATACAAGAAATTAGAGGATGCGACGAAAATAATTATCGTTAAAATTAGCTCTTGATTCGGTAGATGCGAGGCGAAGACCTTTCCGAGTTTGTTGGTTCAGTAATTTGCCTTTTTATTAAGGGGAAATAATCGAATCAAAACGGTCTTCGGTTTGCGCAAGAGTCAGGACCAGCTCCGTTTTAACCGCCTCTCTGATCTTCTATGCGCCAGATCGTCTTAATACTTATTTTTCGAAATAACTTTTTCGTGTCATTTTTTATGAAAATCGTCTGGCGGCACGTTCAATCTGGCAACTTTGCATTGCGTTGATTTAAACCTATGTGAAATATCTATGCGTGCCCTCCAAATATGTTGACCCTCTTCATGCTTTTAAATGGTCTAACCATTTAGCAACCGATGCGCTGGACTCGAAAGTTCAAATTATTGTTTAGTGTTTTCAAAGATGATATTAAAGTTATTGGGATCATTTGACCTCGAATTGACCTCGAATTTGAATAGGATGCAGATTTGCTGTATGTCTTTGATACCATCGCCAACCGTTGAATGCCATAAATTTATTACCGTTAAGAGATCGCATTAAGTTTTCTGTTCTGATTCCGTAATTTCTAATTGAAAAATCTCTTATGGGTGATAAAATGTGATGAAATCGGGTTTATTGTTCGGAGCCAAAATTGATCGATCAATTGGTCGATTTTCTTTAACTGTATTGATAAATTCAATTTATGCAATTTAAAATATGATCGTGAACAAGTAAGTAAGTGTAAGTACGCTCTGCAGATAACGGGGTTCGCCATGCATCTGAGCAGCCAAGAGCGTGCCATACTCGAGGCTCCGTTCTTCAAATGGCAGCTTGAGAACTGTTTTTCTTTTTTTAAAGCTCCAAGCTGATACGTCGAGCAAGCTCCTTCAGATTTGTCTTTGTAACTTCTCGAAAAGTCCTTAATTTTTCACTTGTTGCTCCACGCTTTTCCTCCTTTCGCTTTTGTCCCCGGCTTCTCTCGGCAAACACTCCATTGAAGAGTTCTCAAATTTTCAGTTTTTTCCTCTTGTTTTTAAAACCTCGATTAAATTAAGATTCTTTCGTCGTCTTTTCTCTCGTAATTTTATCCTCGCTGAAAAATCGTCTGCGAAACCTAACTGTGCTGACTTTGCGAGTATTTTGAATCCGTTTATAATTTTTGCGAGAGATTACGGAAATAGGGTTTGGTGCATTCACTTGTGTCTTTAAACCCGGAATTCGATGATTTTTGAATTTTGTAGATGAATGATTTCAATACCGTGCAGCATTAGTTTGACACTTTTGAAGTATCTTGCGGCGACGTGGTCCCTGATGAAGGTGACACGCCTCCATAAGATCCGTCTCGTGTATACATAGGGTTCAGTGAAAGATAAAAAAGATTCCGTGATTTTGTTTGTCAAATCGTAGTCAGTGACGTACGCAGCATTGAGAGGTGGGGGGGATGGTTTTATTGATAAGCATGTCTTTCCTCTCTACCCTCCACAGTCCACCGTCGAAAATCTATGGGGGTCCTCTCGCCTCTGAGCGTTGTATTTGCATTAGGGATGACGGTCTGGTATCTTCCTCATACTTTGATGTAAACTATACAGTATACACCATATAGGTAGTCTGAAGACAAAATTGTGAAATATGAGATTATGTGATTAACTCTTTACTTTTGTTTTCCAGGTTATTTGCTCACTCGGGTTGAAGGCAAAGTGGGGTCGCCCGAGAAGCCGCTATCCGATTTGGGACTGATCTCCTATCGTAGTTATTGGAAGGATGTTCTTTTAGAATATTTATGTAATTTAGAAAACAAGCAGCTTTCCATTAAAGGCAAGTATTATGAATTATGAATATATTATATAAAAATAGGGGCATATTTTTTTGGAAGGCTTTTATTAAATTTAGGGGGACTGTGGGGTCTGTGGGTAAGGAAATCCTTAGTGAACTGAACATATAAGAAAGTAGGTTTTAACTGTATCTAGCCGTTCCATGGGCGGATCCAGCAATTTTGCAACCCTGCATTCTTTCCATTGGATCGCATGAGAAACAATCGATTCGTGAGGGGGCTATGGCCTTCTACTAATCGATTGCTTTTCATATTTTCAAATGGGAAGAATCCACAGTTGCTAGATCGCCGGATCCGCCTTTGAGCCGCTCTGTGTTTACATTCGAAGTTGCGCACATAAAAGCTGATGATCATTAGTGGATGCGGAAATCTATCCTCTCTCATCTGTGATCTTTGCCCCTTCTTCTATTCTTTTCTTACCCATGCATTCAAATGGCTAGAGAGGGAGAGGGAGAGGGGAGAGAGGAGAGGAGAGAAAAGGGGAGAGAGAGGGAGAGAGAGAGAGAGAGAGAGAGAAAAGCTTTATTTCCTGGATCCGCTAGATTCCCTACTCTCTGGGAAAAAGAAGTCGTTTCAGAAGAGTTTACCGTTTACAGCTCTTCAATTCGTGGAGGGACGTTTTTTCGGCTTTTGCGCAAGTTTTAGTGACCAACATCTACGCAAATATGCTACTTTTAACGTTATTACTGGTTGCGTCGACAGCAACTTGCGCAGAAGACCGCAAAACATATTTTACGCATGTGTACGAAGAGCTCAGAAAGGGAAACTTTTTGTAACGCCTCGGGTTTTTTACTGAAAGGGAGCATGCACAATCACACGCGAAAGGGGGAATCTTCAGACTTTATAGCTTGTCCCGAAAAAGATTGGATTTGACAGTTCTACGGTTTTTATGGAAATATCAGCTTCAAACCTTAGATAGGGAAACCGATTGGTTAGGATCAGTAAGAACTTGAGCTGTTTTTTTCATTCAAAACTATATTTGTCAAGTCCAACCATTTTTCAGACTGCCTCCCTGTAGCAAACCAAGGATGTTTCGGGTATTTTATACCTTATCAAAGTCTGGTGTGGCTTATAGCCTGAGCTGCTGGTCTGTGGTACATTCTTAAAAATTTTTGCTACATCCGAATAAAGTATCACTCGAAGGTGAAACAAGGGAAAACTTCCAAAATTCACTCCTCAACTAAAAGAACAAAAAGAAAGGCTAATTCATGAACGTGTAGTCGCTTTATTGAAGAAAACAAAAGTAAACGAATTTTTATTTCAATTTACCGTGAAAACAAAGAAGTGCGCAGCCTGCAAACTGAAAAATCATATCAACGAATCAAAAATTCAAAGTGAAAAAAAAAAGCTTTTTGAAAGTTCTGTCATTTCATGGAAACCCACCACTTTTTGATTTATTGAGCCAGTAATTTCTTGTTTAATAATTCAAACCCGTAATTTTTTTGGGTGTGATTCTTTATGATATCTGTCAAATTAAAGATGGAGCTTTCAAGGTATGCTTTTTGTTTAATGTTTTCCCTTTGCTTCACTTTTTTGAAACTTTTTATTTATTAAAATGATTTTTAAATTTTTATAGGAAGTTCATTTCAAAATTGGCTACCGGACTAAACTTATTTTCTCCTCACAGCAAAGTTGATAAGATCTAGAAGCTTCAAATCCAGTCCCTTCAGACTCATGCAACTGACGCATTTTCAATGTATTTTTGTTTTCTTACAGACATGAGCCAAGAGCTTGCAGTCAATTCATATGATATTGTGAGTACACTTCAAGCCTTGGGCATGATGAAATATTGGAAGGGAAAACATATCATCCTTAAGAAACAAGTAAGTTGTATTCTATGTTGCATTTGTCTACGTACATGTGTATAATTTATCATTGACCATTTTTTAAAGCAACTTTCTCATTTTTTGTGTTATTTCTCCTTCACCAAATGCTCATTATCTATGCCCGATTTCGAAAATGTCTATGGCTTTTACTACTTTAAGATAAAATATAATTTCGGAAACACAAACCTCCCCTCCCCTCCAAACCACCCTTAAAATTTTTGACCACAAGAATTTGAATACGCTGAAAAATAACCGCACCATCGACCAATTTTCAAGAAAATCGATGCAATAACGCCTGCAAGACCAATGTAAGATCGAAGCAATACATATAACCTAGAAATCGATTCTCCCGTGATTTATCGATTGGACGATCTAAATAATTTTTTCTTTTTTATTTTCCGCCCTTTCCTTCTCTGTGCGCATTTTTTACCGATTTTCATCGACTTTTACCATGGGTCATTCCATTTTAAATCAACCAGAGCCTGTGCTGCCTAGTCATGGATTTTGGAAATATTTTGTGGGGTGATTGTAACTACTTTTAGTAGCTCAAAACGTATTTTTTCATATTTTTTTTAGCTTACGGCCCCTGAGATATAGGCAACCGGAAATTCAAAAATTGCGATTTTAGGCTTATCTTTGAACGCGTGCCACAGCCTTAATTCTCAACGGAAAGATACGGTTGAGGTCTCATTTTGATGCATTTTGCGTCTTCTTTCCATTGCTGTAGGTCGTTTTTCATTAATTGAAGGTTTGGCAGGTTGCATACCTATTTGAACTTTGTTGACCCCATTGCAATTTTCCGATCTTTGATAATTTTTTTTAAAAAAGATAGCGTTGGTAGAAAAAATTCTTACTTTCCAAGCTTTAAGTAACTACTAAGAGTATCTGGTCAAATAAAATTGGATCTCCTGAGCAATTTTTTCTAGTTGAAAAAATTGCTTAAAGTTGGCTGAAATTAAGAAAGACCCAACTTTGAGGTTAAAAAAGTCGATGTGGGGATTCATGAAAAAATCTTAAAAAATAATTAAAAACACCGCTTTTATGTCTACTTTCAATATCTGAAGTCGAAAGTTTGTGTATTTGATCGCTACAGTCGACATTTTTTTTTTAAAAATTGGTAAAAATTTAATTTGCTGGAAACACGCGATCGAAGCGAATAGAAGAGCCAACTCTTTGAGCTTAAAAAATCTCGCAAAATCTCTAAAATGATCGCTTTTAAGTTCTTTTTCAATGCCTAAAGTCGAAAATTTGATTATTGAAGCGCTTCTGTTGAAATACAAGCTTGTAAAATTGGTAAAATTTTACGCGACGCCCCTATGCCCTGAACTGAGCTCAGATTGTGGTCGCGCTAATGGTTTTTTTAACCCGATTTTACGAACTTGTTTTTCAACTGAAGCGCTTCAGTAATCAAATGTTCGACTTCAGGCATTGAAAAAGAACTGAAAAGCAATCATTTTAGAGATTTTACGAGATTTTTTAAGCTCAAAGAGTTGGCTCTTCTATTCGCTTCGATCGCGTGTGTTCGAGCAAATTAAATTTTTACCAATTTTTAAAAAAAAAATGTCGACTGTAGCAATCAAATACACAAACTTTCGACTTCAGATATTGAAAGTAGACATAAAAGCGGTGATTTTAATTTTTTTTTAAGATTTTTTCATGAATCCCCACATCGACTTTTTTAACCTCAAAGTTGGGTCTTTCTTAATTTCAGCCAACTTTAAGCAATTTTTTCAACTAGAAAAAATTGCTCAGGAGATCCAATTTTATTTGACCAGGTACTCTTAGTAGTGTACTTAAAGCTTGGAAAGTGAGAATTTTTTCTACCAACGCTATCTTATTTAAAAAAATTATCAAAGATCGGAAAATTGCAATAGGGTCAACAAAGTTCAAATAGGTATGCAACCTGCTAAACCTTCAATTAATGAAAAACGACCTACAGCAATGGAAAGAGGACGCAAAATGCATCAAAATGAGACCTCAACCGTATCTTTCCGTTGAGAATTAAGGCAGTGGCACGCGTTCAAAGATAAGCCTAAAATCGCAATTTTTGAATTTCCGGTTGCCTATATCTCAGGGGCCGTAAGCTAAAAAAATATGAAAAAATACGTTTTGAGCTACTAAAAGTAGTTACAATCACCCCACAAAATATTACCAAAATCCATGACTAGGCAGCAACATATTTCATTAATTTGGTTGATTTAAAATGGAATGACCCACTATATGTCTCAGATGAGAGAATATTTTGAAAAAAAAAAACCCCCCCCCCCCCCCCCGCACACCTCCTCTTTCTCCGCAAAACTCACCGAACGAATTTTTTTACCTCAACATTGAAAAAGAAAATGCGTAGAAGTACCTTTGGAACCCAATTTTTAAGAATTTGGATGCCAGTGCCTCCAAGATGTACGTGAAAATCAATTTTGAGGGTGCACTTTAATTTTAAAGAGATATATGTTTCTGGAACGATGTCACAACTCCAGTTAAAATTTTCAGTATCGTATCAGGCCATCATAAGATATCGTTTAAAGCACTTTTCGAAGAAATCTGACTGAAACGGGAGAGGCAAAAAGAAAACCTGCTTTCACCATCGCCTTAATTTGAAGATTTCTTCCTCGATCTTGCAATTGGCAACTATTCCTTGAATACGGTGTTCTCAATTCATCGGGCGCCATGCATCACGAAATTCACCTGAAAAATGGCTCTGTTGCGCACTTTTTTGTTTATTTTATTTTTTGTTTTGTTTTTTTTTTCCGTGAAGTACTTGATGAAAGGAACTCCTTGTATTTTTTTTAATAATTTGTTTTGAACACGCAATCGTGAACTAAAACATTTTCGAAGTTGTGAAAATTGCTAGCTATTTGAAAAGGTTTAGTTTCGGCGCGAAACCAAATGGCGTCTTGGTTTACTTTCGGATAGCCATGCTTCTTGTAAAATTATTAGCGCCGATGTATGATGGATTTAGATGTATTTGCACTGGACACCGTTTTGCATTGTTATTAAACTGACAGCACTGACAGCAGTTATTTGCTTTCAGTTGGACCACTCAGCCGCCGGACCTTTAGTATGACGTCAGCGAGTTTCGCGCTGTTACTGTCATTTTTAAATTCGTTTTGCTGCGAGCAGTGTTGCCAGATGGGTGAAAAGCCGTATCGTCCCCGTTTAAATCCATTTATAACGTACGGCTTTTTCACCCCAATCTGGCAACACTGGCTGCGAGCCTCAACTACTTGTTACCTTTTCTCAATCACAGAAGAAGCTCTATGAGTTTTTGTTGTTTCTATCAGTTTTCTCGTAACATTTTACTCAAGAATCAGTTATTTCTAGCTTTACAGCAAAGGTGCGCAACAGACCCATTCCCTTCTTAGCCAAAAGAGTTGAAGCTTCTTTCTGTGTTTGCTGCGGTCATAGAAATATTCGTCAGAAACTATTTCTTATACCAACCTTATCTAACAATTATGTTTTATCCGAACCACATAAGTTACGAGTAAAACATCACTTCGGCTCTTAAAATGTCTGATTGGCATCAGGGGCGTGCCGTGGGGGGGGGGGGGGCATGTGGGCACCCTTACCCCGGGCGGCACTCTCGGAGGGCGGCAAAATCAGGTTGAACAACCAAAAAAAAAAAAAAAAAAGTTATCAAATCTCAAAATGAATTTCAGAGGGCGGCAAAATCAGTGTGTAACAAGCAAGGAAGAAGAAAAAAAAGTCATCAAATTTATAATTTTGTTCGCGGAGGGCGGCAAGATTGCATTGTTGCCCCCCCCTCTGGAGACCACGGCACGCCCCTGATTTTGGGAGCTTACGGAGCCACTTTCAAGGAAATTTGATCCGATTATGTGACGAAAATGTAGAGCAAAGCAACTGATTCATTTGCGTCAAAATAATTTGAAAATTGACGACCATCATAATCAATATATTTTTTAACCCCCCCCCCCTCCTCTACGTTAATAAATTATCTACGTGAAGGAAACCTCGTCAAAGTCATTTGCTGAAACCAGAGATAAAGTATTTTCAAGCATCGATTGCTCTTTCTGCCTTGTGGCCCGAATAAAATCATTTTCGGAGTGGAAGTTGTGGGACTCGTCACTCAGCAGTCATCAGTCATCATCAAGAGCCCAGTGAAAAATATGCGTGGCCGCATATACTATAAAGTATGGGTAAGCGGTCGACCTTCATCAATCATCATCAGGAGCCATCTCGATTAACGATCAAAGAACTTGAAGTATCCCCGGGAATAATTCGTTCCTCGTCCTCAGAACGCTGTCCTTTTTTTGTCACTGCTCGAAGGGAGCGAAGCATCCGTTGTCCAGGCCTAGCTTCCCCCGCCTTTGGCCATGTGGCCAGCCAGCTGGTCCTCTTTCGTCTTCAAACTCTTTTTTTCCAAAATCACCAGGAATGAATTTTATCCTTCAGACATTTTCCCTCCTCGTACCAAATGAACTGCTAATTGCTGAAACCTTAAACTAAAGTAGTCCATAAAACTAAATTTCATCCAAGGAACAGAAAAGCTGGTTTAAAGCCAGATAGGTTCTTTCAAAAATGTCAATGCATACTTTTTATATGTTGTAAGATCCTCGAAGAAATTGAATAAAGTATGTTTTAAAATATTTCGAATAACCCTATTCGGCTTTAAAACAGGTTTTCTGCTCCCTTAATGAAATTCAGTTTTGTGGACCACTTTGGTCTCTCCTCTGCAATGGGGCTCTTGCAAACGTTTGCTTCAAGAGATTGAAGAGTTGATTCTTGCATCAAAACCTGTAAAACTGACGATGAGTACTCTAAAAAATCAGAAAATTCACTCTCAGAATCAGGCTTAGTGGCGGAAAGACGCAGGTATCAAGGGAGATTCCTATCTAAATTGAGACATATCTCTGTGTTTCCTTAGAGACAGGGACAAATTAGACAGGAATCTCCTGTATGATACCTGCTTTGAACCACCATTAAGAACTTGCAGTTTCAGCAGTTATGTGAGTTTATTACTAAATTTTAGACTTTCTTAGTGCGATTTTCGTAATTTTTGCTGGTTTTTACATCAGGTTGGACTATTCATTTGCCCACAGCAAAAGTTTGCAAGAGCCCCATTAGTGGTTCAAATAAAATTCGCGTAAAAACTCTATTTTCCTTGGTCTACAGACAGTACCGTCCGGGAAACTATATCACGCTCAATTTTCAGATCGACCGTATACCTACCATTTTAGTGCTTATTTGCCAAGGAAACGGATCTTTAGATCGTCCAATTAGTTTCACAAATATTTCTGCCCAGGAGTTCTTGAGGAGTGCAATGAAAAATTCCAAAATCCGCCACCTAGCCGTTTTGAAAATAGGATTAATCATGACGTCATTGTCCTTATCTTGGCATACATATTTCCATAAATCACGATTTGTAATGAACCTTACGACCACCGTAAGTGAAATCGTAAGGGCACAGTACAGTGGCGAAGTGTGCAATCTGTAAACGTATTAATTTGTTCACTTAAACCCTTGCTAAAGGTCGAATCCAAGAAGAATCGATGATTCCAATTTTCTTTAGTTTAAATGGACGAAATGCAACGTTGGCAGATGCACACTTCGTCACTGACGTAGTACGAATCACACTGCGAGAAACAGGTATTCCAAGATGATGACAAGAACCTCGTCATAATCCTTACAAGTTTCAAAAAAGCTTAGGAGTGGATTTTGGAATTATTATTTTTTTTTTTTTTTCTTCAGACCATTACAGATGAATATAAGCAACTCTCGCAAGTCATGTATAGCTAAAGTTGGCAACGGAACAAAACGTAAGATCGAGCTTCAAATCCGTGAATAATTTTGAAGTTTTGAAAAAAGTGCACGAGCGCAGCACTAGTGCATTCCGATCATCCAATATAAGCCCCGCCTTTGACTGTCAAATCAAGCCTTTGACCGTTAATTTATCGATTTATTTGCAACAGCTGATGATTGACAAAGAATCGCTTCTCATCGAAAGTAAAACATTAAAAAAAAAAAGCAAAGTCAATCAGTCCGATTAGGCAACACTATACCAAGGATAAAAGTCGCCCTCGTCTCGGTCTCGACGGTGTTGCCAGATTTATGGTTAAAATTCGAATATTTTACATTGATTCTTATGTGAAATATACGGTCTAATGCCTTGAATCTGGCGCTGGCGGGTCCAGGGATCTATTCTTTTCTCTCTTCTCCCATTAGAACGCGTATGATAGAAAATGACAGATTATTCACTAATCAAAGGGCAGTCACGTGATTTTCGACCCCTCTTCTATCCTTTTCTAACACATGTGTTCTATTGAGAGAAGAGAGAGAAGGACAATTTCTTGGATCCGCTATAGAGACATCTGGCAACACTGGGTCTCGCCTCGCCAAAGGGCTCGCAAAAAAAAAAAAAAAAAAAAAAAAAAAAAAAAAAAAAAAAAAAAAAAAAAAAAGGCAAATCAAAGGGAAAAGATTCGCCAATTTCAAAGGGCTCTGTTCAGTCCCTTCGTCCTTCATCCCCTTCTAGCCGTGCTTTTTCATCCCTCTCAAAACTCCTCCTCCACCTCAAGGCTCCACTACTCGCTAGTCCCAACTCTCGCCGCTCCATTCCTAATGTCCCGAAGTCCTCCTGTCTCGAGCCGCGTCGCGCACTATGGTCCATAAGTCCGGTTTAGGAAGACATTAGTTTGCATTAAAATCGCCCAATATCTTGAAAACGGCTCATCTGACACCAAAACTGGTTATTACAAAAAAGATAGAACGTAAACCGTTTTAACTTTTTTGTGATAACCATTTTTGATGTCATGTGAGCCGTTTTCAAGATATTGGGCGATTTTAATGCAAACTAATGTCTTCCTAAATCGGATTTCTGGACCATAGTGCGTCGTCTCTCTCTAGTCTGAGATTATCTGAGAGTGGCCAAAAATAAGTGAAACAATTTGATAAAAAATTGTCGTTTTCGACTGTTTAAGCTTAAGGTGAACCTTCATCGTTTAGTGTCTATTTCTGCCGCCAGAGCGCTACCGTTCGATTTAAGTCAAATTACAGGCCGAAAGTAATTTATTTTTAAGAAAACGGAGTGTCAGATATTTTGGTTAATCATCTGAAGAGTGTCTCTGCAAAAAATCTCGACTATAACTTCAAACATACGGCTGAAAGTACCAAAAAAATGAAAGATCGCGGGTCGATTCTTGTATCGAAATTAGATATTTCATTTTTTGGTACTTTTAGCCTTATTTCTGAAGTTATTGACGAGATTTTTTGCAGAGACGTTCTTCAGATGATGATTACCTAGTAGCTGACACTCTGTTTTCTTAAATATGAATTACTTTCGGCCTGTAATTTGACTTTAATCGAATGGTAGCACTCTGGTGGCAGAAATCGGCACTAATCGCTGAAGATTCACCTTAATTTGAAAATTTTCAGTGACTCTAGGTTTAAAGTTACTTCTTGAAAGTGATATAGCTGCAATTGAAAAAAGGTTTCGAAAGTTTATAAATATTAATTGATATTACCTAAATTTACTTTCTGGTTTTTGACCACTTTTTAATGATCTCAGACCATACCATGGTGCGTTTAACTAGTCCCGTTCGACTGTAGTCTGCACCCTTGCTATTAAGAGACTGTTTAGAAGAAAATGTGAAAAGCACGCGATTCTAAACTGGTCAATCGTCTGCTATAGTTTTGCAATAGTTTGTGAACCAGGAGAGGGACATGCTATATAGCCAACGTTTCATTGAGGCCATCATTTAACGTCATCGTCATGAACGAAGTCGAAATATTGAGGGTGCACGGTGCACTACGTCGATTCCATGTTGTAAGTGGGTTTAAACGGATGAAATGCAACGTTGCCAGGTGGCACTTGCTGCGGCCACAACCGTTGCGAACCGACCGATTCCTTGCTGGTTCCAATAAACAGGGTGACCATAAAAAAAGTCCAACCCAAGGACTAGGGAGTTCGATCCATTATCTAAGAATTTCGTTTTTTTAATCCGATAGTCTAAAGGTTTTAACAATAGGTACGCCTCTGAGTGCTCCTATACATATATCGCTATAAATCGCAATTAACTTTTTTGGAACGAAAAAAAGAGAGAGAAAAATCAGTCCTATTTTGCCCTTGTTTTTCCAGATTTTTGTTTTGTTTTTTTTATTATTATTTGCAATTTTTACATCAATTTTTTTTAACCCACCTCTTCTGGGGGGGGGGTAGCAATGTCCAAAAATAGCCCAAAATCGAATAAAAATTCGATTTTTTCCTTTGTCCAATTTCACGTCCTTAAGTCGAATCACTAACAATAAGGTAGAGTGTCTACCGACCGGAAAACCCTTAAAAACCAGAAAATCTTGGGAATTTTTCGCTGTCCCGGAATCAGTAAAATCTCAAGAAATTCACTCTCGGGTCAGGAATGTTCTCTTTATTTGACTTGATGCGATGGAACTGCGAAGAAAAATCATTTAAAAACTCAGCAAAATCAAATTGTTTTTGGCGTGTCTCTTTAAACTATCGCGAAAGTAATCAGATTTTCAATAAGTTTCGGTCAAAGCCTGAACTTCAGAAACTCCACATTGGAAACTGTTGCAAAAAATCAAGTAATCCTGGAAAAAAAGTTAGGAAGAATCAGGACCGTCGCGTCGGCTGCTGTCACCAAATGGTCGACATTCTCGTCAATGGCCTGGCCTGGCCACCTCTTGCATCTCGTAATGGTCGTTCCTTACTGTATTTCATATTTTCATGTTCGTTTGTGACTCATTTGTTTTTGAGCGACTAAAACCAGTAAAGTCCCTCGTAGTCATCCAACCACTCATCATGTTTTCGCACACGATGCGTATAGAATGTCATCGGTGAGCTCTGTTGCGGGTTCATTAGCGACACCGCGCGGGCTCTTTATTATCCGCAAGAGGATCGACCATTTACTACTTCGTAATTTCGATCATTGAAACTGCCTATACGAGCGAGCGATGTTATTGGTCAAATAATGAGTCAAAGCACTGTTGCCATTGTTGCCCGTAAGCTCGTGACTTAAAGGCTGTACTATCGACAAATCAAAGATCGTCGCGAGATTTTCACGAGATAGTAAGTTTCGCCTTCAAGGTTTCGGTTCGACCACTTTTCATACTCCTCACACTTTGCAGGCGAGTGCGGTTGAGGCGCCAAATCCGTTGCAGATCAGTCCCACACTCGCACTCATAACCGAAAATGTGTGAAAATCTCGCGACAATCTTTAATTCGTCGATAGTACCTAATCGGTTTAGTGCAGAGTTGGGTAAATCCGAATCGTCTTTTTCAATTGCCCAATCGATTATACTTTTGTAATCGATTAACTAATTGAAAAAGACGACTAGGAATTGTCCAATTTCGATAGCCAATAACAGCACTTGTAGGCAGTTTTTACGATCTATATTCCGATTACGTAAATTATCGATCCGCTTGTGCAATTATCGTACATGCGCTACGAAGCCCTCTAAACGCGCGTATCGGATTTTCTGAATTTTCCTCGTACCTAATTTGTCTTTCAAGGAAATGCATGTTTTCATGTGTCGTAATGTAATTGAGGCATTTTTCGGTAAATGGGCGTATGGCGAAAAAACGACTTTCGAGAAAAACGCGTTTGAAAGTTTAAAACGTTATAACTTAGAGACTACTGCAGATTTTTCAAAATTTGAAAGACTGACTTGTAGAACAAACATTCAAGAAGAACTCTACTTAATTTCAAGTTTTTAGAGTGAAAATTAGTTGAGCAGTGAAAGTTCAAAGTTGAAGCGTTATACGCCCTTTTACCGAAAAACGTTTTTTTTCTCTCCCAGCCTATCCGACAAGTATTGTTTGGGTTAGATTTGGGTCACAAACTTGAAGATCTTTCTCTTTTTTTTCTCTCTTTCTCTCTTTCACACACTCTCTCTCTCTCTCTCTCTCTCTCTCTCTCTCTCTCTCTCTCTCTCTCTCTCTCTCTCTCTCTTTCTCTCTCCCTTCCCCTCCAGATTTTATTGGTGTGGTTTAAGTTTTTGTTTTTTAAAATTAATTATGGTTATGGGTTAAATGGATATGTTATTATAATGGTTTTAATGGTTTTAATGGTTTTAATGGTTTCATGGGATAATTATTAATGGTAATGGTCTTCTTTAATGTAGCTAAGTTTTTTTTTATCCTATAGCCGATCCAATCAGTTTAGTTTTGTTTTTTTTTTCATTTTTTTTTATTTCAGTTCCTTTACTTAACGTTGTGGTTTACACTTCTTACCTGTTACTCTCGATATATATAAAAAAAAAAAAATAATATTGCATATTATTTTTTTTACCCGGAGAAAGGGGAATGTGAGAGCCATAAGAGAGATGTTGGAGGGGATGAATCGGAGTTTGCTCGAAAGGCACAGTCAGGGCTATCCACCCTTGGAAGGGGACGGACTGACCGAGCATGACGTCATTTTCTAATGCGCATGCGCGGTCAGGAGAAAGTCTTCTGTCCAAGGGCGGAGAGCCCTGGCCGAGCCAGGGAGCGGAGTCCGGATTCATTCCCTGCTAGGCATCTGCATTAGAGAGACGCAGAAGATTTTATCTCTGCGTCAGAAAGTTAAGCCGATATTTTCTCAGTCCTTTTATTTGGCTGTATTCGTTCACCAATATTCTGTTATCATTTTCCCCTCTCTTCGGACCTTCTAATTTTGGATCTTCTATAGTTTCCCGTTTATAGGGACTTTTATTTATTTATTTTTTCCCCGATATTTTATAGTTTTCTCGTGTGTCCAGTTTCATCGAATATACTTCATCTCTACGTAATTCCTCCTCTATTATTTTCCTCAATCAGGCGGCCCCGGCATTTGTCGATCGCCAGCCAACCTACCCTCCTCCCCCCCGGCGGCCCCGGCTTCGGTCGATTGCCAGCCAAACGCTAGGTGTAGGGTTCGGCGGCCCCGGCTTTAAGTCGATAGCCAGCCAGGGTAAATGGGATTAGGCGGCCCCGGCATTGCCGATAGCCAGCCATTGGGGAAGAGTTAGGCCCCCTTTGAAAAACCTCTCGCAGATTAATTGGAAGTTGAAATAATATTCATATTCAAAAAACCCAGACACATCACAGTATTAAGGCCCTTTTGGGCTCATTTTTGGCCAAAAAGGAGGGTTTTATTGTTGTCATCGGAGACGGAGCCAAAAACGCAAAAAACCCACACACTGACATATCCACACACACACTGACATATCCACTGAGCTCTTATCAATATCAGATACATATACGATGTGAGTACAGATATCGCGAGCGCGAGCCGCTGCGAGTACCGCTCGTAAGAGGCACTGTAGCCCATAAGTTTCTGAATTCAGCCGAGGTGCGTCCATTCGAACGATTGATTCGTGGATATTTTCCGTTCAACATATGAATAACTTTCTATCACCTGTTAGGTCACATCGTCAGGATTTCAAAAACGAGTTCTCCAAAAAAATGGCGTAAATCGCCATACGCCCATTTACCGAAAAATGCCTCAATTGTGATCCAGAGTAAGTTTCGAAAAACACTCTTATAGAATGGATCTCGCGATTTTTTGGACCCTGCGTCTTCTTTTAAAAAATTACAAGAATAAAGGGAGTTGGTGCGCATGGAAATCACGTGAGAGTAAGGGAGATAGGAGATCGGAGTTTTTGAATCAGCAGCTTCTGCGGTAGCGTAAGATTGACCAATAGCCGAGAGTTTCATTTAAAAAAAAAAAAACAAAAAAAAAAAAAAAAAAAAAAACAAAAACAAAAAAAACCGTATCTAGAAATTCCCGTTCATCAGGAGAGCAGGAAAGCATCATCGACATAACAGTGCAATGTTTGTTTAATTTTCTATAATTTCTCTGGTAAATTAACTTTCGGGGTTTTTTGAATAATTTGTACAGAGGCGGCTCAAGCCTCCCCTTCATTATTTTTTTGGAAAAAAGTAAAGGAGAGAAAAGGGGTGAGGAAGCCGGAGGTTTCCTTTTCTTTTTATCGGAAATGAAAAAGTGGCCTTAGTGCGCAATTCTTTGAATTTGTTCCCGCTGAAAATCAGTGGTGGGGAGGGGGGGGGCTGTTGGCCCATGCCTCAAGTCTACAGCGATCACCTATAGCTCAAAACCTTAAAAAATGTTTGTACGTTGTGTATGGGAATAGAGCGTTTCAGTGTGATGCTGCAAACAAAATTGGAATGCCAACAGATTTTCTATCTCGCCCACTTTCAAGAGACTTGTCCAAAAAAATTGAATTTTTATTTTCATTTTCTACTTTATTCTGTGAAACTAATTATTGTTCCCTTGAATGTAATTGTGCTTTTGGATTCCGCATTCCTCAAAATTTTTCAACACTAACAATGATTTTGAAAAACTTTTTTTTTTTTTTTTACAATCACAACTATACATGTACACTAAAAAAAGGTCCATGTTTGGTTCCCAGGCCGTGCCTTGGCCGCGGCCACATGTTACAAGATAGCAGTGCTCTGTATGTATTTTTTATACATATCTATACTGTCTCTGCACCGTAGGTGTGATGGCAGCGATGTGCTATTTGAAACTAAAAACAAAACATAGGCGAACGCAGTACTTTTTTCGATATAATTTTGATAGTAAATTTGTTTGTGGGTTTTCAAACTTTTAGGAAGTGCTTTAATGTATTTGAAGGTTCGCAAAATCTATTATAGCGCAACAAAATCTGAATATTATGGCAGGTGTATTCTATTCGGTTTCAGGACATTTCGTCAACGACTTTTTGTCCGCGCGCATGTTTCGTCCAACTGTTTACGTCACTGCGTTTTTTTGGCAGCAACATGTTGGGTCCATTTAGTAAATAATGTCCAAAGTTTATTGGTCCAAATGGGAACACCAACTTCATACAGAAAATATTCAAAAATTGGGAAACATCATAATTTTGGTATAATTTTTGATAAAGCTCTCATGATCATTCGTCGGGAGCCTTATGAGCGGCAGCTGCGGGTTTTACAAAAATCGGGACGTTTTAAACAAGTTTTGGCAACAGAAAATTTGGACAAAAATAAAGAAAAAATAGAATGACATCGGTATACGGACAAGTATTACTCCACACGAAAATGAAGCTAACAAAGCAGCACCTTCATCTACCTTTCATTTTCTTATTTTTAATGTTTCCATAAATTCTGTTCCTTGCAGCATGATTATTTTTCATACATGTTCTTAACTGTTGTCAAAAGTTTTAAATGTTCAGTAAAGTCAAACATATGGACCAAAATTAAACGTATGGACCTATCTTTTCTTGCCTTCATACATGCGTGGACGTAAAACGCCTCGACGAATTTGTATCCGGACAAAAAGTCGTTGACGAAATGTCCTATAACCTTATATTCTGGTGATTCGAAATTTCGTTATCATTCAAAATGAGCAATTTTGTGTGTTTGTTTGTCTGTCAGGATGTTATCGAGGAATATGTGGAGAGGGTGAAACGAAGGGGAAGCAACTATAAAGAAATCGATCCGAAATGCCTGAAATGGACACCTCCTGTACCCCACGACCCCTCCTAGTTATCACCTCAGCCTTCACTCGTATCACTCTCGGCTCATTGAAGCGCCGCTACACTCATCCGCGTGTGCCAACGTGCCAAAGGTGCCGAAGGAATCTCTTCTTTATATGTTTATTATTGTGTTTTTCTAGAGGTCCTAATGTTTGTTAGAATCGAGCTTTCTGCCCAAAAAAAAAAAAAAAAAAAGTCTCAGTCTAAAATGCTGAATGGGTCTGTTGCATACTTTTGCTACAACAAAATAGAACCTTGATGCTTATGTAAAATTCGGCGAAAATAACGATGCGCACATTGAAAAAGTTCGAAATCCACTCATTAACTCAGGAAATCACTTCAATTTCAAACAGCCCGCGCTACACTAGACACTATTTGCACCGGTATACTACTACATAGACGGAACCATCGTGCATAAGTAAACAACGCCGTAACTACAAAATGATGGAATTCCCTTCTAAATACATGAACTATTGGCTGCATTTGCTGTCTGGTCTTTTCGGTTTATCAAAGATTACAAAATAATGTAAGAAATGTACGCATCTAAACGAAACATTCTATTGTTTGTAAGTTCTGTTCATGTTTACATAAACCAGATGGTTCCATCTATGTAGTTATATGTCGGTGATATAGTGTCTAGTGTAGCGCGGGTTGTTTGAAATGGAAGGTATTTTCTGAGTTAATGAGTGGATTTTGGAAGTTTTTAATGTGCGCATCGGTATTTTCGCCAAATTTTGCGTTAGAAACAATGAGTTATATTGATGTAGCAAAAGTACGCAACAGACCGAGTCAAGAGCGAGGATTCGCAACTTGAGCTTGGCTTGCAGTTAACACAAAAGGATCGACAAGTCTTGTGCTCTTGGCTTGAAGTTCATGGCAAAAAACAATATTTTAAATGCAGTATCGTACAATGTTGAATGAAGCATTGAAATGAAGCAATTGAAAATGAAACAGTTTAAACGGAGCTCCTGAAAACCGCGTACAATTCAGCGGAAGCTGTGGATTCAGGCTTTTAAGCAGAAACCGGAATTCTTGTGTAATGTCTTCTGTGAATAGAGACTGTCTTGCCTGATGAAAACTAAACAACTTCAACGAGGAAGAGTGGGAACTTGAACAGATGAATTCCTGTAAAAGTTTCGACGGTTTTTTATAATGCTTGGTATCTTGCTGCTTAATTTTCTCTCATTTCCCTTGTAAAAATCGGCCCATGTTTACACGGTGCTATCTCCAATATCTCCATGTAAATTTAAAAAAAAAAAAAAAAAAAAAAAAAAAAAAAAAAAAAAAAAAAAAAAACTCCAAATTGACCGAAAGACTCCGCGATCTTGAAAGTGGATTTGCTTAGAGGGTAAATTTTTGAAACTTAGATATTTTCAAGCTTATCAAACCTTTCAATTGTAAACGTCCACATTTTTCGGCAGTTGGCAGTTTGTTTCACTCCTATTAATTGTCTTTCCCAGAATTTAGCACAATCGAAATTTTCAGCTCTTGCACAAAAAGGTCTCAGGTCTCTACTCACAGATTGCATTACATTTACATAAGTAATACAAAAGCAACACGCTACATTGTGATAGCATTGTGATAAAATATGCTTTAATTTTTTTTATTATTATTATTTATCATCATTGCGTTACATTTTATAGGCGTAGTTTGTTCGGGCATCATTATTTGCTTTCTCGATCAGTGGCGGCTCGTGCGATTTGGCAAACATGGTTCCCCTCCATTTAAATCTATGTAAAACAATCGATTGCAGGTGAAGCGCTGCTTCACTGTCAAATCGATTGTTTGACATAGAATCAAATGGAGGGAAAACATTGTTGCCTAATAGCACGAGCCGCCGCTGTTCTCGATTTATTTTCTTTTTCTTTTTAATTTATAGCGGGGTTGTATCTGGAAAGGTCAATTTCAGCCCAAACTGGAAACCTCCTCGTGCCAGGCGGGATTAGAATATAATTCCAGTACACTGGCGCAACCAGGACATCTTCCATCTCTCTCATTTCCCATTTGAATGTATGAGTAGGAAAAGGACAGAAGGAGGGGGTTTTATCCCCTTGTCCATCCTTGTCTAACACACGTTTCTTAATGGAGAAAAGAGAGAGATGAAGAAACTCTCGGTGCGCTACTGTTCCAGTATAATATCTTGCTAATTGGGGAGGTTCCATCTTATTCCAAACCAAAATGGAGCGATTAATTGATTCGTCGAATGAAATTCGAAGCCCTCACAAGTACCTAACAGAGTATTTAGCCTAGCTAGTCTAAATGATGGTTTTAAATTTGATTCAAAACCAGAATGGAGTTTTATTTCGATTTATCTGAAAGCATTTGACTTACCTAGTATCTAACGGAGTCTTCAGCCTAGCTGATTTGGAAAGCACGTTCTAACCCGGAACCCAAATAGAGTATCTCTTCGATTAATCGAGTAGAATTCGATCCCCTCACAAATAGGTAGCGAAAGAGCCCTTGATCTAGTTATTCAAACTATCCATCATATAATCTATTAATTTCGCGAATATTTGTAACAAGTTTAAAATATTCGATCTGTATTGGATATTGTGCAAAGTATGGAATATCTAAATGGATAATGATTTGAAACGACTTAAATAGTAAATACGTCTTTTGGATTTTCTCAATGGGCTAAAGCCCTATAGCTAAAGAATAGCCAGTGTTCTGTTGCGGTCAGTGGCGTATCATGCAATCTAGCCGCGTAGAATTTAGACCATTTAAACCCATGTCCATGTTAAAGTTCGAATTCGTGCACATCTTTTATTCGATTTTCTTCATGGGCTTTAATTGACAAAATGCAACGATGCTAGATTTTAAGCTGTGCCGCCGTTCTACTTGTGACTTAAAGAGAGGGAATGTTTGTTGCTCTTCTGATGCGCATGTAAGTACGATTGGAATGATTAGAAATTATGATTCCGAGTGCAACCTTTCTCGGTACAAGGCAATTAATGAATCCTGGACAAAGTGCGGCTCTTCTTGATGTAGAATTGGTTGTGTTCAAGATGTGTCTCTAGGTCAACACTATATACATGTAAGATTTGTAATGAAAATCTTTGATAAAAATTATTTTGTAGGAAATAGAGTAATGTGTGTTCGTAAGAAATGCATGAGCTTTTATCTTTGATCTCTAACAACCCGATGCTGGGCAGGTCCAGGTCATCCCTGAAAAAAAATGCTTCAAAGCACTCGTCCTGTAGTCCCCTTAGTCTTACTTTGAGAAACTACCTCAATTTGAGGATTTTAACAAAATAGTCTATAAGAAAAGTTCATAAAAAAGTTAATGGAATTAAAAAAAGAAAAAAAAAATTCCCTCTGCCATTGATTTGGTGCAATTTCAAATTTTCCATATGAAGTTAAATATTTGATGAAAACCTCTAATCATCATTTTCTTTGCGAACTACAATCCTGTTTTTATTTTTTAAGAATTTTTTATTAGTTAGTGCAATTGATTTGTTTTAATGAATTTAGTAAATTAAGCCAGTAATTGATTCAAATTATTAACCGGGTGTCTCCTGTGGCGGATCCAAACATCTTCTTTTGGGACCGGGGGGGGGGGGGGGGGCAACATTTGTCATTTGAGGTGTCGCAGGAAGCAAGCATGGGCTAGTTTCAAAGACAAAAAATAACATTTGAGGCTACTATGCCTCTCCCCCCATCCTCCTCAGGATCCTCCATAGGGTGTCTCAGTCAAAACATGAGTTATCTCTTGTATGTATGTCTAAAGTCTTAGAATGATTATGAATGATTGTATCGTATTTGTTGCTCTATCGCTATCTTTTCATGAATGAGATACATTAACTTTGTTAAAAAAAACATCAGCATGGTATAAAATTACCAAAAATGAGACTATGTTATTATTTCAATGAAACTCAAAATGGTTTTGTGTTCGATGTACATTTCCAGGCTTGATTATTTGAATCGATTCAAAATATTTGTATTATAAAAATCATTTTATAATTGATGACTTGCCGAGACGGATTTCCAGGCGCTCTTCAAAATTTCCCTAACTTGACCTTCTGAAATCTCTCTCGACTGGTTTCAACTCCCCCCTTTTTTATGAACGGTTGGTAGAAATCACTTGTAAGAAAAGGAATAATTTCTGAAAAACACCCTGCGGAACGTTGCAAATTGTGCAATTTAAGGAGATGTGAAACATTAATCACTGAACTGCTGAAAAACCCCATACCTGTCCGTATTTACTCAGTTCAGCTTTTTGCTCGATTTTTGCGCGGGTTTTCCTCGTTTCTACTATTCAGTGCCTATACAGTACTTAAGGAACTACATCTCAATTTGGAAAATGTGGAACGATGGCTGTAAAGCCAGCCACCAGGGTTGCAATTGAAATTCTAGCACCTTCTCTAAACTGTCTATGCAAGTGCGTTCACCTTTCTTCTAGTATTTTCCCGATAGTTTTAGGGAGAATAATTTCGTTACACCTCCCTTGTTAAAATAAAATAAAAAAAAAAAATAAATAAAAAAAAAAAAACGGAAAAAAAAACGGAAAAAATCAGGTGAAACTTTACTAATTTTAAACGCATCAAGGTTAGAAAGAAATTGAATAGGAGCTGGTGAATTTCAAGAACACCAAAGGAACTTTTCTTCTAAACCTATCGAGGGCAACGTGAATTTTCTGAGGAACATCTGAAAATCCAGTCTCTGTTATAAATTTTTAATTACTTTTAAGAGAGCTCATGACTTAATTACTTCCCGAAACGGGTTGAAACCCTTTAACAATTTCTAGTGTATAAAATCCATTCCTCTTCTCTAATTGTTGTAAGTTCATTAGTTTATGTTTTAGACATAATTTAATAATTTATTTTTTAGCTTATAACTTGTTTCTATCAGTGTTTTAAGTTTGTAAATATGTCTCTTGTTGTTTGTAAATTTCTAATTCTTTTAACATTTCGTAACTTCAAAAAGATAGTACAATTTTACTTATTCTCGCATTCAATTTTTGTACAAATGACTTTGATGTTTTATTGTTTTCCCTGTCCATGGATGAATGTTTAAATCTTACAACTTAGGCCAATTTTATACACTCGCATGTTTTTATGTTTTATTATATTTTTATCATCATGGGCTGACTTAGAGAACCTTGTGGCCTCGTTTCACTGCTCAAGCGTAATCTATTTGGAAGGAAAGGAAGATACGCAGAGAGTTGTAGAAGAAAACTTAGAAAAAATAATTCGGCTCCGCCAGTTCTCGTCATCTGGTTCCTTTCAGTGGCAGCTTGTGGGAAAGCTATCATAGTTGTCCTCCCATGTGAGCTTATGGAAAATTATTGATTATTAGCGCCATTGAATCAGTGGCGTAGCGTGCAATTTGGCAACGTTGTAATGCGTCCATTAAAACCCATTAAAAAGATCGAACAATAGGGTGTTCGGTGAAAACCTTCGCATTCGACCTTTTACATGGGTTTAAATGGTCACAATTACGATGCATAACAACGTAGTCACAAGGTTTTCCAATGTAGCCTGCCATCTTTTAAACAAAAATGTCTACCTTTGTATCATAAAAAAAAATGCTCGAATACAGTCATAGTTGAAGTTTTAATGTTTCTTTGTTAATGTTTTTTTTTTTCTCACTCTCTTTATTTTTCTATTGCGCAACGATCCACCTTTCATTGAATGCCAAAATTCTCAGGAACTTTCACGGAGAATGTTTCTGACGAGCGTTCCCAAAAGTATTCCCAGGATCTTCCTTGTTGATGTTTCCCAATAAACTTCAAATAATAAATTAAACTGAAGGGTAGGCTTGCCAATTAATAGCACTTATTGTCAGAAGGATCGCGCTACCATGCTGTCTGTAGAATATTCCAAAAATCTGAACATTGACGTATTGGATGTGAACTGTGAAGCCCTAGCCAAAAGCCCCTAGGAGGCTACTCACCCAGTTATCTCATCAGTTTTATGTCTCATCTCAAACTCCTCATTTCTTGCCCACTCTACCTGCCCCATGTACTATTAAATATTCCATTCCAATGTTCTGAACATTCTGAGGAGTCAACAGTTCCAGTTTTTTGATGAATGCCTCTGCACTATTGAGACCATTTATTCACTGATCAACATCCGAAGGACTGAGACCAAAACATAGTTCTCAGGATAGTTTTTACGTTATTCACTACTCAGGACTGGGACTAAGACATAGTTCTCAGGATAGTTTTTACGTTATTCACTACTCAGGACATTTTAGGATCGTAAGTATCTACACATGTTATTACATAGTTATAGTTTTTCATGTATGCGGGGATTTTATCTGGCTATATGATCCATGATGGCCAGTGTACCAAGTTTTGCGTTTCGGGCGATTCACACTTCAAAAGGCAGGCAAGTTTCTTCGTGCCGTATCTCGTCAGGTCAGTATAGCTCTAGTTTTTTCTGAATCTCGTAGTCTACGCATTGCATATTGGGAGCTTCATGTTCCACTCTTGTCAGTAGCGTACGCAAATGGGGGCTCAGGGGGCTCGAGCTCCCTCCAGACTTCTTATTTCTAGGTGTGAACGGGTTAGTCAATCGCTCAGCAGTGTAAGTCCTTACCAACATTGATCCTGCGTGCGCCACTGATAAGGTACGGTATCAGCGAAGGAGAAGCTGCACGAGTTTCGACTCAGGAATGCGTTGAGGTTAAAATCCTTCGGAAGTGGTAGGTATACCTTTATCCTTTGGGGTCCCAAGCTCTTTCCCAGTTAGCGAAAACCGTCTTCAATCCGCAGGCCCGGGCTGGCTCACCTGAGAGGGCGCGGGACGGTGGACTAGGGGGCGCCACCCACCGGGGAGTCTGGGGGGTATGGAATACCCCCCAGATAGGAAGGGGGTCCGGGGGTCCTCCCCCGAAAAATTTTTGGGATTCAGAGTCCGCCAGAACGCAATTTCAAGCCATTTCTAAGCGATCAGATCGGTCATTAAGTCAGCTCGATTCTTCGCAAATTTTCATGAATATATTCGACCGTTTAAGTCGTCAATACGGAATCTCGCGGGAAAAAACAAACAGAAAAGTATAATTATGAGCTTAGAAAGACTATGAAAAAAGAGGAGAGAATATGAATGCGTAGTTTCTGGATCTTCGAATTCTCGTTTATAGTTTCCGCCGAACGACTCTATATTAACAGAAGGATCATGTTGATCGAGGAAAAAATAAACTCACATTTTATGTCAGAGTCGAATGAAAATACTAGATTTTATGTATCTATTTATTTTAAAATTTAAGGAGCTGCCATCAAAATGATAAATTTTTTCTCAGTATACACAAAACTTCTTAGTCAGTATGTGTATACTGTATAGGCAGTGGCGCCACAAGACATTTGTCTTGGGGGGGGGGGGGGCGGGGGGGGTTTGGTACGACTCCAATTCCGGGGGGTCTGGGGGGTATGGAATACCACTCAGTACAAGCGGGGGGTCCGGGGGTCCTCCCCCGGAAAATTTTTCAATTTTCCTGACCTTCAGATTGAATTTTACGGTACTTTCATGTATAGTAAAATTGAACTGTTCAAATATATTTTCGATTTTTCCTGCATGAAATCGTTGCGATGCTTTCGACTCATAATTGGAGGGAGAAGAGTCAAGTGGAATGTGGATGAAGGAGCCATGGAATATTTTGGGGAAAGAAGTTGTTTCATCTGGGCTGTGTATGGATTGCCTTCATTTTTTCAGGGCTGATAGAGCTATTCACTGGGAGTCTAAATATGGTCTATTTTTTATTTCAGCCTTCTTAGATCCGAGGGGGCGGGGGGGGGGGGGGTCGAAGGTAAAACGGTTTTTCGGCCATAACTTTTGAACGGTTAAAATTATCAAAACCAATTTTTTTTAAACGAAAGACGTTTAAAAGATCCATCTTTTGTTGTGTATGATGTTTCAAAAATATTGAATTTTAGTTGAGTTATAGCATTTTCAAAATTTTGGAAATTCCAAAAAATAAGATTTTTGAATTTTTTTCATTTGCGGATCGCACTGAGGAAAACAAAAAAAACTGTCTGAAAGAAATTCCTTTCTTTTCCGGTTCAAGTGAGCTAAAGTTTGTTTTTGAGAAATGATTTGTCTTTGAGCTATGAATTTTTGAAGTGTCAAAAATAGCTATTTTTGCGTTCTTAGCGGTTCTTAGTGGGGGGGGGGGGGCGTTCCTGCTCGTCTCTTACACGTTAATTAGGGCGCAAACCATGCCGCCCTTGACTCATCTTATGTGACATATGACGGAGGGCGCCAAGAGGAGGGGGAAAGCGCCCTCTCGTGTCTTACTTTAACTAATGTGCAAAGCATTCAGCCCTAGAATCATGTTATGTGACTTTGGGCGGAAAGTATGGGGTGTAATGCGTTCCCATACACTTGTGCCTTCTACGTTAGTTACGGCGCAAACCATGCCGCCCTCGGTTCATATGAGTTATAGGACAAAGGGCGCCCTTTGACACATGATATTTGTAGTACACTCAAGTCACCGAAAATTAGACTCCCAGAATCGCGGCTTTCAGCTGCTTAAGGTTTTTTTTTTTTTTTTTTTTATGGAGGGCGCTGGGGCGCCACGGACAGAGGGCGCACCGGGCATCTGCCCGGTTGCCCGGTGGGCCAGTCCGGGCCTGTCAATCCGTCTTAAAGACGTCTTATAAGACAAGTAAAGTTGTCTTAAATCCGTCTTTAATCCGTCTTAAAGACGTATCTAGTTCCGCCCAAACACGTCTTTGAAGACGTCTTACGAATCCGTCTTAAATACGTTTTTAAGACAACTTTGAAAACGTCTTACAAATCCGTCTTAAAGACGTCTTATAAGACAACTTTGAATACCGTCTTACGAATCCGTCTTAAAGACATATGAAAGGCGTCGGTCACAATGCTCTATAGGTTACGTCTCGAGGAAGCCTAGCTTTCCAAGCTCGCTTGAAAATAGTCAACATTTTCAAAATTTGTGAAGATTTTCGTAATTTTCAAAATTTGAGCAAATCTTGGTAATTTTCAAACTTAATGACAATTTTCGTAATTTTCAACATTTATGAAAATATTGGCAATTTTCAAATTTTCGAACTGTGGACATTTTCGTAATTTCGGAAAGTTGTAAAAAAAAATTGTGATTTTTGCAAATTATCAATATTTAAGGACTTTAAAACGTTGGAGTCAATCTTCTAGCTATCTTGGCTGAAGACGGCTTTAAGACGGATTAAAGATGCTTTGTAAGTCTGGATTGAAAGACGTCTTAAAAACCACTTTGGAAGACGGTATTCAAGTCGTCTTGGAAGACGTCTTTGAAGACGGATTAAAGACGCCTTGTAAGACTGGATTGACAGACGTCTTAAAAACCACTTTGGAAGACGGATTTAAGACGGAATCCAAGGTGTCTTCTAAAATCGACTTAAAGACGCATTTGAGACGGATTTAAGACAAGCTTAAAAGACGTCTTTGGATCCGCGACCATAAGACGGATTTAAGACGGAATGAAAAGACGTCTTACAAAAGCCCATTTTAAGCCAGATTGGCAAGCCTGATATTGTTATCTGGGTTGCCTTTGAATCTTGATGTGACGTAACATTTTGTAGCCGTAGATCAGTCAGTGCTTGACTCAAAGAATATTAGCGATCTGTGTTGTCCGGGTCTTCGCCATTATTGACTCCCTCGCACTCGTCAAACTATCAAAGAATAATTTTATTCATTCATTACCTACTTTGGGTTCATGCCTGCAACGAGAACTGACAAACGGCTTGGTGATCTCCGAGCTCTCTCAATACCGTTTCCATGTTTATTTTGTTAGTTTTTTGTTTTTTTGCTTCTTCTTTGTTTGTTTATTTTTTGTTTTGTTTTTTGTTTTTTTTTGTTTGTTTTTGTTTGTGTTTTTTTTTTTATATATATATAAATTATATTGTGTATTCTCAGGCAAGAACCTAAATGTTGCAACACGGAGTACGGTGTCCACGTATGTAACTGACTGTGACCCGCGTCGAGGATGAAGCCAATGCCAGGGAAGAGAAGGGGGCTCCTACATGACGTATTTACGGTGGACCCGGGAGAGGGGGGGGGGAGTCGGTCGACCCACGGGCCGCGGCCGCCCGGCAGTCGGCACCTACTCCATCTACAGATCGCGGCGGTGGAGGTGGCCTCATTGAAAGTGAATTAAAAGATTGGCGAGAAGAGTCAGAGAGTTAAGATGAGAGAGTGGAGAAGTGTTGGGGAAGGGAGAGGTGTGGAGAGGAGAGGAGAGGGGAGGAGAGGAAAAGAGTGAAGAGAGTGTGTCTACGTATATCCACTGTATATTGTACATACATATACTTGCAAGTACCCAACTCGTAAGTACTTACAAGATACAAGCGTGAAGGTCACTGACGCGTGCCTTTGGCCAGTCACTAAATATAGCATGGCGTTGCCCCTCCCCCCCCCCCCTTGACTCTCTGCACCCCGCTCCGCGGTGGGTGACTCAGTCTCAAGCCTTAGTCCGCAGTCATTCAGTTCAATCTGTGTTGTCAAATCGATGCGTCGCCTGCCCTCGACGTCCGACGAACGGTGTTTGGAGCTCGTTTTACGTAGCTTGTTCGACCTACAATCTAGGGAGTTTTTACTCGTAACTTTGCTTCAAATTCAAATATTCAAAAAATGATACACATTTCGAAACGGAAGAGCTCTTTTCAAATAGCTTGCTTACACATCACTTCTATCGTGTGGTATAGGTATGGGCGCACCCAGGGGGAGGGCCAAGGGGGCCAAGCCCCCCCCCCCCCATAGGAAGAAAACAAAAGGAGGAACGGAAAGGAAAAAAGGAGGAAAGGAAAGGAAAAAATGATGAAAAGAGAAAGAGAGAAGAGGAAAAGAGGAGGAGAGAAAGAGAAAAGATGGGAAAGGAAATGAGTTAAAAAAAAGTATCAATGTCATGAAACATATTTTTCCTTGGAGGAACACATCTTTCCCGACAGCAATGTCCTTAATTGTTAATTTCGCTCGATCTTCTTCTGAAATCTAGATTTCCTGAAGACTCCGTCTTTCTATCAGCATGATGAAGATATTTCCGTAATATCAGCATAGTCTCGGAAAATCTCATTTTTCTCGATAGTTAATTCAATATAGTTTCTGAATAGAAGTAGCCTAATTTTGCATCTAAGAAGAGCTAAATTTTCCGGGGGAGGACCCCCTAGACCCCCCATATGAAATGACAACTTGGCCCCCTCCATACAGAAATTCTGGGTGCGCCCATGGGTATAGGTCAGTAATATCTAAAGTGTGGCTAAGGTCAGTGGTAGCTGGCACAACTTGGCAACAATGCACTATGGTCTGAGATCGAAAAAAAGGTGGCCAATAATTCGTGAAAAAATTCATTAAAATCATAATTTTCGATCTTTAAGCTTATTTTAAAACTTTCCACATTCACAGGTTTAAATTACTTGTTCATGGTGTCATCTGTGATTTAAATTGGTCTTGGAAGTTTGTAAATGAGAAATTTACTCTCTGATATTTGGTCACTTTTTGCAGCAATTTGGCAACCCTGCTTTTTTGCCATTTAAACCTATGAAAAAGTATTGATATCTTGGGGGTGCAATGCACCTCCTGAAGATCGATTGTTTTATATAGGTTTAAATGAAGAGATTACGTTGTTGCCACATCGCACGAGCCGCCACTGACTTTTTGACGATATCTCAGACCATAGTGCAATGTTTTATGTATCGATATACTTACAGTGGCGTAAATAAGAATTCTGGGGCTCCACCACCGAATATTTTATGGGGCCCTTTTTTAGTCACTTCAAGTGGTGGTAGGGGAACTGGAGACACCCCCCCCCTAAAGACAAGGGGTCCTGGGTGCTCCCCAATTTTTTTGTGTGGAAATTTAGCTTTTCTCAGACGTAATTTTAGATCATATTCATTCAAAACTTCCCAAACAATAATGCTCATACTGCTCAATTTTTGTTGGTGTTTTTTTGTTTGTTTTTTATTACAACCAAAGAACTTGAAAAGTTCATGACTTATCTTTTGGGTTATTTTGCTAGAAACGCTTAATATTAAACAATTGTCACATAAAAATGGAAAGGAAAAAAAAAAGAAGCTGATGTAAAAGTTATTAGAAACCTTCGAAACCTTCCATACGATCGACTCTTTTAAAATGTATTTTAAGCGTCCTGTTGGAGAACTTCCATCAGGGCCGAGGGACCTCTAAGGCCAAATTCTTCATTTTTCTCAAAGCCAAACGCATTAATAAAATATACCCAGGAGGCCCCCATGGAGGACTCTGAAGTACTCTGATCATTGCTTTTCAAAGATATTCAAGAAAAGCGAATAAGGAGGAGTGCTATATTTTATCAATGGGGCTGTTGCACACTTTTGCCATAAGTGATTTAATAGTCGATTCTGGCATAAAAACCTCCAGAAATAACGATGGCAGCACTAAAGACTTCCGAAATCCACTCCTAAACTCAATAAACGCTTTTATTTGCGCGAGCATAATGGTGGCTTAGGGCAGTAATAATGGAAGATTCCCATCTGCAACAATACTGTAATTCCATCAAGATGTGGACAATAAAGGGTCTCTCTACCTGCGAATTTAAAAGCGCGAATAAACTGATTGAGCCAATGAGTTGCATTGCAGTTGATAGGTCGAGTCTGATGTATCGACAACAAATAAGCCCATTGGCTCAAGCAGTCAATTCGCGCTTTTAAATTCGTAGGTAGAGAGACCCTTTCGTTTGACACCGGTGTCACTAGATGTCACGGACGTCGCGGTACCATTCATCGGATGTGGATCACTACTCTGATGACTAACTACTCTGTGATTCATCCTTGTTAGGAGTCTACCATTATAGGTCTTACATTTTTTTTAAAAAACTACGTAATTTCTCTTTTTCTTCTTCTTTTCAAAGTCAAAACTTGCTAAAATGTTATCTCAACCCCATAAATAATTTCTCAGTTCTCTCACAAATGAAACCCAAAAAACCCATTAAAACTGGGTTTTGAAGGTGTAAAATTTTCAAAATTTCCCCAGGGAGGGCCCCCGGACCCCCCGTCAACCTGGGGGTCATTCCATACCCCCAGACTCCCCGGTGAGTGAGGCAAGTGAAAAAAGGTGGCGTCACTTACCCCCCCCCCCCCTCCAAATTAATAATCCACCATTATTAATCTGACTGCACCACCGAAAATAATGTTACTCTATCCTGGACCTGGACTAAAGAGGCCACAGCCGAGCATATACCTTATTGATATTTGGATGGGTTTAAAAGGAGCAAGTAAAAACCGCTAAAGGTAAGATCTGGAGCCTTTAATAAAACAATGTAGGTGATGACTAAAAAATAAAAGAAAATAAGAAACAGAGAACTCTGATCTATCAGTTGAAAATAGCGTACAAACTACCTCGTTTTAAGTTAGTTAAAAAAAAAAAAATGTCCCGAGGGTGGCCCCAGAATGTAGGGAGGGACCCCTAAATTAACCCAGCGGCCTGACATTTAGAGAGCCAGTCTGACCCTGCTGACTTCTGACCGTGAGGGAACAGTTTCCCAAAGCCTAGAAATATCAGCTTCATCAATAAGCTGAAAGTCTTTACTGAAAAATTCCCTTTTTGCCTGAGAAATGAAGAAAGTAAACGTAAAATCTATTTTTAATTTGTTTGAATTTGGTGGCATTTTTGTGCGATAACATTGCTTAAAATAACGTCTGAGAGAGCCTTAATTTTCAACTTTTTTCGTAGGAGGACCCCTGAACCCCCCTCTCACTGGGGGGGGGGGAGTCCCCCAGATCGCCCATAGTGTATTTCTCAAAAGTTGGTCGTCGTCCCCAATAAAAATCCCAAGTTTACGCTTTTGGTAATTTGTCTTCTATGCTGCTTCGTTGAAATTGCCTATCTAATGTGGGTGATTGAGACAAGTTTTAGCTGACTGACGCATGATATCCCTTACTTTGATCCGTTACCTTTTCTTTCTTTCTTTTTAAGTGTCTCTTTAATATCTTGCATGCTTCCTTTGATAATAATTCAGGGTGCGAAAAGATACATTTTTGTTTGTATGTCTACCCTCTTATTGCACCTAACCTCTAATCCCGTTCAAGTTAATCCAGAGACAAATAGAGACCGTGCACTCCCTATTCTTCCCGTGGTTGCGCGCGGTGTCCTCTTTTCGTGAACTACTTTTGTCGGGACTCATCGGCCTCAACAATCAACCTTCGCATAATGTTGGATGGTGAGCTCAACAAAAGGCTGTGGTTGGTCCGCGGTCCTGGAAACGGAAACAGGTTTTGCTTGGCGAATGCAAACTACGCGCTCTTCAGTCAACATCATGCGAATGTTGGCTGTTGTTTCGATGAGTTCCGACCAAAATTGAACCAGAAAAGTGGACACCGCGCGCAGGCATAGTGCAAGGTCTCTATTTGTCTCTGAGTTAATCTGAAGAGAAACACTTGATCTCTTCAGATGAGTCATTCATTTGTTATCACAGAACCACCACAAAATGTATTAAATAAAATCAGTCGTGTTGGGAAAACCAACTTTGGAAAGAACTCCCTCAACGGATATTATGCTGGCCTAATTTAGGCTTTACACGATTGTAAAGTATTATTGTTTTTTGGTTGGTTTCCAAACATTCAAGTGTGATTGTCTGTGAATTGCTTTCATGCAACTAAATACATCTCATTTAACCACAGAAGTAAAAAAACAAAATTATAATTTAGTGACGACTTTTGAAAAACAGTTGCAGTACCCTTTCTCAATTTATCATTTTTCTTTCCGCAGTGCCTAATCACTATGCCAGGCAGCCAAAGGACTGAGAACCCACACGAAAGACATATTCGCCGTCGGATTGAGGAAAGCGGAAGTCACTAACTTCTGCAGACGCGACTCTGAAACTCGGCAGTCGAGTCGGCCTCGGCAGCGAGCGGCTCGGTTCGGCTCGGCTCGTCTCTCGATTAAACCGCGCCGGCTGAAGCGAGGCGGAATGCTTTCGGGAATGCATCACTGCAGTGCGATGTGCATATTGATCCAGGCGCCAGATACACTGCTCCACACTGCTCTGCTCAACATGGCGGTGTCTCATGCAGTCGAACCCGAATTCATTCACCCCCCTCTTGATCCGTGTCTCCCCCGGGGTCCCCTCTACCCCCTTCGTGTCTCTCTTGCTCCACCGTCTCGGTTTCCCCGATCGAAATTGTCGACTGACTGTACGGGGGGCTTCGAGGGGGAGATAGGTGGGGGCGAATATTCCCCGTCTCGCTGTCTCGTTTTGATCGGAAACAGGCTGCTTGATATTTTCCTCATCCGTTTTACGGAAAAACATGCGGACATCTGGTGTTAATCCGTTTTAGAGTGATTAAAGTTAACCTATCAAATGGTAGCTCAATGAAGAATTGATTTTAATCAACCAATCCGCAAAAAGAATCTGATTGTGATTCTGGGATGGGGCCACTTCTTTTTCATGTCCCGATACTGAGTTTGGTTGCTCCCTCCCCCTCCCGCGGTGTTTGTGGGGACATCCCCTACCCCCGAATGGAAGGAGCCGAGTTTTTTTCCAAGTCCTCCGAAGAATTTTTGAACTTTTAATCGGTAAATAATGCAATTTTGAGCTAATTTTGTAGAATGATGATACTAAATCTGGAATCTTGGATATTTGTTCACCCTGCTACCTAGATGTGATGTATAGAGTTTTAGTCTTTTTTCTTTCTTTCTTCCCAATTTGAAGAAAGGAGACTTGCACATCAGTGGCGTGAAATGCGATGTATCGATGTTCACTCCATATAAAAGTATAGAAAAGTATCGATTTCTCGGGGGTTCAATTGCACCCCCAGACGATCGATACTTTTCTATAGTTTTAAATGGAGAAGATATCGATTTATCGCATTTCACGAGCCGCCACTGATACACGTACACTCGAAGAAGTGCTTTCCCCTCCATTTTCGTTTATTTTTGTTATTTTGTCATTCGGTCATGCAGCAGCCTTCGTAATTTTCCTAAATATCATGGTAATTTATGCGGTGCATCACTTTTAATTGCTGCGAATTCCTGCTTTTTTCTCTCGAATGTAGTATATTTCTTCTTCCTTAATCTTTCACGTGCAGCAAAATAATAAGGACACGAATATGTAAGAGTAATGAAAATGGTTGGATACTCTTAATGAATAAAAATCCGTGCTGAAGAGGTATATTTTATGGAAGCCTACAGACCTCTGTCCGCGAAATGAATGTTTTACAAAATTTTACTCTGTCAGTATGGAACATTCATTTTTATGGATTTGAGCACCCCCCCCCCCAAACCACCGATGGATACTCGAAGAACCGCATACTTAAACCTTCGTATGAAGTGGCCTGTGACTTTTTAAAATTTGTAAATTCAAGCAGCTATCTTGCAATTTCTTTAATATAATTCAAACAAACAAGCAGATGCTTTTCGCCCAATTCCGTTTGATGATAAAATTGAGTGACTTAGTAGTTGCTCATCTCATGGGCGTCCATTTGTCCAAATCCAAGGAAGAAGAAAATGCGTCAGTATCGATTTCTTTCGGAGGGGGGGGGGGGTGTAATTGAACCTCCTGAAGATCGATTGTTGTACATAGGTTTAATTGGAGTGAATACTGAATACTTTGTTGCCAACTTGCCACATTACAACAAGCGCGACCACTATAGCCACAGAATAATACAATCAGAACGGAAACTCTGTCGGATTTTGAAGCAAATTCATTTCGTGTCCGCCATGTTGGGATATAGGATGTTTACATCTGGATTCGCGCGCGAAAAAAAAAATATAGGGCATGATCCGCGAAATTTTTATTCTGAAATGCCAATAGAATAAATGTGAGGCCGGAAACTTAAGATTTCTTTCCAGAATTTACAGAAATAAATGAGTTTCAAAACAAATCACACTCGTCCGCCATGTTGGGATATAGGACCACAGCGTTGCCTATTGGTGCCGTTAAATTCCAAACTTGTTTCCATTGGCTCTTATGGGAGTTTCCGTTCTGATTGTATTATTCTGTGCTATAGCCTCTTGTTGTGTGGGTCCTCCAGACATTGCTCTCAATCGTTGATATTTAGAATTTGAAGGCGTATTGTTGGTACGCGCGCCGCACTATGGGGTATTCGACCCGAATTCATGCTCAAAATTATTTATGGACATGAAACGCTACCCAAAGTGGTTCTTTGACTATATGATGAAGTTTTGTGACTAAATAAGACGTTTCTGCACTATTGAGGCAATTCTGGTGATTGGGGGGGGGGGGGGTGTTGGAATTAAACATACTGTGTTTGGCACCTTCACATCGAGTTGATTTTACCTATTAATGGAATTTATCATTTAATTCACCATAAAGACGTGCCCGAAGATTTTCCGATACCCCTGCTTAATCCCCTCCCTCCCTGCCTCTCCATCACCCCTTACCCTAATGATATGTCTCCTTTCCTTAGCTCTCAAAATTTCTTCGAGATGACCTGCATTTAAGGCGGCCACCCACGCTACGCGCACCATATCTAACCTTTTATTTGTCTTTTTGGATCCAAAATTGGATACCAATTCAATACCGTGTCTACAGAGGGTCTAAACATAGAATTTACCCGACGTTTTCAAATTTACAAAAAAAAAAAAAAAAAAAAAATTGACAAAAATGAGAAAAAATCGAGAAAATATTTAAAATATTAACTCTATAGCTTCAGGGGAGACTCCAGACGAGACGGAATACGGATAGACAGAATGAAAGAGAGAGAGAGAGAGAGACGGAGAGACTCAGGGCCGCCGCCGTCGCTCGACTCTCCTCGAGTCGAACCGACTGCCATTTCGCCATTCTAGTGTGAAAAGTCCGGCACGCAAGTACAGAGTTCTCCGAGGTTCAGTGCTTCAGATTTTATGACTTGGCTGCTCAGTTTTCCCAGGCGCCCTGATCCGGCCGCTCATCAACCGCTACCAACTCACCTCAGTGTTCTCTCCTCGATATTGGTCTCACTTCCTTTCGTTTGATTCTCATGTCAACGGACAAGTGCTCCCAATAATCAACGACAATTTATCGCGTCGGCTTTTCTTTCCCTCACCTCGCATTATTTTTTTATTTTTTTTTTTTTTTCAATAAATTTTATTCTCCGCATAAAGGAGCAGAATCAAGCATATGCATACATTTTTCAAAATACATTTTTTCTAGCCGAAACAAGTGGAATCATACCAGCATCGTTGTTTTTATCAGTTTTCATTATTATCTTTGGTACCTCACAGTGTCGATTTTGATTACTTTTTTTTTTCCTTTTTTGTGTTACAAGAATTAAAAGCATACATCATCGTGAATTCGGAGAATAAAGTAAGTAGAAATAGAGGATGTCAGAGGGTAAAAGAATCAGACCGTGTCACCCCGGACGGACAAATAAGTATGTCCATCGAATGAAATTTGACCACCGCTCAAATTTGCTTTTTTTTTTTCTTTTCTCGAAAAATCCCGAGTGCCCCACGGCGAGTCCCGCGAGACCAAATTCATCGTCAGCATTGCGCACGCCAGCCCTTGTGAACTGGCCCTCACATTCAATGACGAGCAATAAAATTTGAGAATGTATCAGCAGATTATGAGGAGCACCAAAATCTGCAACACTTATCGCAACCGGTGAGTAATAAAATATGTCATCTAATCTCTCACATGAAAGGCTTGAAAAGACGCTTATGGCAGCATCGCATCAGCTCGCAAATCTCGATTTTTTTTTTCTCTCTCTCCTTTTTTTCTTCTTTTTCGTGGCTCGGTTATTTCTTCCTCTCTTCTCTCTTTTCTTTTTCTCTTTCTTAAGCGTATAATGTCACCCGAAGACTTGCAGCGAACGTATGTCATGGATGAGTCGCGAAGCCGAAGGTATTGCGTAATGTGTAATCATACTCCGATGCCTGACAAATTTGATCAGAACGGCGACGTTGCCGTTTCTCAGAGCAACTTGATTCCTGTAATATAAGAAAATAAGAAACAACTTGTGAATTTATGTGAGATTTCAAGGATGATTATAATGCAATATTACCATTCGCCTTCGCAACTTATCGCGCACTTAAACCTGTTTATTTCACTTCAAATTTTGAAAGTTCAATTTTTCTTTGTTTGCATCATCCTGAGAAAGGGGTGATGAATCGGATTCAGCCACGTGATATTCTCGACTCACAGTCTTTGACTTTTCAAGGAAAAACAAAAATTCGTGTAATTTTAACTTCAAATATGATCACTAAAGGGACCCATTGAATTTTCGTCGTACTTTGGTGAGAATTTTCAGATGACTCGGTTGAAACACGTGTTTGAACTCCGAGCTTTTTTTGACTCACCTTCGCGAGGAACCAATGTTTCATAGTGGAATCTCGAGAAATAGAACTGAAACTTGAATGTAACTTTGGTTTGAAATTTTATGTTTCTGACTTTAATTATATACTTACTCCAGACAGTCAGCTCTGCTGATTCATCAAATTTCATCAATATCCACCATTCTGTAGTTGTGCTTATTCAGAAATAGCTGTAATCGCATAGCACGTGTATCAGCCATATCCAGCTCTAATGCTTTCCAGATTCAATCCGTTTTACGTTTTGTATACCAAGAAAAATCTCAAACACGCCGAAACGTAATGGAGATGGGGGGGGGGGGACACGCGTCGAGTCGTGCGACGTGCAATGTGATTCACACCGATTAGTCATTATTATACATCTCAGATTGCAATCAATTTTTGTAGTTGACCACTGATGGCGTAAGAGTATTCAAATAAAATTATATCGACTGTCAGAGTATAGGTATCAGTGGCGGCGCGTGTAGTTTGACAACGTAGGATTTCGTTCGTTTAAACCCGTATAAAATATCGATTCGAGGGAGTGCACTTGTGGTTGTGCACCCCCAATATTTCGACCTTTTCATGACTTTTAAATGGACTAAATGTAACGTAGACAGATTGCACGCTCCGCCTTGTTGTAGGTGTATATCCTCGACTCACCATTTTGGCAATTTTCAGTCAAAGTCTATGTGATATGCACCAAATGGTAGTTTATTCGTACCTAAAGTAAGCTGCTATCATTGTCAAGTTGATATGAGAACGCCTCTCCCTATTACTAAGCGAAGTGTTCACTCTGGTTCAATGAGCGCAGTATGAAATAGATGTATTTTGATAGGTTCTCATTATTTGATTTAAATAGAATTCAACCCCTAAATCATTGTACCGGCGCGGGAGGGACGAAGTTACCTGACTCGGATACCGATGCAATAAGCTTGTTGCGTAATGTGTATTGCATACCCTGGCCACGGCCAGGTATCTTTGTCCCCGCCGGGACACAATAATACCACCATTATCCCGCCATTTGGCGGGTACCAAAAATATCCCCATCTTTTTCATCTTATGAGTTATGACCATCCCTAAGTTTTTTCATGATCTTAGTATCCCATCTTTTCAATCGCAATATTTACTGCGCTTTTTCAACGAGGCCGCCTTCTCCATCATCATCGTCCATTGAGGATTCCGGAAGAAGGGCATATAAAACAATGAGTAGCGTCGCGTGCAATTTGGCAACAATGTATTCTATCCTTTTAAACTCATGTAAAAGATCGAATTTAGGGGATTCACAGTGCACAAGGAAAGTTCGATATATTTAATGAGTTTAAATGGAGCAGTTGCATTGTTGCCAGATGGCACGCGACGCCACTGAGTGTGATCTTCCTGAGGATTTTGAATCGTGAGCAAATGGAGGTTTCTAGCTGAGAAGCACATATGTTGTTTTATCGCCCATTCTTCCGACAGTTTTTATAATTTGTCACCGTCACCAGCTTAACGGACCTCAACCTCGCGCAACCCTCATCAACAAAGATCACTAAGAACCGTAAAAGAATTCCTGTTACGGAGAAAAGCCTGTAGAATGTAGAGTGCCTTAATTATTACGCGTTGACGCAACACGCCATTCAGGTAGCAAATCGCGTGACCCGACTCATCAATAACCAATACAGAGCAATGGAAATAGTCATAATGAAATAGCTGTTGATAGGCTAATCGTCAGAAGTCGAAAAATGGATTGTAAGAGGCTTGTGCAGCCCTTGAATGGACAATTTTTCATAAAAATGTCAATCATGCAAGTCCAATGCGGCAGAAAGTCAAAACGTTTACGTCTCTGAACTTGGATATAGAAGTGGTTTACTCCCTGGACCATGTGTCGGTTTTTTTTTTTTTTTTTTTTTTTTTTTTTTTTTTTTTTTTTTTTTTTAGGCACTGTGGAAATGTTATCATGGCCGAGATACGAGATTCCATATCTAGAGTCTAAGAAATCTTTGGGATCTTTGGCTTACAGTATATTAGACTATCTAACGTGGGCGCACAGAAAGTAGGCATGATGGGGGCTTGGGTAGCGTTTTGTATGTTTGTTCTGCCGAGAGCGTATCGATAAAAGATGCAAGCTCTTACTAAACATGTTTCTTTATATTTTGAAACTTAAAAGTCCAACTCAGAAAATCGTCTACTCTTTTTGAACTGTTTTGGGTGTCATGAAGTCGTCAACTATACTTTGATTGATTGTAAAGCTCAGGTGAAGGTGAATTTGTATCAGTTGTGCTGCGATTTGATCATATAGACGTCACAGGAATTCGGTACAGCCACCTCTTGTCTTATGACTCATTCCATGTTGTCGTCACCCACGACCACACCTTCCATGTTATTATGTTCTCTCATATGTAACAACAAACATGGCGGCCTAATCAAGGATCGCGTCAACTAATATGGATTCACGCACTGAACGCTTCTGATTTCATCCAATGAGAATGCATGTAATTAGGTTTATAACCATGACAATTTTAAAAAGCATACCTCGTGCGAAGACTTTTAAGAAACAAAAATCTCTGATTGTATTTCGTCAAAACAGTCGGCTTAGTTGCGATGTATTGAAAAACTTGTCAAGATATGCCCAGAGTTTAGACAACTGTCGAAGTGTTATAACTAATTCATTTTCGCATTTCGACAGAGACAGCTATCAAATCGATGTATTTCTAAGCCACTCATTTTGTCCTGTTCTATTGTTTTAGCCGGTTTTTAGTTTCCACCCAAGAGATTCGTATATTTTATGTGAGTCCGTGGGTTGGAAAAGAAACGGTGTCATTTGTTTCACAATTACAACGCACCGTTACCAAAGTTTATTCGTAGAAGAAAAAGTTGATTCGGCTTTATCGCAAACTGAGGAGCGAAATTTGTTTATTTGTCTCCTTTTCTTGCCTCATCTCATCTGCCTTCAAACCGTCTTATCGCATTTTCGATCAATCGAACATTGATTTTTTTCTCGATTAATCGATTATTTATCTATTTTTCTTTTTGTACCACGACGGAATAATTAACCATATCATGTCAAAGTTTGAAGTCAATTGTACGTTTTGTCCTTCAATTCTCATAGATGGTTTTGACGTTCCGGGTTATTGTTTGAATAAAAGCTTCTGTTATCAAGTATTTGCCGAAAATTTAGTTCGCTTTATTGCGCACGACCGCACGTGGGTGGCGTACGTTTCTTGGAACAATACAAGTTGTGAGTGTCACTAGAAATCTCTCTTTTTTAGATTTCGAGTATGTACACATAAACGAACGTTTCATTGATCTTTCGTGTGTGCGATAGCTTTAGTTGATGTAAATCTAAGTTTTGTCGGAATGCTCAACATTTTGCCCACAATCTTATAGAAGGGAGAAAATTAATATCGTACATGATCTCCGTCAAGTTTTCGTGAATTTCATTTATTTTACTCAGTTCTTGGTGGAAATGGATAATGAATAACTAGCTGAGTTTCATCTCCAGAAAGTAACGGAGCGAATGCCATCTTTGCGAGCGGTGGCGGCTTGTGCAGTCTAGCAACCTTGCGCTTAAAACTTTCCAGTGACGCTTCTAGTTTTAAATTACTCGTTTGAAGAGTTTGCTGTGATTGAAGTTGGTCTTGAAAGTTTATAACTGATAAATTGATGAGTTTATTTCCTGATTTTTGGCCACTTTTTGACGATCGCAGACAGTGGCGGCTCCTGCAATTAGGCAACCATGCTTATTTTCCATTTAAAACTATGCAAAAGTATCGATATCATGGGGGTGCAGTTGCACCTCCTGAAGATCGATTGTTTTACGTAGGTTTAAATGGAGAAAATACGTTGTTGCCACATTGCACGAGCCGTCACTGATTGCACAGTGCTCTGGAAAAAAAATTAGGTTTTATGAATGCCTCATCAAGAAAGAATCGATTTCATAACATCAGCTCTATTGGAGAACATCCATTTTTGCCTCATTGCACGCACCGCCTTTGCTCCAATCTCTCTGTACTTCACGATCATTGAGTACCAATCAGTTATTTTGTAGTTTTTGTTGTACATTTTTACCAAAGCAAAGAGCAAGGGTTGAAAAATCAGATTGTGAATCATATCAGCCTAATTGAAGAAAATTGGTTGTAAACATCAATTTAAGTGTTCGTAGTGGTGATGCGTGGTATCTGGCAACGTAGAATTTTGTCCATTTGAACCCATACGAAAGGTCGAATGGGGATATTGCAAACTTTTGCCTCAGGGGATTGAAGGGTTGATTCTTGCATAAAAACTTGTAAAAACGACGATTAGTACCCTATAAAGTCACGAAATGCACTCTCAGAATCGGGCTTAGTGGCCGGAAGACGCAGGTATCATGGGAGATTCCTAACTAAATTGAGACATATCTCTGTGTCCTTGGAGGAAGTGACAAATTAGACAGGAATCTCCCATGATACCTGCGTTGAACCACCATTACGGTCTTGCCGTTTAAGCAGTTTTGTGAGTTTATTACTAAATTTTAGACTTTAATAGTGTTATTTTCGTGATTTTTGCTGGTTTTTACATGGGATTGGACTTCTCATTTGCCCACAGTAAAAGTTTGCAAGAGCCCCATTCAGTGAGTGCTTATTGCCAATCCCTATTTTTCATGGGTTTAAATGGAATAAATGCAACACTGCCTACTACACGCTTTGCCACTGACTGTGTCTTCTTCGCCTAAAAATAATGTTCATTGTAAAATTCCTACCCATCGCTGCGGATTGGATGGTATACAAACGTATGTAAACTCTGTATTTTGTCGTCATCACCTTGTGTAAAAATGAATTAGTAAACAATTAATAATTGTTTCTCATAAACAAAAACTATGCATTAACGTAGACAAGCACCATCTTTGAACAGTGGGGGGGGCTACTAGTGGGGTGGGGTGGAGTGGGGGGCTGTGAAAGACGGGGGCGGAAGCGTGTCTGGAAGCCCGGGTAAGGTAGCGAACGGCGGCGTTGAGCAGTGCAGCTAGCAGTCAGCAGTGGTTTCTCTCTCTCTCACTCTCTCTCTCTCCTCTCTCTCTCTCTCTCTCTCTCTCTCTCTCTCTCTCTCTCTCTCTCTCTCTCTCTCTCTCCTCTCTCTCTCTCTGACTCCTTTCCACCCCTTCTTTCTTTCATTTCTTTACACCCTTTTCTCGCCCTCTTGGCTCTTCTCAGTTCTCCTCATCGAACACACGCTCAGCTTCTCTCCTCTCATCTCATCTCCTCTCATCTCATCTCCTCTCAGTATACATCGAATCTAACCTCTCAAAACTTCCGAATCGGTTCTAACATCCTGGCGAGAAATGTGAGATGTAAGTACACACCATACATACACTTTCAGGCATCGGAATTCTGTCGCACACAACGAGCTATACATTTATCTAGAATGGTGGTTTAATAGGTAACCTGTGTAACCACCATGGGGGATTTTTAGGTTAGGTTTAAGCGAGTAATTTGTCCGTTTGTTTCCGTGTATTTTGGTGCGGTGCGACGCACAGTGGATCGGAACATGCTTTGATACACCAAAATACACGGAAACAGATGGACAAATTACTCGCTTAAACCTAACCTAAAAATCCCCCATTGTGGTTACGCAGGTTACCTATTAAACCGCCATTCTAGATTAATGTGTAGCTCGTTGGTCGCACTTATTATATCGTCGCAGTGGTGTAGCGCACTATGGCCTGAGATCGAAAAAATAGTAAAATAAAGCGATTAAAAATCATCGCTTCCGATCTTCTGATGAGCTTAATTTAGAAATTTCCAGTGACATTTCTCAGTTTAAATAACTTGCGCTAAAATTGTTCTCTGTGACTGAAAGTCTTGAAAGTTTATAAATGATAAATTGATAAGTTTACCTTCCTATTTTTGGCCATTTTTTTCAACGATCTGAGACCACAGTGCGGCGGCTCGTGCATTACGATCGGTTTTGTTTTAATTTTTTAATTAAAGTAAGAAATCGAAATTAGTTAGCTAGGTTACTAACCTCCTCACCATTAACGCTTTAGCGACGACCTCTTTTACGGGCAACATCGCCATTTATCTATATTTAAACCCGTACAAAAGGTCGAATTCGATAGTGTTCTCTCTTTCCTCCCAGGAGTTCGATTTTTTTAATACATTTAAATGGGCAAATAACAACGTTGCCAGATTGAACACTTCACCACTTCTCGAACGACTATTCTTCCCTATATATCATGCACAGTTTTCTCCTTTATGTCGTGTTACGAGGAAGATTTCAAACCTCTGCTATTAACTCCGTAAAAACTCGTCTAGTTTTCAAATTTTCCACGAAAACATCCCGTGTTTGGATTTCAGAGACGGGTTTTATTTCAGTTCCTTGTTGAAAAATTGCGTAGAAAGTACAGTGTATTACAGTACAGCCATATCGTCCCCTTATAATTTGCAAAGAAGTGCCTGTCAAAGAATTCGAAAGTAGAGATCATAAGTCTCATACAGGTGATGATGTGTTGCAACCGCGCGGCGCGCTTTGTCTCGTAGTACTCTCCTGTCCTCGAATTTGATACCCTGTGTAAATTGTATAAATTCAGCTTTATATCTAGTTTACTGCGAGTACGCATGTAGGTATGCTCCTGGGTTTTGTCCCGCGTCCCATAGTGAAACAAGGCAAGGAAATAAGACAAGAATTTGTTGTAAAACACTTCGGAAATGCGTACATATACATCGAAGTTGAATTAACAACGCTCGATCATATCTGCATGAATTCGAGGAATCTCTCCGCCGCCTTCTTGGTTGTCGTTCACTCGCTAATCTCTTATGTATCTATTTATCTTGGTCAAGTATCTACTATATTCTGTGAATTTTCATGTTAATCTGGAAAATTTCTCCATTCATTTTTCGCTAAATAAAATTAAGGCTAAGCGTTTCTCCCGCAATCGCATAGTAGGAAAGACGAGGAAAGCGTCAGGTATTTGACTATTCGACTATGAGAAGGGGAAGGGGGGGTTGAAGTTGTTTTGCATGACAACATGACCATTTTCTAGACTCCCTGCAAAGAGAATTTTAATTAAAAGTAGGTCTGCTCTCGAGAGAAAATGTGTCTGTATTAATTATGGAATTTTGTAATTCATTTAGTGATTACTTCTCATCGTGTATCTGAGTCCCTGCTCTTGACGCGACGCAAGGTATTATGTGTATCTTGCGTATATAAACGCTTCTTAAAGAAACCTCTCTCTTACTCTTACGCCTCTAAGAAACGCGCTCTCTACAAAGTCTCAGAGGAGACTGCTGAGTGCTGGTGTTTTGGGAATGAAATTGGCAGGAATGTGATTGTCGGAGATCCAAAGATATCTCACTGAATTCTGCCTCTCCAAGTTCTAGTCAGTCATTTCGTCTGCTTCACCCTCAACGAAGAATGATTTTATTTTTGTTGAGTAATAAAAAAATCCCCCCCCCCCCCAACAAAAATCGTTGGCAGTTTGGCAGCAAGGGAAACCGAGTTACAAACCAATTCAATTAGTAGGAACATAAAATCATCCAAACCCGACAGGGTTGTTAGAGTATGGGTTTTTAGGCTTGGACCATTATGATATGACAGCTCATTTTTTTCTGACTTTTCCGTCCACCGGTAACACAAAAGGAACGCGCTAGTGCCGTGCGTTTGTATGTGTACATGAATAACCTTATACTCTCTACACAATCTCCGAGTCTTCATCATTCCATTTGAACCACCACATGTGCGCATAGCCGTGTAACCAGAAATTTGTCTTTCTCTGTCTTTTTCCCCATTTGACTGCATGTGTTAGAAAAGGACAGAAATAGGAGCTGAAATCACGTGACAGCCCCTATGACCATCCTTTTCTAACACGTGCATTCAAATCGGCAAAAGAGAGAGAAAGGCTATATCCTGGCTACGGCTGTGCATGTGCGTGCGTGCGTGCGAGGAAACTTTCGTCGCTCACTCTATACATACTAGCAACTCGCGGCCCGCCCCTCACCTCCCCTTACCCCCTTTCCCCCCTTCATGTCAAAAAATGCAAATTTCAATGCCTGGCCGCCCGAAAAGCAACCTTCTCGCCGCTTCCCCATTACGTAGCCGGCTGGGGGTTGACGACTTGACGTGAAGGACCACGTTGACAAATGATGATCTTTCCGAACGCTGACCCTAGGTTGCCAAACTTGGCACGTCGAACTCATCCAACAGTTATTCAACAGTTATTCTAGTTTGCGTTTCATCGAATCTGCAAGAAAAATGGATCACGGGCAGTATAACAGGAATTCGTCTTTTTTCTCTTATTCTTATTCACTGTTTTTTGCCACTATTCTTTCGATCTCAGACCGTGGTGCATTGATTGGCCAAGCCATGCCCCCCCCCCTCCCCCCAACCAATGTGAATAGAAAATAAGTAACAGAAACTAATAATAAAAATTATGATGATTACACAATAAAAATAATAATTAAAGTAATAAGAGACACGTGGCAACGTCGAGTCATGAAAAGAACCCCGATTATGATCGACAGAACCTCCGATTAATCTTGTAAGACCTGAGTTCATGAGTGCTTCCACAGGTCCCGCTCCTGGTCCGCTTCTTGGTTCCTTGCCCATCCCATGCCTCGATGTCTCCATGTTCCAAGTCCCATTGCTCACTGCCCGAGGCCCTGGCTTTGTCCCACCGTCTCCATCTCCGTCAGCATCGATCTAGTATAATGACTTAAAAACTCAACCGCAGCTGGTCTGACGATGACAAATCTGTAAGGGATCCCTGATATTAAGGTATACATCAGCCAGCCGCGCAGCCTCCCCCCCCCCCCCCGGCAAACACGGCAAACACAAGTAGAATATTTACTTTTTAACCCGCGTGGTGTACACGTGTTGGCGTTAGTCGTGTGATGTTCGAGCCTCGTAAAATATTTTCATTTTTTTGAACGGAGGGGTGGACATTGATATTCTGTTTCCAAATATTGCAAGGTATTTAAATTCACTGAATACTGACAATCGAAACTAATTTTTTATTAACTTTAGCTGATTAGATTGGATTAGTTAGTTTATTTATTTCAAGCAAGCAAGTTCGCCATCAAGAAGTTATTTAAGGAAAAGCTTCCGACGTATCAACATCGGTAGACACACAAGTAGAAATGATTACAACTTTAATATCGTCTGCGTTAGGTGGCGGGCGTTCTCAATGTCGGCGGAGGCCCACCAAATGAAGTGATTCGTGTTTTGCTTGGGGCGCTTATGGTACTATCGACGAATTAAAGATTGTCGCGAGATTTTCACGAGCTAAGTTTCGCCTTCAGTGTTCTGGTTCGGCCACTCTTCATACTACGCCCACCTTGCAGGTGAGAGGCCTGTGCGGGTATGGGGTGAGAAAGCCGTTGCAGATCAGTCCCACACTTACATCCCTAACTGAATATGTTTGAAAATCTCGCGACGATCTTTAATTCGTCAATTGTACATGCGAATCAATCAATGCGCCAGTTTACTCTACCTCAGGTTTTGATCTAAAGGACCCGCAATAGTAAGTTTTCCCTGCTGAAAGAGTCCTGTGAATTTGTGGTTATACGAGTCGACTTCTATTACAGCAATTCTTGTAATTTAACACAAAAACATAGAGTTTTGGACACGAACTGCTTGAACGCAGTTGCCAGGATTGACCGATCAGCATTCTGCATTATAGTACTCTGCGATCCACAAAATCGAAATGTAATGACAAAGCTTTCGATTCAACCCCAACAAGTCGGTGGTGAGGTAGTAAAGTTTTAACAATCGGTTATAGTTTCACTCCTATCTGAACCTGTGGTAGAAAAGAGTTGATTATTTTTGAAGTCTAGTCCAACTCCTTGAAGATCGATTCTTCTTCGTTGATTTACGTGGTAAAATATTGATACACTGCAATTCGTCCCCTCCCCCCAAAGACAAGTTCAAATCAAGATCAGCAAAATAATTATCCCATTTTATAAACCTATGCACAGTCAGCGAAATTATTAATGTCAGTCGACGCCTTAGATTTTGACCCAGGTAGGCAACGTGCAATGCTTACATTCATTGTGATTAGAAAAAGGTATTAAAAATGGTTTTACTGAGCCAAAATTCAACGCAATGACTGATATAATTGAATAATGAATTCGCCGACTGTACCATGTACTTTTACATAAATGTAGACAGGGACTGAGCAATACGTTTACAACTGACAGTTATCTCCTTGAAACAGGTATCGATTGACGAACCTTTCAGGCAGTAGCGAGGGAATGCAACTGTTAGGGTGAGACTTGTTCTATACGAAACTAATCGAGCAAGAGGCGAGAAGTCAGCCTCAACTCATAGTCTTTGAACAGGGGGTTGGAAGGTAAAGAGAGAGAGAGAGAGAAAAAAAAAAGGCGTACTCTTGAACTATAGCTTACAAATAGAGGAACACGATACTGAGTAAACAATTGCATGCCGAATTTCTTTGATGTTTGACGATTATGAAGAAGGGTCCGGTAGCCAGCGGATTATTAGACGGTTTTAGTGATGACGATGCCATCCGGTGATGAGCGTTCCAAACAAAAACAAACTTTCTCTCTCGCTCTCAAGTAACCCCCATCCATGTACTGCTAACTCACTCTCGTCTCAAAAATCCAGGGACCCTGAGACGATGACAATTGAAAAGTGAGAAGAGCCCGTATCAGGGGTATTCTCGTCGAACTGGAGTGCAGGTAGCGGCCTACCCCTTCTCGAACAAAATAAAACGCAGAGAGGGGAAACAGACCTCTTTTCTGTTCTGCGTTTTCGAGCGCATGCTGCCCTGGAGACTTGTTAGTGCTGCATTTTAGCATGAGGACAATTTCCCCTCATTCCTTCTATATCATTTTGCATGATGACAATTCAGTATGAATTCCTCTCATATTCTTTTCGTGAGAAGACTTGCCTTCTGACTCCTTGTTCTCTCATCGCCCAAGATCAGGTTTGGAGAGCAATTCGGAGGGCAATTCTTTTAGCCATCCGGATAGGAATTCGGATGGCAATTCAGTGCACTCATTTCGCATCCACATTTACATCTCACCTTTGATTTTTCTCTGCCGTTCCTTGCTGTGTATTTCTCTCTTCTCGCCGTGTTTCCTTTGCGTATGATGAATCTCGCGCCGCTTCGCCTCTCATACACCGCCCTCTCTTTGTTAAGTACCCGTCTATCGGCCTATCTTCCTTCGCCCTCCCACCACTCACCCCTATTGTCTTAACTTGTCTTGTCTCCCTCAACAAGTTTTACTTTCTCCTTTCATCTATTGTAACTATGACCACCGCAATCACGCATGTGGAAACTGCGGCGTTAGTAGAATAAACGCAAATATTTTCGTTTGTTAATATCTCTTGACCTACTGGACCGATTTTAATGAACTTTTTTGTAATCTTCTCGAAATTTTCTCCACTATCGTTCGAAGGGAGGGGAAAAATCAACCCCGATATCAGCGCTGTAAATAAATGTCACAAAGTGTGGTGCATCTGGGCATTTTTCTTGCATTTGATCATTTGATTTTTTCCCCATTTTAGAGGTTCTTACGAGATTTCTGATGACCTTATTCTGTATAGATAAAAATGAATGTGAAAATGAAATTTGGATGATTTTTTACGCCTCCATATTGTATGGTGACTGGCTTAACCTCGCGCATTAATTATCTGAAAAATGTGTGGTTCTTAAGTCTTTGGGTTCGGTTCCTCAAAAAATCGGCATCTTCTCTTCAGTCAGAGAGTCTAATGTGCATTTTAACCATCAACAGTTAATTAAAACAATACAAATTCGAAAACAACTACCACATTGAACACTAGATCCGACTTGTGCAAAGGGTGGAAAACACCGCAAAAATTACCCGGAATTTTATTTTCGAATTTGTATTTTCCTGTTATGTTTTCAATAATGTGATTTGTATAACCCATCAAGCTCCTCATTACCTAAAAATAAATATACAGGGTGTTTCACGTAACCTGCTCACTATGGTTTTCATGAACGGGTGACGGTAAAAAAATCTGGAAAAATTGGTTTTATAGGAACTTGGACTAAAAGTTTCATTTAAAAATACTGCCACAACCCAAAATTTGGTTTTTGGGGGGTTTTCAGGGGGCGCACCCCCCTAATCTCGAGATTTTCAAATAGCAAGCCCTATCTTGTGATACCTCATTTGAAAGAGGGTAAAATTCTAAGCATTTTGGCTTAAACCGTAAGTCGATATCTTTTTTCGTTTTCGAGATATCGAAGGTCGAAATTCGTTAATGGACCAATTTTCGAAAATTCTTAACTCCTACAAACATAGTCGTAAAACAAGAAACTGCACATGTTAAATGCTCTACTTGAAGAGTAATTTCAAGAAAAAAAATACGAATTTACAATCGAATAAATCGAAAGTCGACTTTTAGGCACCTTAATATTTTTGGCGGGAAAACCCCCATTTCTCAAAATTTTCAAAAGGCAGCCCATATCTTTTAATACCTCATTCGAAAAGGCGTAAAAAGTAGTGCATTTTGGCGCAATCAAGAGTCAAATATCGTTTTTCTAATTCGATATATCGAAAATCGAAGTTCGATTTAGACCATTTTTCGACCCTGCTAAAAAACGGATCCTATCGTGTGATACATCATTAAAAAGCACATAAAAAACCAAGAATTTTAGTGCAAACCGGAAGTCAATACCTTCTTTCGCGGTCGAGATATTGCAAGTCAAAATTTAGTCTCTGGTTAGGGCTTACCTTAAATTTTGACTTGCGATATCTCGACCGAAAAAAGGTATTGACTTCCGGTTTGCACTAAAATTCTTGGTTTTTTATGTGCTTTTGAATGATGTATCACACGGTAGGATCCGTTTTTTACAGTGTCGAAAAATTGTCTAAATCGAACTTCGAATTTCGATTTATCGAATTAGAAAAACGATATTGGACTCTTGATTGCGCCAAAATGCACTACTTTTTACGCCTTTTCGAATTAGGTATTAAAAGATAGGGGTTGCCATTTGAAAATTTTGAGAAATGGGGGTTTTCCCGCCAAAAATGTTAAGGTGCCTAAAAGTCGACTTTCGGTTTATTCGATTGTAAATTCGTATTTTTTTCTTGAAAGTACTCTTCAAGTAGAGCATTTTACATGCGGTTTTTTGTTTTACGACTATGTTTGTAGGAGTTAAGAATTTTCGAAAATAGGTCCATTATCGAACTTCGACCTTCGATATCTCGAAACGGCTCGGCTCCGGGATACTTCGCGTAGTGGCTAACTGCCCGTGGCTGGGCTCTGCTGGCTACCACATATCCGCTAGGTAGCCGCATACTAGCCGGGATACGAGCTCGCCTCAACTCGCCCAGGATCGGAGGACAATAGGCCTATTCTTCCTATTGTTTTCATTGTCCTTTTTTCTGAAAAGGCGATACCCGTATTTTGGGAGTTACAGATTTTCCTCTTCGACTGCGCCGAGCTGGAATATTGGACTCTTTCACTTCATGGCCACTTCTCCTTCCTTCAATATTTTCTTCGATAGTCTCTAGATGGTACCGTTCTAGAATTCATCCCTTTATTGTCTCGATGCAGAAAAGATTATGAATAGCAGCACTTTTCAATGTACATAGATATACAGTATCACAGGATAATGTAATCTTTTTTGCACGGATGCAGTAAATGGTTGAATTCTAGAACGCTACCATTGGATGGGTTTGGTTGGATCGGATGGAAGAGTGAATATATGTATGTATGTTTTTGTACTTATTGTTAGCTTTGCCATATCGATGAGGATTTTAATTATTTCTTCGCGTAAACATGTTTTGACGCATTTTATTTTGCTCGTACACTATCAAAATTTGCTCTCTTTGATTCTGTTCTTGGACCGTTATGAGCTTCATGATAGTTTAAACGGCATTTTTTGAATCTCTGCGATGCATGGCAAGTTTTGGCGTTTGGGATTCACAGAGTCAAAAACAGAATCAAATGGAGCAAGTTTTGAGCGTTCAATTAACAAAACTATAAAACGACAAAACTTATTCACGTTAAAAAAGAAAAAAAATCGCCATTGCGATGGCAAAGCAATATGCGACTATTATTTAAAATATTGATTGTTCATTTGGATCAAAATAACTTGTTTCGATCACGGTCTATTATACGCACTCGTAAGAAGTTAGAATTACTTTACGGTGTTAAACCCCCTTTTTGCCCCCCCCTCCCCTCCGGCAGTATCTTTAGTATATTTGTTTTAAATATTCCGAAATCCACTCCTAAACTCGATAAACGATTTAATTTGCGCGAGTGTAATGGTGACATAGGGCAGTAATAATGAGAGATCCCTATTCTAATTTTGTCACACTCTCTATGCTGATAAGGTTGATTTACAGAGTAATTAGACATCAGAGTAGATAGTGATCCACATCCGAAGAATGGTACAGTAACATCTAATGACACCGTTGCCAAATGAAATTCGTCTATTATTAGTCACTTCTTCACGGAGTCACAGTATTGTTATATGGGAATCTCCCATCATTACTGCTCCAAGCCACCATTACGCTGGCGCTAATAAAAGCGTTTATTGAGGTTAGGAGTGGATTGCGGAAGTTTTTAGTGCTGTGACCGTGATTTGTGGAGGTTTTTGCACCAGAATCGACTATTAAATCGCTTATAGCAAACTTTTGCAACAGCCAGTGGCGGCTCGTGCAATTAGGCAACCATGCTTATTTGTCATTTAAACCTATGCAAAGGTATCGAAACCTTGGGGGCGCAATTGAACCTCCTAAAGATCGATTGTTTTACATAACTTTAAATGGAAAAATAACGCTGTTACCACATTGCACGAGCCGCCACTGGCAACAGCCCTATTGTAAAGGCTTATCCGGCATATGTGTGAAATGGCTTTGCTTTAAAATTAAAAAAAAAAAAAAAAAAAAAACACCTCCATGAGCCAATCAGACTGAGATAAGGTATCTTTTAATCGAGAAGGAAGGGGTCGGGTCAACAAAACAGACGAAAAGAAAATCAAAGAGGGGGGGATTGTGCATACATGCTTGAAATGCATAAAAAACGAAATTAAAGTGGTGGGTTTTTGGGGGGTATTTGGGGGTTTTTAAATGGTTTTTTTTTGGGTTGGGCAAAATAGGGCGAACCCTGCTGTGAATGTCATCTGAGGAAAAGTCAAATTAGAAACGATTATAGATACGACGAAATAGATAAAATGTTTGCCCAAAGAGCCTTAATTCGTCAAAACTTGGGCAAATTGACTCCTCAGTTCTCATGGCCCCCAGACACTTATTTTTTAAACGTACCTAATACTAGGTACGTTTATTTTAAATAATTCAATTAACGTACACTCACATAGATGGATGTTTCAAAAAATAATTCTGTGAGGGTAATGAGGAGTCAATTTCGACTAATTTTGACTAATTATGGCCCTTTGGGCATAAATTTCATCCATTTTGTCGTATCTGTAACCGTTACTAATTTGACTTTTGCACAGATAACATTCATAGTCAGCCAATTCTCGGTATTGCTCCTTCCAAAATGATGGTCCAGTTGGACAAAGCCCCCGTGAATGCAACGGCTCTAGAACTCAAAGACTCAGCGCGACAATGCCTGCCGCGTTGCAAAGGAGTGCGTTTTTACCTGACTCGCCAAGTTTCTTCTTATCCAGGACAGAGTATACTTTGCAACGCTGCACGCATAGAAACTTAGAGCATAGTCTGTTTACTATTTGACTGCAGTTGGCAGAAAATATTAAAATGCGTAAATGACCACGTTGAGGTCGGCCCTGGCCAGGGCCCGTTCACCACTCCTGTGTACTCGTTGGACTCAATGTTTGATTTTTTAATAACTGACTTTAAATTTAAATTCTGCTCGACATGCTTGAAAAATGATACCAATCGGTGGCTCAATAAGTAATTTTTGAAAGATTCCGGCAGTCTGAAATCACTCAATCAGGAATGCCGCAATCTTTCAAAAATTACATCTTGAGCCGCCGTTTGGTATCAATTTTTTAAGCACAATGAGCAGAGTTTGAATTTAAAGTTAGTTATGAAAAAATCGCGAATGCCGGAAAAATTTAAATTTTGAGTTGGTAGTCAAAATGAGGAGTGAAAAAGGGTCCGAGCCGACGAAGTGTCAAACAATGAGTCCGAAGACAGTCCGAACTACCTGACTAGCTTATCCTTATCCGAGAACAGAGTATATTGTCTTCTTGGCCGACGCTCTTTTGTCCGGCTGGATGTGTCAGGACCCTTTTTCACCAGTAGTGAGCGAATCCCGGCAGAAAATGAAATTTTTTGCTGCTTACAATTTTTGAGTTTTTGACTTGAAATTCGCATTCGGCTAGATGTGTCGCGGAAATTGATACCAAATTGTCGGGAGTAAAATTGATTTTTAACAGATGTACGCCTGGTAGAGCCAAGATAGAAATTAACTTATAGAGGAATCGCGCATCTTTTACGAATGCATTTTTCTCCCGACAGTTTGGTATCAGTTTCCTCGCTACATCCAGCAGAATACGACTTTCAACCCAAAAATTCAAAACTCGTAACAATCAAGGGTTAAAGTGACTTGAAAAATGTATCAGAGAGCATGTAAGGCTTTAAAACATGTTTAGGGATAGGGAAAGCCTCACAGACTTCATTTTTTAGGCTCCGATATTAAGGTTGACTACGAGCCCTTTCCAGGAGATATTCTGTCATAAATAAAATTGCCTCAAATCTAATGTAATAAGTAACTGAAGATTATCACCAAATGTTCATCCTTATTGTTTCTGTTGAAGGTTTGAATAATTTTGAAAAAATGACACAGTAAACAATATAGTTTTTTGTGGTCTTAATTCTTTATTGACAGGCATAATGGTATCCCTCTCATTTTGAGGGACTGCATTATCATAGTGGACCAGACGAGGGCACATCCACGGTAATATAGCTAAAATCCCCCCCAGCCCTAAAAAAAATTAGAGAGAAAAGGAGGGAACAAGGAAAAGGAAGACTAGCTGACAATGAGCTCTATGAAAATGAGAAATTTTCAGAGAGCTTTGAATATTATTTAAAAAAAAAAAAAAAAAAAAAAAAAAAAAAAAAAAAAAAAAAAAAAAGTTTCAAAGAAGGGGGAAGAGGAAGGGGGCGGAGTGCATCGTACCAGACGTAGAGTAACTATTAATATGACTCACTTTTTACTTTTCCATATCTCTACCCTAGAGGAAGTGAGAGAGTAAAAATACGTACACATATGATGTGATAACATTGATAACATGTATGTGATACATTAGTGATTAAGTGCAGTGAGCCCCTTCTTTGACTTTTGAAGTGTGTGAAGAAGGAATTGTGAAAGATCATGTGACGAATATTTCGCACTTAAATCATACGTTCAATTTTGAGTTTACTACATCATCTTACCAGAGTGGGTCAGAGAAAACCTAGAATTTTGTAAATAAATAACACGTTGCATTCTCAACATGGTTGCGAAAAATGTTTAAATTTAAGAAATAACCCGTGATTTTCTACGTTTTATTACAGTTATTTTGTTTTATTTAAAAATTCTTAGAAAATGTTTAAGAGAAGCAGGTTGAAATGAAGACTAGAAAAGTAAATTTTCTACAGAGCTGTGGGGGAAGTGTCTTTCCTAGCCCTTTCCCTTAAAATTATCACCAAGCCCCCCCCCCCCCCCCCCGGTTACAATTATACGAGTTAACTCATCTGACCTCGCGCCACAAATTCAATGGCACGCAGTTCAAAATGTGCAGCCATGGTGGCCGACAAAAGCAAAAACACAAAAAGCACTCAAGCGATTTCGAGAGTATCGGCCGAAGTCTCCCGAGCGGGTCGACGTGGTTTTCTGCTTTTTCGGCCACCTTGGCTGCACATTTTGAACTGCGCGGTGCACGCAACCAAATTTGTGACGCGAAGTCAGATGAGCAAGATTGTTTAATTTGTAACCTTGCCCCCCCCCCACGTAAAATTAAATCCTAGGTTCGTCCTAAAGGCACCAAATAATGATAATACAAATATCGAAAGCAGCTGGTGTGATTTAGCACGTTGCATCAACCCACCATTGAAGTATCCTTCGGATGATAAGAAACTAAACTGTAACGCACAAGAGCAGAGGGACATAAGGAAGCTCATAAGAGCGATTAAGATAGAGACACAAAATACAAAATTAATAGATTAATAAATACTCAGAGAAACAATAAGCAAATCAAAAATCAAATGCAAGAAAACTGCGCAGATGCGCCTCACTTTGTGACATTTATTTATAGCGCTGATATCGGGGTTGATTTTTCCCCTTCTTCGAACGATAGTGGAGAAAATTTCGAGAAGATTACAAAAAAGTTCATTAAAATCGGTCCAGTAGGTCAAGAGATATTAACAATTCCATATGCGTGATTGCGGTGGTCATAGTTACAATAGATGAAAGGAGAAAGTAAAGGGAGACAAGACAAGTTAAGACAATAGGGGTGAGTGGGGGGAGGGCGAAGGAAGATAGGCCGATAGACGGGTACTTAACAAAGAGAGGGCAAAGCGGCGCGAGATTCATCTACGGAAAGGAAACACGGCGAGAAGAGAGACACAGCAAGGAACGGCAGAGAAAAATCAAAGGTAAAATGTAAAAGTGGATGCGAAATGAGTGCACTGAATTGCCATCCGAATTCCTATCCGAGCCTTCCGAATTGCTCTCCAAACCGATGAGAGAACAAGGAGAAGCTGGCAAGTCTTCTCAATCAAAAAATATGAGAGGAATTCATACTGAATTGTCATCGGTTAAAAGGAAGGAGAAGAAAGAGGGAAAATGGTCTGTTCTCTACAAATGAGTCCAGGACTGCGGCGACTTCAGTCTTGCGGTCTTTCGGAACGGTTTTATACCTGGAGTTCAACCCTTGCGTGCAAATCGGAGGGTGAGAAGACTCGACGACTAAGACTCCTCTTGAGAAGTGATCATGAGAGCAATTCGCTTGAGTCGTATCAGGGTCCCTGCAAAAATCGTACTTACAGACTTTTTTTTTTTTTTTTTTTTTTTTTTTTTTTTTTTTTTTTTGGGGCAGAAATGAATATCGCACGAGGCATTTAAATGCGATTTTGATTTTGATAGGTAGAGAAACAAGGCCGAAAAACTAGAAAGAGGTTGGTATACATGGGGGTCACAGGAGAATGAGTGAGATAGTTTAGAACGGCAAGCAAGTTTTGTTACACCGATTGCGACCGATGAGTGCATCGTTTTAGATTGTTGGCTAAGCGTTGACTTCGCGCTAAATCCGTCTATAGGAAGATGAAAATGCGGTTGCGTTTTATGCAGTGGAACGCCGAACCCCGTCGCACGTGCGCAGAGTGCAGGGTGCAGGGTGCAGGGTGCAGTGCAGGGTGCCATGCACTGAACACTGAGCAGGACTAAGCCAAAACGAGCTAGGGTATGCGGATTGCGGCGTTTTTTTTTTCCTTTCTTTTCCCACCAGCATAGTTCTCGATACGCTCCTAAATTTCACACTTGAGTGAGTGTGGTAAATAAAACTGTCAGCTAGGCTCCGCAGCAGAAACACGCGTTCAACGTTTTTGTACACTGGGGTTGGCGTCTGCATCAAAAGTTCCAATTGTTCATGTGAAATTGAAGCGGCACTTACAATCTGGTGCAAAGGCGGTGGATTCTAATACGTACTTTTCTCCCTTTACGCTCAATAGCTGACCGCATGTGTTAATAAAGGTCAAGACTGGAGCCAAGTCACGTGTTGACCCTTTCCTATTCTTTTCTAACACACTTGCACTCACGAGCGGAGAGAGAGAAAGATACATTCCCGGATCCGCATCTGATCTGGCAACGCTGCATTTTATCCATTTAAATCCATGCAAAATGTTGAATTCGAGGGTGATAATTGTGCGCAGTGTGCACCTAGTGCTTCGATTGGTTAATAGGTTTAAATGGACCGTAGAAATGGTACTATATTGCACGATGCACGGTGTACGCAGGGAGAGTGCAAAGCTATTCTAACTTCTAGAGTGCAACAAGGGACTGCGACCCCTCCCCTTCCCTGATCAACCACTGCAACCACAAGTAAAAGTGCAAAGTTGCATTATTGCTGTGCAGCGGCCCGATCCTTGAAATTCACGACTTTTGGGTAGACTGGATAAGAATGGAAAACGGTGATTGGTGGAGACGAGTCACGTGGTTGCCCAGTCTAATCAAAATACGGAATGGATCAGATAAGTTATCGGGTATTCCAAGACTGCCCGATAAGTTATCTAATCCATTCCGTATTTTGATTAGACTGGGCAACCACGTGACTCGTCTCCACCAATCACCGTTTTCCATTCTTATCCAGTCTACCCAAAAGTCGTGAATTTCAAGGATCGGCCCGCAGGAGACTAAAACAGATCGACCAAAAACCGATTTTTAAATCTACCCTTTTTATTTCATTATTGTGACACTCTAGCAAACCTATTATTTTGTATTTAGATTTTTTTCACTCTCGAAGAGATCATATGTGTTGTGACTTGACTCATTAAGACATTAACATCTCCATCGCAACATCGAAGGTGATATTGAAGGCGTTGCGGAATTTTTGACCTTAATTCGATTACTGTGGAAAGAGAAAGAGAAATGGTAGGGGGAGACAGCAATTTGACAAGGTTTTCGAAATCGTGTTAAATATTTCCTTGATATTCGTTCAAGCTGTGCAGGGCTACTGTTGAACCCATTCCCAGAGATCGTCACTGATGACGGACGATACTCAGGGCAGCGAGGTGTCGTTAAAAGCATTAGCATACTGCCATTAAGTGCCACGTATCATTAAATTTAACGCGGGTGTTCAATTTATGATGGAATAGCAGTCTCATACACACCATAAGTTTCGGTAAAGCGATCCGTTGTATTATAATATGTGCCTAGTTTGTATTTTGGTCATGCAAGTTTCGACTGATTCAGAGCGTCCTCAAAAAGATTGAATGATAGAATATCCCTCAAATGACTTTTGAGATAATCTGTGGGCAAGATGGAAAAACACAGAAGGAAAAATTTCTGGACTTCTTACGATATTCAGATCTGACGATAATTTTGAAATACGAGGTATATTCTCCTTGTTTTATAGACGGTTTTAGTGTAAAGTCAACGGTTAGCCATAGCCAATAACCTCAACAATGCGCTCATCGGTTGCAATCGGTTGGGATAAAACCCGCGTAGCGTTCCAAACTATCTCACTCACTCTCCCGTGACCCCCATGTATATCCATCTCTTTCTAGTTCCGAAATTCGTATACAGGGCCTTGTTTTACGACATATTATTATCAAAATCGCATTAAAATGCCTCGAGGACTTCATTTCTGCCATAAAATTTCACAAAATAAGTCTCTGTGTAAGATTTTTGAAATTAGAGTGAGATGGCAGTACATAGGGGTCACGTGAGAGCGAGAGAGACAAACTGGCTTTGTTTGGAACGCTCATCACCGGCAGTCGCCATTACTCAAACCCTCTATAGCAACTGCTAATTTTAACAGGGCTGCCGTTTTGCGTATAATCAATGCTATTTTTCAATTCACCGATGATTCCACCGGTTGAGAAAAGATTACACAGTTCAGTTCAGTGCATGCCTGTAATAAACTAAAATACTCGCATCTGTAATCTTTTCTCAACTGGTGGAATCGTCGATGACTTTATAAAACTTGCGGATATTTTAATTAATCAACGGAGTTTCCACTGATTAAGAAAAGATTACAGATCAGAGTATTTTCGTGCATTAAAGTCATACACTGAACTGAATTGTGTAATCTTTCCTCAACCGGTGGAATCATCGGTGAATAGAAAAATAGTATTGATTATACGCAAAACGGCAGCCCTGAATTTTAACTGCGGCAACTTTGCATTTTATCCATTTGAGTCCTTGAAAAAGGTCGAACCTCTTATTGTTCGATGCACACCCAACAGCTCGATCTTTTTCATGCTTTGAAATGGATAAATAGCAACGTTGCCAGATTTCACTCTTCCTCACTGCTATCGCTTATACTGTCATCTCATTCATTCCTCATGCACGACTCTCGTCCACATGCATCCAGCATCCAGTCAAATGTCAATTCTATTACTCTTGTGTGATCTCTCTGTGATGATGCTTCTCTCCCGAATCCTCTTTTACTCCCCTCCCCCCCTTATCCCCTTATCTTTCACACCAGCCATCGGCCTTTCTCTGCTCATTTACTTTGCTTCCCCCTCTTTCTTCCTTCCTTTTCGTTTCGAGATCTTAAAATGTATCTAGTGTCTAGTCCAAGCATCATCATCTTCCGTCCTGTCGAGTCGTAGTCTCCTTGGTGCCAAATGTAATAGTAAATCGTAAAATTAAATCCGGCTGGCAACGTTGTATACGGTCCATTTAAATTCGTGCGAAACGTCGAATGGCCGTCTGTTGCAAACTTTTGCTACAGCGCTATAGAGTGTTCAATCTCATGTAAAATCGCGTGAAAAGTCCATTGGTGGCATCAGAAAGTCATATAATGCAGTATGAAACTCACGAGAGACGTTTAATGAAATCCAAGATGGCGGTAAAATATCGAGCAACCTGTATGCATGCACTACGAACATCCAAGGATAGCCAACCTCACAATATCGATCACACCCAATCACAACGTAAATAAACACATAACCTTAGATGCTGTGAGGTTGTCAACGTTGGCAATCCTTGGATGTTAAAGGTGATATGCATACAGATTGCTCGATATTTTACCGCCATCTTGGATTTCATTAAATGTCTCTTGTGAGTTTAGTATCGCACTTCATGACTTTCTGATGCCACCAATGGACTTTTCGGGCGATATTACATACGATGAAACACTCTTTATTGTTGTAGCAAAAGTTTGCAACAGACCCTTTCACGAGAATGTTCATTGCTCCCTCGATGCGCTCTTTTTCGTGCGTTTCAATGGACGTAATGAAAGTTGCAATATTTGCTGTATACTTTGCTGATGAAAAGCTTATTATGATTCGGCAGAGCTCGGCACAGGCAGTGAAGGTCAAGTTTTCCCGTGAGCTTATTTTAGACTTTTCAATGACGTGAATGTAACATGCATACTGATTTAAGCAGCACGCCCTGCATCCGAGGTCAATAATTTGTTTGCATTCATCAACGTTGTGTAAATTGATCTGATTTCCGTGAAATTTTTGTCAATCGCAGTTCGACGAAATGTCTGTAAATTATACAGGTAGACGTTGAAAGAGGAGCGAACCATTCGAAGCAGTGGCGTCGAGTGCCATTTGGCAACAATGCAACTGCTCCATTTAAACTCATTAAATATATCAAACTTTCCTTGTGCTCTGTGAACCCCCTGAATTCGATATTTTACATGAGTTTAAATGGATAGAATACATTGTTGCCAAATTGCACGTGACGCCACTGATTCGAAGGAAAAGTTCATTTTGCACAGGGGAATTCAATTCGCTTGTCCGTTAATTAAGTCAATCGTAATCTCCAAAGGTCACAAAGGTGAATCTTCGGCGTTTAGTGTAGCTTTCGGCCGACAGAGTGCCACTGCTCGATGAAAGTCGGATTACCTGTCGTAAAGGTCGAAAGGAAAATAAAATGTTCGGCACTAAGCAGTGGTGGCTCGTGCTTTTTAGCAACCATGCCTTTTTGCCATTTGAACCGAGGCAAAGTCATTGATTTCTCAGGTACTCAGTGAATCCACTGAGGATATCGATTATTTAACCTAAGTTGAAATGGAGAGAATCCATTGTTGCCAAATTGCACGTGTCGGCACTGGTACTAAATGATCACCCTGAGAAAACCTCAGCGAAACGTTTCATCAAAAATCGTGAAAACAAAGCTGAAAGTATTCGAAAACGGAATATTGTTTATCGACTGCGTAAGCACTAGCATATCAATATGCCATAATTAGTGTCTGTCCTTTTCGATTCATATTCACGCGAGCAGTGGCGGCTCGTGCGATTTGGCAACTATGCATTTGTCCCATTTAAATACATGGAAAACAATCGAAACTCGAGGAGGCTGCCAGCCTCCGCTTGAATCGATTTTTTACCTAAGTTTAAGTGGGAAAAATGCATGGTTGCCAAATCTCACGGGCCGCTACTGCACGCGAGGTTTCACCATTTTTCTCGTTGTTCTTCTCGGGTATAGGGTTATTTGTCTATTAGCAACCTTACACATCATTTATCTTAAATAGATGACTATATCTATGCCTTCGGGCAATCCGACTTGAATCGATCAATAGGACACTGGCGCCCGTAACTCGCAAAGAAACCCTATGGTAAAAGTGTTCCGTGAAGTTCCGTGTCTAAAATTACATGGGCCACCATGTCCGTGGACCATTATACTGTCCCATCAAATTATGTGGGATTTCGTGGGCCGTTCATGGAATTTCATAAGATTTTCCTTGTAATTTCTCGTATAATTTCATGAAAAACTCACGGAATTTCGGTCTAAAAACTTCCTAGGGAACACTCTCTTACCAGGGAACTCTGGAAGTTCACCTTGATTCACATCACAATGTATATCTTCAAACAGCAAACACAGCAGTGGCTATTGAATCCTATGGAATCCTATGGATTCCCATGCGGAATCAAAATATCCTGCAAACAAATGCCTATTCGAAATAATGACGATGAGGCCGCGAAGTTTACTTTAAAATGGTATTTTTTCTCTAGCGCTCTATCTTGCCTGCGCGGTTTGTGTGCGCAATCGAAGGTGTTGGTGCTCCCGAGCACCGAAAGTGCGACGACGTGTCCTCCTCGCACGCCCAGAGTCTGTTGCCGCGCCGCCGCACAGTGGCAGAGGCGTAGCGTGCACTTTGGCAACGTTGGATTTTGTACATTTAAACCCACGTAAAAGGTCGAATGCAAAGGTGTTCACGGAACACCCAATACTTCGATCTTTTCCATGGGTTTAAATAGACGAACTGCAACGTTGCCAAATTGCACGCTACGCCACTGCACAAAGGAACGAGTCAATGGGGAAGGTCGGAAATGGCGTGACAACTTTGAATGAATATATATCTCTTTTAATACGCAACGCAGAAGTATACGACAGTGGTTTCATTAATTTTACAATAAAATCTATGAATTGTTTTCTCGACTGTATAAGCATACACATTTTGATTTTTAGTCGTATACAGTGTTGCCAGATTGGGGTGAAAAAGCCGTATGTTTTACATTGATTTAAATGGGGCCGATACGACTTTTTACCCTCGATCTGGTAACACTGGTCATATATGCCATGTACGACCTCTCTCATTGGCTTGCTCCAATGTGCGCCGTTTCCCTCGTAGCAGGGAAAGGGGCGCTCTCCAATCTCGCACCCGGAGTCCGAACTCGTATCGGGCGACTCCGGACTCCGGCGACCGACGCCTATTTATAGACGTGTAATTGAATCTGACGGAATTTTGATTGTGTCTGAGTCCCTACCCTAATCGCGCTTCGTTTGCTCCATCGAAAGCAACGCAATTTGTAGCTTGCTTCTCTGCCACTCGTCGCTGTGCATGACCAAGAATCGCAGTCGCACTTGCTCTTGGTTTATGACCATTGGCAGCTCGTGCAATTTGGCAACAGGGTTTTTGTCCCATCTTAATACATGTGAAAAAAATCGATTTTCCAGGAGACTGTCAGCCTCATCTAGAATCGATTATTTGAACTAAGTTTAAATGGAAATATTACATGGTTACCAAATCGGACGATCCGCCACTGTTCATGACTCAAGGCAACGCAGATAGGATTAAATACGACTAGAGATACAGAGTCCATATACTCTCGCTCCATATGCGTGTACTAGTAACATCGAAAGTTTCGGCAGTCAAGGATGCACACGGAGCACAGGAGGTTGATTTGATTAATCGTGGATCGACCGCATAAGTCGAAAGAAGACCCTTTCCCTATAAATATAGACCTTATGCAATTTTTCAAAGTTCGGGAGAACAACTTTTTTTTTTTTTTTTTTTTTTTTTTTTTTTTTTTTTTTTTCAATTTTTTTTTTTTTTTTATTGATCAACAAAATGCACTCAAATTTTGACCAAGACATATACGTTTCAGCGTAAAACTAACCCCTGTCCGTAGAAAACCATAGTATTTGTGTGAGTGTACTTTTTCTGATTATACTTTTAATGTGCCTTTAGCGGAAAAATGACATTGTCGATAATACCTAATTTTCAAATATTGTTTGATGGAACGCGGTTGAAAAAACCTTGGTTATGATTTTTCATTCTTAATATCTTCATTTTGTTGATACGACGAGTATTCAGCGAGATAGTCTGATGTGTCGAAGGTGGAAAAGTCAGCGCTTTGACCGTGCAGGTAGGCGTCTCGAAAAGGCACGTTAGCGCCGCCGCGCTCCGCGCCGGTTTGCCAGATGACTTAAAATATAGCGCAGCTTGCGTGACGACGCCCATCATGGTCAAAGCGCTGACTTTTTCCCATCTGACACTGACACCGGCCATCTCAGTATTTGATTGTGCTCTTGAGCATTTTCTCATATTTCAAGTAAAAACGGAAAAGTGAATACTTTCGGAAAACGAACACTCGTCAAACGAATAGACCGTCGAACAGAGCTTGTGAAGAAAATTGCTGCTCAGTAAATTCTCTTCTATCTTTTCTTTACTCCAACTAAATACCGCTTGATGCCCTATCTTTTCTAATCATATTCGCCTCCGTACTCAGTAAGAGGTTGCCGGGCTAGTGTATAAATATTGCAATAAAGATCTAGAGGGAGGTATCCTTCTATAAGATGTTGTGGTAAGGGTCTGGGATGGCGGTCCCTACCCCTACTCGAGAGGCTAGACCACAGAATAACACAATCAGAACGGAAACTCCCATAAGAGCCAATGGAAGCAAGTTTGGAATTTAACGGCACCAAAAGGCAACGCTGTGGTCCAGTGGCGGCTCGCCTAAGGAGGCAAGGGAGGCTGTGCCTCCCCAAGACATTCAGAGGGAAGAAAAAATAACGTCGACAAGACAGTAACGAGAGACAACATATTAAAATTAGGCAATCACAATGTCCGTGACTCTAAAACTTGAGTCAATCTTCACTATACTCTGTTCACGATAAGAAGGCGGGTGAGAATTCAGGTAGTAATGCACTATTTAGCAACAGTGTGGCTATGCTGGCTACTCCAACCCTTTGCAGTGTCCGTTGTTCTCCGGATCTCTCTCTTGGCACGGAGGATTTCCAAGAACCGACAGACTCAACCATTTACACACGTCCAGTAAAAATTGCGAACGGTCAAAAATACGGAAAAACGGACGAAATTTTCGCCCTATTGGGCCAAAACTCGGCAAAAATAGTCGACTTTGAATATTGATGACTCTCAGAAATTCGTATTTTTCAGTCGGAATTAAATTCAGAATATTTCGTCAAATATCGAATATATGAGAGTCATCAATATTCAAAATCAACTATTTTTGCCGAGTTTTGGCCCTTTAGGGCGAAAATTTCGTCCGTTTTTTCGTATTTTTCACCGTTCGCAATTTTTACTGGGCGTGTGTAAATTGTTGAGTCTGTCGGTTCTCGGAAATCCTCCGTGCCAAGAGAGAAGTCGGAAGAACAACGGCCACTGCGAAGGGTTGGAATAGCCGGTATAGCCGCACTGTTGCTAAATAGTGCATTACTACCTGAATTCTCACCCGCCTTCTTATCGTGAACAGAGTATAGGTGATAGCGCAAGAGAAGGAAGTTAGTAGCGGGCGGGGGACGAGATTTCAGATTCGCGAAACGACAGCAGTCATCAGTGCCAGTCTGTGCCTCGTCGAGAGGCACAGACTCCGAGTCGGTCGAGCGGTCGAGTCCCAGTCAAGTAGTGGTGTTCGGCACACACACACACACAACCAAGCAAGGACGGTCGGGGTGCACGCACTAACGAAGGTATCGGAGGCTGCTATCCTCCACGACTCTCGCAGCGTTGCCGAGCCAGTAGCTGGATAACCGTCATGCCAGTCGCCGGACCAGCCGCGCTTGTTTGTCTTTGTCCGCGCCTGTTTGTTGTTGTTCGCCCCCCCCCCCTGCTGGTGGGGTCCCCCCCACAGCCTCCCCAATACCAAAGCCCACGAGCCGCCACTGCTGTGGTCCTATATCCCAACATGGCGGACGGGTGTGATTTGTTTTGAAACTCATTTATTTCTGTAAATTCTGGAAAGAAATCTTAAGTTTCCGCCCTCGCGTTATTCTATTGGCATTTCAGAATGAAAATTTCGCGGATTATGTCCTATATTTCTTCTTTACAGCGCGAATCCAGATGTAAACATCCTGTATCCCAACATGGCGGACGCGAAATGAATTTGCTTCAAAATCCGACATAGTTTCCGTTCTGATTGTATTATTCTGTGGCTAGACCATGCGATACCGGAGCATCAGTGGGAGATCTAATCCTATCGCATACCGAAAGGAACCCTGAAACTGAAACCTTACCCTACTTCGTCTATCCAAGCTTCCATCTGCCCTAAGTATCCCCTAGCAACTCCGCCTTGCTCTAAAATCAACCGTGCTCGCAATGACTGAGCGAAATTTGTGTATGTTACGGAGAAATTTAGTTCCGTCATTCAAAACGGCACCTGTTTAACCACGACAGAAACTGATAGACGATAGAGCTCACATGGCACGCCATGCCCTTAGTTTCATGCGCGTGGGCTCATAGATACATGACGCGTTGTCTTTGACTGAGTGTTTTTATGTTTTTAACTTCTCTGACTCCTCATATTCTACCTAATCGGCTATGATTGGTCTCGGCGGGCAAGATTGGCTCACTGCCTGGCACTGGTTCACTGCTCCCGACGAATGATGGAATACAGCATCGCAGATCGAGAGATTTGCATAAAAATTAAATTATCTCGAATTACTGGAAAGGTCGTCGTTACGTTGAGTGAACCCGCCCGTGGCTGGTAGTTCAGGGCACCGGGCAACCAAGTTCTGAAGCACCCTTCTCGAAGTAAGTATATCCATGTCCACCATCATAGTGAAGTTGATGACGACTGCGTCGCATTTGAGGAGCAGCAAAACGTACACGGGTCGAAGTATATGTAATTGCATGCTGCTTCCGAAGTGTGAGCATCGTCCTTAATGAAGACCTCTAACTTGCAATCACCACAGGCCAAGTTGCTAAATTTACGTTCAATGAATACCTTATATAGCACGGTCATATCAGGGACGAAAGCAAAATAAATCAGACTTTGAGTAGGAATTCTTCCATTGATAAATTTACGCCACTATAATTACAGTTTTGTTTCTTTATTCAATACAGTTCAAACTACCCCTCGAAGTATTTCTTAATGCCATACAGCTTCTTTTCCCATCAGCAACTTTATCAATTTTTCGGCACCAGTATATTACACATCATCCCTCTACCGCAGATAAAGGCCACGTAAGCGTCTCTGAACCAAATTTCATTAGTGGTAGGTCAATTCCCTCGGAAGTTGAATAGTTAGTGACGTCAGTCGGTTTGAACAGAGGTTAGTTTACCCAGAGTGATCATGAACCGACGCACGGTGGTTTGAAATGTGGAATTACCCGGACATAATTTTACGAATTAAATTCGAGATTATGAACATTAAATAGCACGATAACTTGAATATGTGTGAAATCATTCATTTCAGATCTTAAAATGAGTCGAACAACATGATTTTTTCAAGAAAATATCACATCTAAAATGTTTTTAAAGCAAAAAACCAACATTTTTCTTGTCCGGCAAAATAATGTTTCGATCCACCGTGCGACGCGACGTGTGTCACCGATGAGCCGATGTTGCGATCAAATCAATTTTGTAGCTAGATTGCGCAGTTGGTTCTTCGCATTCAACGTCTGACTGACCGTACCCGTCTTTTTTTAATGTCTACACAGATTTTGCGAACACGAACCGCGAACGTATCGTGGGCTCTGTTTCCAAAATCACGTGATTGCAGGCGACCAGTGGATATAATTCGAAAATTCAAGTACCAATCACTCATCCCCTCTCTTTACGAGCTCCAGAGCAGCAGTGCCACCGGTCTAAGAAACTGAAAATCCCGCACAGTTCTCCGTTCTCCCTCGAGAAGCTTCATCCATACGGAGTCATCCACAAAATAAAAAAATTAAAAAAATAAAAAAAAAACGGCGACCGTGGACCATATAGGTCCATAGTGAGCGATTGGTGACCAAAAAAGACGGGTTGCCAACTAATGACGAAGATGCGTCGCAAAGCCTATTGCGCATCCTCGCCATCAAATGAATTTGATCATGTATAGCCTGTCCCAGAAAAGATTGGATTTGACACTTCTATGGTTTTCATGAAAACATCAGCTTCTTACGGCTCCTAACCAATCAGGTTGCTCTATCTGAGGATGGAAGCTGATGTTTTCATTCAAAGCTACAGTTGTAAAGTCCACTCATTCTTGGGACAGCCTATACCTGACTATTGACTAATTGACTGGAGTCTCTGTATACATTTATCGACCTTGTAGAGAGACCAATAGCAAGGACAGCTTCCTTTGGGACGTAAGTCGGTTCAACGACATTCAGATTTTAACCATTACAATCTAGTGCATCTATATTCCAGATGTGTTAAAATCAACCTTGAAATGAACAGATATCGCCCACCAACGGACAAGGTCATGGCAGAATTTGCAGCGCACCCCAGTGTGGCTGTATCTTACCTACCTACGTGCCTTGCATCAGGTTTAAAGTTGACAACGTTGAATTCCTGTCTGGTGCGTGGCTGGTCGCAGTTGCGCCGCGTCTTGTCGCGTTCTCTTGTCTTCTTGCTTTTGCACTCCTGTTCTGATGCGATGTCGGCACCTCCTCCGCCGATCCTCGCGATGCAGTCCCTATATCGTGCCCGTCCGCTGCGTCGCATCGCGTCATCGTCGACGTTTTGTCGTTTATCGCTCACTGATCCGTATCATCCTCATAATATGTATACTTACAGTAGCGGACACAGGAATTTGTCTTTCTCTCTCTTTCCCCATTTGAACACGTGTGTAAACAAAGGACAGAAACAGGGGTTCGAACGTGACTTCAGCCCCTATCTCTTTCCCTTTCTAGTACATTCACTCAAATAGGAAAAGAGCGAGAGAGACTAATTCCTGCGTACGCCATTGTATACTTATGTACGCGGAGTTGAGACTTGACTCGAGCATCAGTCAGTCGGCCAAGTGCATTAGTCTTTCTGCTTGAAGTATGCAGTGGTTTGCTCAGAGATGAGCACTAAGCAGACTCGTTCTTATCAGAGCTGCCGATTTGCGTAGATTTAGTGACATTTTAAAATCCACCGATGATTCCACCGGTTGAGAAAAGATTACACAGTTCAATTCAGCGTATGACTGCAATGCACGAGAATACTCTGATCTGTAATCTTTTCTCAATCGGTGGAAACGCCGTTAATTAATTAAAATAAACCGGTTGAGAAGAGATGACAGACGCTAGTACTTTCGTGCACTACAGTAATACACTTAACTAAACTCTGTAATCTTTTCTCAACTGGCAGAGTCTTCGGTGAATTTCAAAATTCCGTTAAATCTACGCAAATTGGCAGCTCTGGTTCTTACAGCAATCGATTAAAGTCGCCTAAACGACACGTCTTCATGATTTTCATTCGAATAATTTATTGCTTCGGAATTATTTATTTTGTACGAATTTTATATTCCTCCCTTTCCTTTTCTATTTTTATTTTTATTCGGTCGAATCAAGGAAGCGGCTCTGAGGGGCCAGTTGGACGCATTGCACGAAAATGGTTCTCAACGCTTAATTTTGGCGAAGGAATGGTGTCCAATAGAAGTATCTTAGTTGCGTTATTGCAAAAATATAAATTGTGTACAGTTTGCTCTATGACTGACGTCGCGGCCGGCGTCGCCAGTGGCGAATTAAGGGTTTGTGTCACCTCAGCTTACGGAGGGGTTGTGGCAGGTGCTTTGGGGGGTCTTCGCCCTTACAATTTTGAAAAACGCACGCAGGAGTAGATCATTTTCCCTTGCGGTAATTTGGACGTGTCAATTTTTACATTTTTGGGAATTCTTCCCTCACCACGTACAAACACAATACATTTGTACAAATAGAAGTTTACCTAATGCTACAGCTTGATCGTAAGCACACGTCGCATGTATTTGACAGCGTCGGCTAGAATTAGAGCGAATAAAATTAACTAATTTTACGACACTCAATTAGCCGTAGATAAATTCGTGCTGGTGTAATCTCGCCTCCGCAACGGCGACTTTCGTTGCGCCTGAACTTCGTGGGCCTTGTCCCTCTTACACTTTTACTCAGCCCCAGTGAATCGCCCAGTGCATAATTTATCTGGATGGATCTACCGTGGGCGTGTATTGGAAGAATTGATTCACTCGGTTAGTTCAAGGTCTCGTTCTTGCGAGGGATTCGCTTACTGACCGACTCAGCTGTGCTCCTCAGTTATTCTGCCACTACAGACTTATGGCTCTTGACTTGATCTTGAGTATGTGTCTCTGTCTTATTACTCCCAGTCTAGTCTGCGCCCGCGGAGCCCTTCCTGCCCCCCTCCCCATCCCGCCAACCTCCCCCACTTTTTCTTTGCTGGTAGAATCATCTCATCCTCGTCCTTCGTCCTGTCTCTCCGCGTCCTCCGTCCAGTGAACTCAACGCCCGTTGCCACCGAGACCGTCGCCCGCCACCGCATCTCAAGCAAAGGAACTGGTTTTCGCACATGAGAATGTCCGATTCTTCCCCCCTCCCTCCCTCCCCTCACCAACCATTTCCAGCGATTTTGCTTTACTTTTTCATGCATTTAATTTTTCACCGACTTTTTTCGCGGAATGCTATTTATCGTCTGCGCTGAGACAAGCACCGAGTAATCGCTCTCGCAGCCTCATCACTCCCAACGAGCGTTGCAACCAGGTTTGCTCGATTGTCCGCGAAAACTATTTTTCTGTTTCCCACCAGCTTCGATGTGAAACACACGGGGATTCCCGCAAAATTGGCAACCCTAGTTGAAAGTCCCCGAGTAAGCGACAAATGGCGGCACCGGTGATCACACAATCAATGCTCAGCATTATTGGTTGCGGTTGCCATCGCTTGTTTTAATTTTTCTGACGAAATCCGAGAGTAAATCAAAATACGCTCGTTCTGAAATTAAAATTGAAAAGTCTTAAAAGCGTCAATCTTGTTTTCCGAGACGGCTCTTTGAAACTAAAGGAACATACTATTCAGCACTTTCTGAGCGTAACTTTTACAATTTTTTCTTTTCGCTGCAAAAACTCAAAACATTGACAAAAAATTAGGGGCTTCAAGGTTGTGGTACTCTCTTGTGGTTTGATTCTATTTGTAGCTTTTTTGAAATGGAATAAAATCTACGAGCATTTCCTACCTAAAATTTTTCTTAAAATCTGAAATTATCTTTCAAATCTGCTGTACCAATTTTTATAAGGTGTCAATATAGAGCTTCGATCTTCGATGTACCAAACACGATAAACAGGATCTACATGGGTAAAACCAAAATGCCTCAAATTCTATGTCCTACCAACGATTAAATAAAGAATAGGGGTTGCCTTTTTGGAACATTTGATTTAGGTGGGTGTTGACACCTAATTCCTTGAGGACATGAAAATCGGGGACTCCCTGCAAAGATTTTCCCCTTGAGAAATTGAACCTCTGCGCTGTTCCAGCGTTCTTTGGATTTCGCATCGGTAGCCGAGAAAATTCTTGTGAAAATTTATTTAATAAACACCCTCTATGGAATGCATTTGCGCAGAAAATTGGAGAAGAAGCCCCAAGTCAGATACCCTTGCTGTTAATGACGATGCCCACCAGGAAGGTCCAATGGACTAACAATAAGCTACTCCATCGAGTCTTTTATGGTCTTCTCTGAGAAGACGTTAGTTGACTTGGTGGAGCGCCAACTTACCAACTGCTTAGCTGAGTGAGGAGGAGGTTCTCGGTTCGAATCCCAGTGTCATCGTCTCTCCACGCCTCTCGAGTTGTTTTTTTTTTTCTTCTCAGATTTAAATATTTTTATTTTTATATTTTATACCACTTTTCTTTCTAGTTGGTTTGTTCGAATGTTAATACACGACGGAACAGTGCAGACCAGATCCAGAGTGCTTGCCATTGATGCGAGACGTTTTAGTTACTTCATATGGTGAATTTTTGCTGTCTGATTTTTCAGTAGCTTAATTAGGAGGTTTTGGGGTTCGAGAGCACCGCCCTTTCCCCTGGATATCCCCCCTCTCTCCCCCTCCTTCAAGGAAAAGTAAATCTTCATAGTGATTTTTCAGCCCCTCTCAGTAGTGCACCGAGAGTTTCTTCATCTCTCTCTTTTCTCCATTAAGAAACGTATGTTAGACAAGGATGGACAAGGGGATAAAACCCCCTCCCCCTGTCCTCTTCCTACTCATACATTCAAATGGGAAATGAGAGAGATGGAAGATATCCTGGTTGCGCCAGTGGCCCCTCTTAGTGATTTTGTTGAATTGCAAAGGCACAATCTTTCCCAAAAACAAGGTTATTATTCAGCACTGGTTTTGTCACCTACAGTAAACTCAAACAAAAGTTAAAGAACAGTTTCGTTGCAAGCGTTCACTAGCTGTTGTTTCATATCTGACAATGAGTACGCATGGCTGTCTCAAGAATTATTGGACTTGACAACTGTAGCTTTGAATGAAAACATCAGCTTCCATCCTCAGATAGAGCAACCTGATTGGTTAGGAGCCGTAAGAAGCTGATGTTTTCATGAAAACCGTAGAAGTATCAAATCCAATCTTTTCTGGGACAAGTTATAAAATCGTATTTCCTAACACAGTAATCGTTTATTGTTCCCCGAAACCTCGAATTGAGCTCCAATTCTATTTATTTCCCATAATGCACCACTTCTTGTTGTTCAAAGGAGCAACTTTTAAGCTCGTAACATATACAGTCAGTGTCACCACTATAGTCCTTATTTGAGTTTCAAACTATTTGGTTTCACTCTCTAGGGTACTGGGGGTCTGTTATCTTATCTGTATGTAGCGTGCCGTTGGCAACCGATTCTAGAATCATGGTCATCTATGTTGACGTATCGTTTCAATACTGTACACGTTATCTCCTCATTTGTTTTCTCATAATTTCCCTAGATTGAATGTTTAAATAGCACTCGCGCTGGGCCGCCGCGCCGAGCAGGGCGCCGAGCCGCGCGCCGCCCGAGCCGCTGCGCGTTGTTTGTCACCGACTTTAACGAAGTGACTAAGCATATTTATCCGTGGCTCATCGATGAAGTCATAGCTCGGCGCTGAACCCGTTGAAACATAGGTGCCAAATCTATCAAAATTAAAACGATCCTTTGGGTATACAGTTGACACTACAGTGGCGGATCCAGCCCTCGCGAACGGGGGGGGGCGAATTTTGAATTTTCGCCCCTAAATGACCCCTTTTTCTTGTTTCCGCTGTTGCTATACCCCTTCCTCTCCCCTCTTTTCCCACTTTTTGGGCCGAACGGGGGGGGGGAGATCGCCCCCTTCGCCCCCCCCTGTATCCGCCAATGTGACACTATAATATTAAAGCTCCCATTCTGAGCTTTATACCACTTTCAGTATACCTTTCGCACTTTTCTGGTATTCGGAAATTATCCGTTACTTATTTCAATCGTCCAAACGCCAAACAACTGCACATCACAAAGGAACTCTCACCGGAGCCAATTTTATTGGAATAAGATTTTAATCGAATCAGTCAAAAATGACAACTGTGTAATCATATGAGCCCACATGGGGACTACTATTCTGACCAATCATAATTTACTAATCAAACGTGACCCAATCAATTTTATGTACGGGAACGCTGCGGACTCTGAAAGAAATGCTGAAACAAATGTTTAAATTTAAATGCTTCTCAAGTTTTCAAAGGGTAACCTCTTTTATCGTCCTACGAAACATCAAAATCAAAAAGCTCGTTTCAGTAGCGCACCGAGAGTTTCTTCATCTCTCTCTTTTCTCCATTAAGAAACGTATGTTAGACAAGGATGGACAAGGGGATAAAACCCCTTTTCTGTCCTTTTCCTACTTATACACTCAAATGGCAAATGAGAGAGATGGAAGATATCCTGGTTGCGCCAGTGGCTCGTTGAGTTTGCCTCTGTAAGATAGTCAAGCGAAAAATATCCATGACTCGTTCGCCTGAGCAAGAAAAAGATAGCCTTAGTGGCACGCGTGCAAGGGTGAACGAGACAAAATATACAGATGTTTTGTGTCAAACAAACAAAGGGAGGATTTATTTACTCTGTATAAAATGACTGTTACAAAATCGTTCGATCCATTTTCAGAATGGTTTGAAGTCAATACAGTGCGGCTCTTGCAAACTTTTGCTACAGGTGATTGAAGAGTTGGTTCTTACTTTAAAACCTATAAAAATAAAGATGAGTTCTCAAATAATAACATAAAATTTACTCTCGGATCGGGCTTTGTGGCGGATCGACGCAGGTAGCAATCATGGGAAATTCCTATCTATGATTTGAGACACATACGAGAGTCGTCTCAAAAGTAAGTATCTTTTTTTTCTAAAAGAAAACTATAACCCCAGAGAAAATCTGAAAACTGTGATAGACGCGTCGTATTCTCAGCTTCAAGACCCTTTTTTTGGATTTTCGTTATCGTTAAAATTGAACAAATGGCAGCGATTTTACCGCGACCATCTGCCGTCACAGCACTATGGTCTGAAATTGAAAACAAGTGGCCAAAAATCAGTGGAAATCAGTCATAAAAAATCATCCTTGACGACTTTTTAAGCTTGTTTTAAAACTTTCCAGTGGCATTTTTTGGTTCTAATTACTAGTTTAAAGGGTTCTCTGTGAACTAAATTGATCTTGAAAGTTTGTAAATGATAAATTTATGAGAAATTCACTTTCTGATTTTTGGCCACTTTTTGACGATTTCAGACTATAGTGCACAGTGGGCTCAAAATTTTACGCAATCAAAGGTATCGTTTTTCAGACATGGGGAATCAACACTCAAGAGAGCAAAAATGAGGTAAAAAAAAAAAAACTGTCAAAAACTGATAAAATGGCATCTAACTTTATTTTTTGACACAGTCTCCTACTTTAAATTTAGATATTTTTGATATATTTTACTCCAGTTTCCTGATTTCATCAGAAAAGAACACCTAATCCCGGTTTGAGATCCAGAATCAGAATATAAGTAATTTATTAATACTATTAGCAAAAGTTTGCAAGAGCCCCGTTCTTGTTGTTACGAATGAGTATATTGGAAACTTTTGCCGGAAACGACTAAAATACTGATTTCTACGTAAACTTGTGCAAGGAAAACTTATGAGAGCTTTCAGAGTTGGAAAGTTTGAAAATCAACTTTCATTCTTATTGTTAGGAGAGGGCCCATAAATTGAGACCCTGGTGGTAGACAGGGGCGCCATTTGGGGGAGGGCAGGGGGGGCAATTCCCCCCCCCCCCCCCCAAGGATTTTCAATGTGCCCAAAAAATCATGTCAGAGAGATTTTTTGAAGATGCGCGGCAAAAAAAAAAAAAGAAGAGGTCATCCAAATTTATGGAGCCCCCCCCCCCATTCAAGTCAGAGAGATTTTTTCAAAATGCACGGCCAAAAAAAAAAAAAAAAAAAAAAAAGGTCATCCAAATTTTCTTGCCCCCCCCCCCCCCCCCCCAAGGAAAATCTGAAATGGCGCCCCTGGTGGTAGAGAATCATAACAACGACGGAGGAAGTCCTTTGAAATTTGCTCATAGAAACAGTGAGAGGAAAATATGGAAAAGACTAGGAATTTTTTTTCAGTTGAAAATTGTAGAGTATGATAAGGATTTCTCTTACTGATTTGACGTCACACTTTCAACCAATTAATGGTTATCATGCTTCAGTATGACAACGGCATTCAGTGTTCGTTGTCGTTGCCGTTCTCTTCTTACTAGCATGACGTCATGTTAATAAATACAAATTGAAACTACAAGTGCTCACCTCCGCCAGACGCGCGCTGCCAGGCGCCGCGGCGCCGCGCCGGGCGCCATGTACTACAACTCCAATCCAAACGTGGTGCTTATTATTTATGCCGAGCAGCGCAAAATTTTCTTTGTTATTCTTTTCCACGCCGATCTCGGCTAGAACCTATTCTGTAATTTTGGTTTATCTCCATTTTCCCGAGTTCTTTTGCAGCATGGCTTTTCAAGCAAAATTTCCTGCGGGCCGATCATTTACTTCATCGTTAAACCGATCGTTAAAACTGTCTATACGAGTGATGCTATTGGTTGAAAATTGTAAAACTTGACTGTTGCTATGGTAACCATCGTTAGGAATCTCGTTTTATAAAGGCTACCAATGAGTAACCTTTAAAAAACGGACACTATAACGATGGTTACCATAGCAACGGCTAAGTTTTACAATATTCAACCAATAGCGCATCACTCGTAGACAGTCTTAACGATCGGTTTAACGATGAAGTAAATGATCGGCCCGCAGGACCCCAATATCAAATTGCAAATCTTTCAATAAGTCGCCCCCCCCCTTTCAAAACTAGCCCCTCATTACGGGTCCCAAAAAAATGACAAAAAAACACAAATTTGAAGACGAAATTTTTTTAATTTTTTCACTTCAAATTGATGGGAAAATTTCAAGGATGGGAAAAGTTAAACCTATAATGGAACTTTTTTTTTTTTTTTTTTTAGATGGACCATACGTTAGTTTTACTGATGGGTAGTTGAATTGAGCAACTGTTCTCTCCATATAGAACCTATCTAGTGGAAATTAGGATTTTTCGAGATTCTAATGAATTTTCTTGCAATAACATAGTTTATGTCTGACAGACTCCATTGATTTTTGAGCGCGATATAAAAAAATTGATTGAAGCAGAGGAAAGTCAAAACTTGGTAGAAACCTACCATTAATGTAAACGGAAACGTCTGAAAGCCTCAAAGAAGCAGAGGAGCGAATGGGGGGAGCAGGGCCCCTCACCAAACAAAAAAAGCAAACCCACAAATACGACATCATAATTATTGTTGAGGTCTGTGAGGCCCCGCGCGGGAAGATGAATGTTAAAACCGCGCGCCAACTCCTCACTTTTTGCCAACGAGATAAGCCAAAGCTTTCGTAGAATTTGTCGAGCTTTGTCTACACGGCTCTGCACGATGTGAACTTCTAAAGAGTTTTAATTGAGAAATGGAGGATTTGCTATGTTCGGCTCGTTATCTTAACCGTTTTCGATACAATGGGTCTGTTGCAAACTTTTGCTACAACGCTATGGAGTGTTCAAACTCATGTAAAATCGCGTGAAAAGTCCATTGGTGGCATCAGAAAGTCATAAAATACAGTAAAAAACTCACGAGAGATGTTTAATGAAATCCAAGATGGTGGTAAAATATTGAGCAACCTGTATGCATGCACCACGAACATCCAAGGATAGCCAACCTCACAATATCGATCACACCCAATCACAACGTAAATAAACACATAACCTCTGAAGCTGTGAGGTTGTCAACGTTGGCAATCCTTGGATGTTACAGGTGCATGCATACAATTTGCTCGATATTTTACCGCCATCTTGGATTTCATTAAACATCTCTTGTGAGTTTATTATCGCATTTCATGACTTTCTGATGCCACCAATGGACTTTTCGGGCGATTTTACATATGACGAAACACTCTATAGCGTTGCAGCAAAAGTTTGCAACAGACCCATTCCTCGAATGTTTTGTCCAATTTACTGTCACCTCCAACTTCGATGTTAGAAAATTGTAACCGGCTAGAAAGATTCAAGTGAAAGGAGATGTTTGAATTGAATTCATGTCTGGGACTGGAGACCAGTGGCGTAGCGTGCAATTTGGCAACAATGCAGTTCGTCCTTTTAAACCCATGAAAATTATCGCACTATTGGGTGTACGGTGAACTCCTTTGCATTCGACTTTTTACATGGGTTTAAATGGATACAATGCAAAGTTGCCAAATTGCACGCTACGCCACTGCTTGAGACTGGACAACGATTACAAATTGACGAACATCCGAAGTGTGACTAAATCATGGGCCAAGGAAACATGGTGGGTGCACCGAGCATTGGATTAAAATAAGAGGATATAGCAGTGGTGGCGCGTGCAATCGGGCAACGTTTCACTCCGCCCATTTAAAGTCATTATAAAGGTCGAAATATAGGGGGTGCGCAAAGCACTCCCTCGAATCGATATTTTACATGGAGAAAATGCAACGTTGCCAGATCGCACGCGTTGTCATACTGAGATAGAGAACATCTGTTTTCTCTTCGATGGCACCGCGTTGACAGTAGGAAATCGCGACTTTTGTAGCTCATAATATGAAAAGGATCCAGATCTAGACGCGAAGCACAGTGGTTCGAATCATGGAATTTCCTGGACGCAATTTTACAAATAAAAATCAAAATTATAAACAATGTACAAGGTACAGCAATAAAGCTTAAAATTTATGACATCATTTATTATAGATGAGTCAAACAACATGGTTTTCACAAGAAAAATATAGGTGGTAAAATTATTTTATAGCAAGAAAAAAAAAAAAAAAAAAAAAAAAATTAAAACACCGTCGTTTCGTTCACTGTGCGACGTCAATAGGCGCGTCCGAGCAGATTCCCCCTTTTTGTAACGCTGACCTCTGACATAATCTTGAGATGATCTTTACGACTTGCAGCTGAGGTTGAGGATGGCCACGAGAACCATACCAGGCAGAAATGCCCCCACCCTTGTTTTTTCATTCGGCATCCTTACCTACCCCGCATAGCCCCGTGTCTCTCAGCTATTCAAATATGAAATAACAGCAAAGAGAAAAAAGACTGGTATAATTTACCATCAATGGCTGATTTTGACCTCTGCAAAAAATGATGGTAAATTTCAACATGTTGATGGAGAGGGTAACAAAAACTCTGGCATAATTTACCATCGTGATGGCTAATTTTGACCTCAACAAGAAATGATAGTAAATTTTACCAATTTTTTTGTTACTCTCTCCATCAATCTGGTGAAATTTACCAGTCTTTTTTCTCCGAGAGTGGCAAAGCGTGAGGTCTGGCAGTGTTGGATTTGCTCCATTTCAACTCACGAATAATATCGAACTGCCAGATTATTGTCGAATTAAACCTTTAGTATGGTTTTGAATGGGAAAAATCCGACGTTGCTGCTTAGCTTGCTTATTCGCCATTGAAAATTAATCAAAGCTTTCCTATCTGGAAGTAGCTATTTAAATATGAAATATCAGTGGCAAAACGTGAAGTCTGGCAGTGTTGGATTTGTTCCATTTAAACTCACGAAAAATATCGAACTGCCAGATTACTGTCAAATTAAACCTATTAGTTTTTGGTTTTGAATGGAAAAAAATCCGACGTTGCTGCTATATAACTTGCTTGAATCAAAGCTTTCCTATCTGAAATTGACAATTGAATTTTTCCTCAAAGCCTCAAATTTCCACTTTATTGTCCTCGTTGCAATATGCTAGTTTTAACCTAAGAACCACTAATTTTAACTAGCTTAGCGTCAGTAGCGGCCCGTGAGATTTGGCAACCATGCATCTTTCCCACTTAATTTTAGGTAAAAAATCGATTCAAGCGGAGGCTGGCAGCCTCCTCGAGTTTCGATTGTTTTCCATGTATTTAAATGGGATAAAAACACTGTTGCCAAATCGCACGAGCCGCCACTGCTTAGCGTACAGTCTGACAACGTTGCATGTTGTCCATTTGGAGCCATGGAAAGGATAAAACTATTAGTCGCCCAGTGATTATACCCGGATTCGACCTTTTGCGCATGCGTACAACTTCAAAGGGACAATGCACGCGATAGTTTCACCCACAGTCCCTATAACTGTCGAAAGTTATGCTGTCTGATTGGTCATGAGCTTGCCTCCTTTGTGATTCCATCCTTCACTTCTAGGCTAATCCCGACAAGTTAGTTCATTTAGAAACGAATTATCACTGTTGATCTCGTTATCTCAATCTTGAATGAACCGATTGATTTCTGAATTTTATTGCTAAGCCTCGGTTAAGTCATGATCGGATGTCCGATGGTATTCCTCAGCGGTAACTTGTAAAGAAATGAGAGCAAAGCAGTCGTACTTTAAGTATAGTACCCCATATAATAATTTAGATCGGAAGAGGAGAGAGGGGCAGGTTCGGGAAAGGCCCACCGCAATGACATCAGTGTTAGAGCACGTATGTTCTGCCTTATCTTATCAGCAAAGCCTGCGAGTCAACCCATTATTTTCATCTGCTCGGTGCCTGTCCCCCCTCTGCCTTCCTCTCTCTCTCTCTCTCTCTCTCTCTCTCTCTCTCTCTCTTTCTCTCTCTCTCTCTACCCCCCCCCTCTGTCTCTCCCTCTCTCTCTCTCTCTCTCTCTCTCCCTCTCTCCCTCTCTCCCTCTCTCCCCCCCTCTCTCTCTCTCTCTCGCTGCCTTCGCCTTGTAACTTCCTGCCAGAGAAATCTGTTCCACTGATAAGAAGCCAATGGATTGTGGTGTAGCGCCCCGATGAAATACGAGTTGTGGAGTACGCGTGTCGCCACTCTGACTCAACTCTATGTACACGTATTCACCATAAAGCAGTGTACGATGGGTACAAAAAAAGTGTTACGTTTCATTGAGGGCAGATCTCATGATACTACGATTTACGAATTAGGAGTAGATTTTTAGGGTACCATGGCATTTGCTTTTTCGAACTTTGAGTTATCTTGGCTCCTTCACGCTATGGAGAAACTTCGAATCGATGTCAAACGACAGTTTTATTGAAGCGAAAACTGGTTGAAAACAGCGCTTTAATCTTTGCTTTGTTCCATTGATTTTGCAACTTAAACGTCGTTTTAGTTTCAACTAAGTAATTCCTTCCAATGGCGGCTCGTGCTATTTGGCAACAACGCAATTTTTCAATTTAAACTTATGTAAAAGAATCGATTCTTGAGGAGGCTGGCAGCCGCCAGGAGAATCGATTGTTTTACATTGGTTCAATCAGAGGAGGACACTGTTGCCAAATTTCACGAGCCGCCACTGATTCCTTCCATGAACTTAGTTGATCTTTTTACCCCGCTTGTTTCCTCTGACATTTATAAAATCGTAATGAAGCGTGTTGACACTCTTCCCATAGAAAAAGTCATGCATAAACTACAATTGACAAACATTAAGTGTACTAGCTAAATCATTTCGGTTTTGGCGTTATGATGTCCTCGGTGGTCATTTAACCGCAAAATTCAGTAAATTTCGCAATGCCTCTCTTCCAGTCTAGGAATGGAATTCGGACATTTTTATTTTTAGTCAGAAAATGAGATTAAAATCGGCGTATTGAAGGTTTGTAGCAGAATTATTTAACATTTTCAAATAGTTATTAACAAAATTAGTTTCATCATGGACTCGTGAGACGGTTGAGTTGATCTTGTTTTGCTATGTAATCACCTACCATAAGAAACATAGATTTGAACGCTGCTCCTCTCTACACTTGGCAACCTTGCTCACGGCTGAGTAAGTGTTGAGTGCAAACCCGTAGACTGGCAGTTCGCGAATTGTATGTTTATGGGGGAGAAGGAGAACCAAATAAAAATAGACGATATTTTAGCGAGTGTTCACGAGGGGAGACATTAGTCGAAGGGTTGGGATGAGAGGGGAGGCGAAGGAAATGAAGAGAGAGAGAGGGAGAGAGAGGGAGGGAGAGAGAGAGAGAGAGAGAGAGAGAGAGAGAGAGAGAGAGAGAGAGAGAGAGAGAGAGAGAGAGAGAGAGAGAGAGAGAGAGAGAGAGAGAGAGAGAGAGAGAGAGAGAGAGAGAGAGAGAGAGAGAGAGAGAGAGAGAGAGTGAATGAGTGAGTGAGGCTGTAGGCTGTGTCCTGTCTTGCGTCGCGTCCTTGCACAGAAAAAAAAAACACGGTAAAAAATACCGTAACCCGGTTTCAATTACCAGAAAACATGGTCGGTATGGAACACCGTAAACTGCGGTTTGTTTTACCGTGCTCCTCTGGTAGCTGACGCAGGTAACATGCACCAGGGTTGCAGGGTCCCCTATTCCGTGCGCTCCGATGAGGGTAACCACGGGCCTCGTAAAAATTACCGTGCTCCACGGAAGCTGATACTCCGGCCTCTGGAAGAGCGAATCGTGCTCCATGGAAGATCGGGCAAAATTAAAATTACCGTGCTCCACGGACAAAAATCTACCCCTCGGTATCTCGTTTGATTTATACTTTTACCTTTTTATTTTTAATAAACATTTCCATCGAATGACAAAAAGTAATTTTCCCGCTTTCCATTTTATTGACTCCGCTTTTTGTGCCTCACTTCAGTAATCAACCAAGGAGGAGAGACTTCAGACTTTGGAGAGTACCAGGCTGGCCCGGGAATCGAACCCAGGTCACCGGGTTCGCAGTCCAGTGTCCTATCCGTTAGGCCACCGTTTCTGATTGAGGATGCTGAGTCAATTTCGTAGGTTTTAAAGTTTTATACTTACTCCTCAAATTTGCCTACGATAATGCATTGCGAGTTTTCGTTTCAATAATTGGAGGAAAAATTATTAATTATTTTTGGCAAATCGACTCCATTCTCCGAATAGCGGCAAAAGTAACAATGGAGGTATATAGCTGTAAATAACTTGAAATGAGTCTGATTTTGAAAAAAATGTTTCGGTTTGTCCCAAATGAAATGCATACTTATTAAAATGTAATAAATTATGTGTGTATAAAAGAAAAAAATAAAAATAAAATTTACCTAAGTCAATAAAAAATAGTAATAGTAAAGAATGCAGAAAATACTTATGGGTACCTGGTTTCTCATTGGATAAAACATTTGAATCGATAAAGAAGTCTTGCAATCTTTTAACAAAAGATTGTTCCATTCTCATTGTTTTTTACTTATAAACCAAGTTACATTCCTAATGAGTGTACCCGTTGTCCTTTTTATAAGTTAAATAATGTTGCTCCCTTCTCTTCAAGCGTTTTAAATCAAAAATGTGGTAACTACTTACACTGATTATCACAGGGATGAGCAATTTAAGTTCATTGAAGTAGGTAAATTTCTCTGAAAAGAAACAAGCAAAACTCAAGAAGATTTTTAACTATCTGCATTTACACTTTACAAATGGATTTAAAAATATACCTATATGAAAGTTCAAGAAAAAAGCTTGTCCTGCTGTCAGTTGTGCAAAATTTTAACTCTCATTTCTCATGCGCTCTGTAGCGCAGCGGTCAAATGTTTCTTAATATCATTGCGGATAGGCTTCAATCAACTCATTAATGACTTAAAACTGATATTATTGTGGGTAAAAATACTGTCAATACAGTTATATTTTGTATTTTAAATTTAATTGCTCCAGTCATTTTGATATTAGCACCACCGGTCCAGTTATTTAAAGGTCAGGGTCAGTATAGTAGTTTAGCAAGGTGTAAACAAATGAAACTTTTCCATTTCAATTCTATGAAGTTCCAGCTGCATTGAATACAAGTAGCTGTCTTTCACACAGATTGTGATGCCAGCTTGAAGTCATCGATTGTTAGATTAAAGGTTAACTGCAATTATGAAGACAATTTGACCGGTGCGCTCTAGTGCACATGGGAACGGATAGCTTAAATATTTCACAACTAATCAGATTCCAAACTCCTTTCTTATGCTTGCATAGTTAAAAATCCATTTGATTGAGTATCAGTTCAACTAAAGTTAAACATGCTGTTTAATTTTTTTGCTTCTCTTCACCTACTTTAAGTGAAATCAATTTGCCGATCCTTGTGATAATTGCTAGCATGTCTTTGATTTATAACGCTTAAAGAGAGGCGAGCAATTTTTTTTTATTTTTGATTGATCCAGAGGTACACTCAATTGGAATGTAATTGGATTTATAATTAAACAATGATGTGTGGTTTATTCCTATTTTGAATATGAGCATTCATTGAAAGGAATGAGTGGAACCACTTTTACTTATTAAATAGCCTTTTAAATTGCAAAAATTCAGCCAGTCTTGGAGTATATTGAGTCATATGTGTTTGAAAAGAATAAAAGAATCAAGATTTCAATGAGAGGGTAAAACTTCCTATTGCAAAAGAGTGCAGGTGATGTCATAGCATCCATTGGTCATATTCCCATAGCAAAACATCAAATATAATATTATGAAATGCTCAGCGGTACACTTTTACGCAGAAACTAGGATGGCCCGCTAAGCTTGGTGAGACAATTTTACTCAGAGATTTTGAATGAGTTTACTGCCTGAGCATGAAGTAACTATGACTACTAAGACAAAAGAAATGGAAATCAAATCATGCGACTCACCAATAATTTAATTTACTCATGACAAGTAGGTTAGGTTTTTATTTTTGAGACAGGGCAGAATGTGAGGTAGATTAAATACATTTGCTGATGAAAAATTCAAAACAACACTGGGTCAAACTTAAACTCGTGATCTCAAATTGCATTAGAAACCCTCGTGTGTTTTAAATATTTTGACAGACAGATGTCAGTAAAACAGTACAGTGTCACAGTAATGATTCCACAAGCAAATCACTGAAAATGGGAGAACTCTCAAGTCACAAACTAATTTCCACTAAAACAACAGAAGACAAATGCTCAGATTTGCCATTGCATGGGAAAAATCACGGCCGTGGAAAAATATAACTAATACTGCAGCGAAAAAACAAAACTTCGGCAAAGAACAATAAGTGAGGCGCACTTCCACTGACTATTCGAAAATAAGAAAAATGATGGCCTCTCAAACAATTCCCATTACAAGTACTCGAATCTTCTTCCAAAAAGCAACCGATATTCCTTACACTAACACAGATTAAGAGAACTACTTATTTTTAATACATATTCAAAGTAAGAGGACAAGAAACAAAACATGCACAGAGTTTATTATGATCAGAGCTTAGAGGTTAGGTCGACGGA